>BLBF01000062.1:1253562-1291286 GCA_015471245.1 Laticauda colubrina | reverse complement strand
TATTATTTCACCTAAACCAGTTAGGGTGAACAATGTTATCCCTAACAAATACCACTCTAGAAAGCCTTATTAAGACCACACCTAGAGTACTGCATCCAGTTTTGGTCACCACATTATAAAAAAGATGTTGAGACTCTAGAAAAAGTGCAGAGAAGAACAACCAGGATGATTAGGGGACTGGAGGCTGAAACATACAACGAACCGTTGCAGGAACTGGGCATGGCTAGTCCAGTAAAGAGAAGGACCAGGAGAGACATGATAGCAGTCTTCCAATATTTGAGGGGCTGTTACAGGGAGGAAGGAGTCAAACTGTTTTCTAAAGCTCCTGTAGGCCAGACAATAAAAGATGGAAACTGAACAAGGAGAGATTTAACCTGGAAACTAGGAGAAACTTTCTGACAGTGAGAACAATCAACCAATGGAACAGCTTGCCCTCGGAAGTTGTGAGAGCGCCATCAGTTGAGACTTTCAAAAAGAGATTGGACTGCTATTTGTCAAAAATGGTGTAGAGTCTCCCGCTTGGGCGGGGGGGTTGGATTGGATGACCTACAAGGTCCCTTCCAACTCTGATTATCTGTATCTGTACCTTATTTCGTTGCCCAAATCTGACATATGTTTTAATTTGGAATTAAACCCTCACCTTCACCTCTCATCACTAATGAACATTGTCTGAGTGTCTGTCTGTCTGTCTCCATCTACCTACCTACCTACCTACCTACCTACCCTTCTTCAGAACAATATTCTTGAAGGGATTCCCTTTCTTTTCAAGAAGCAAGAAAAAAAAAGTATTGATTTTATTTAGACAATAACAGTGAATTACCCCACCTTTCTTTTTCCTTCTTAGGAAAGCACTGCCAGGAACTGCTGTTAAGCAGTCTTATGTGGGACCAGCCACACATAAGTAAGACGCCTATGGTACTAGGTACACATGAACTTATAAGGATCATCATAGTGTTTACTTACAATGCAAATCCTTTTTCAGCACTTGGCCTGAAGATTTTCATTAAAATATAATATGCTTAGAATCTGTACTACAGAAAAAATATTTTTTTTTGCATAATTTGCTATGCAAATAAATTTAAGTTTCTCTCAGTCTCATACCCTCTCTTATGTACAGTATAAGATACAGGCCAGAGTGCAAACTCTAGACTTTTACCTTCTATTTGAATGAACTGAAAAGTTCGGTCTTGTGCTAGCTTTTGTAGTCACTCAGATATCCTTTCTTCAAAGATACTCTCTTAGAGAAACAGAGATGTATAAGAGGTTTTGATGCAACTCTTTTTAATATCCATGAGTTATGTTGTTGTTGAGAATGGATTCAATCATTTAAGGAAAAATCTTCCAGCCTCAAGAATCTGACAGGTTGATTCAATGTTTGGGAGGGGAGATCAAAATTTTCCAGGTTAAAATAAGTATTGGGTAAGACAGTGTTTTTTTTTAACATGATAACTTTTCTTATTTTATAACCTATAGATTCAAAGATACCAAAAGTTAAAAAGACAACAAAAATCCTTTCAGCTGGAAAGAATTGTCTAGTAAACAGTACATGTAGAAGCAGGTTGTCCTTAAATTCTGAGATAAATGTAGTGTAGAAGCACAACAGGCAGAGTTTGTATAGTAAAGGGACAAATGTGATCTAAATGATGGAGATGAAGGCTTGTTTGACTTGACAATTTTGTGGATATCAAAATCCTGTTTAAAGGGAACACTGTACTTAAGCAAGACAAATGAACAGTGGATCAGTATAGCAAAATTAGAAATGAATTTATAGTAAACTTGGAAATGACCCTCTAAGACCATGATGGTGAACCTGTGGCATGCAGAGCCATTTGTGCAGGCATACCATTTGTGCAGCCAAACTTAGCTGCACTGTGCATGAGCGCACTTCCCAGCTGATTTTCAGCCTCTTTGAGGCTGTTTTTGCCCTCCCAGAGGCCTCTGCAGCCTCGGGAGGCCAAACAGCAGGCCTTCCGGAAGTGCTTGTTTTCAGCCTCTGGAGGGCCTCTGGAACCCGGAGAAGGTCACTTTCACCCTCCCAGAGGCTCAAGGGAAGCCTCTGAAGCCTTGGGAAGCAGAAAAATGGGCCTTCTGGAAATACCAGAAGTGCTGAAACAGGTCCGTTTTCAGCCTCCTGAGGCTGCAGAGGCTTCAGTTGAGCTTCCAGGAGGGCGAAAATGGCCTCAAATGGGCCAAAAATCACCTGGGAGGTGTGCACATGCACAGTGCCGGTAAAGGGTGAGGGTGTTGTATGTACATACACAGGGGGCAGGGCACATTGCATTGTGGGTCCTGGCACATACACGCTTTCGGCACACCACAACAAAAACGTTCGCCATCACTGCTCTAAGACTATACAGTTTGTACAGTATTTGTTTATGGAGGAGATGATAATGATCACTAATGGTTGTAGAGTTCAGGAGTTGTTCATTAGCTACACTTAACCAAAAAAGGAGCACTGATTCAGTGAAGAGGGATAGCTAAAATTATTTTGCAAGTTCTTATCAAATTATTTTATGAAAACATTCTGTATTTGACATAGGGTACAGATGTTTTGCAAGCATCTGGACCCAAGGAATAAAATTGATTGTGTCAAAATATAAAGTCATATTTAGGAGCATATGCATGGAGCACAAAATTAGGTAACAGTAAAATATAACATTCTGAGTAAAAGAAATACGACTTCTTCAGCTTCAACCACAATAACACACAGGCAGTCAATACAAACTTAAGGTGAAACGTTTCAAACTTGATTGCAGAAAATATGACTTCAGCAACAGAGTGGTTGAGGCCTGGAATGCCTTACCCAACTCCATTGTTACAGCCTCAAATCCTCGTAGCTTCAATCTTAAAAGTGTCTACTGTGGATCTCACCTCATTCCAAAGAGATCCTTAAAGAGAGCTTGCATAAGTACACCAGTGTGCCTACTGTCCCTGTCTTACTGTCCCAATTTATCTGTATCTACTTCTTTTGTTCATGTTCGTACCTATACTTGTTATCTTGTACATGTTTGACAAACAAATAAAATAAAATATGTTTTACACTGTCACTGAATTATTGTTAATATAGAACTGTAGAGTTGCTTAAATAGAATTAATAAATATATTAATGTTTTGAATGTTTTTATGTTTTTATATTTCTGTTTTTATCATAGTGTAAGCTGCCAGATCACTTTGGATAGTAAGATGGGTAGCATGTCAATAGTTAATCAATCAATCAATCTTACAAATAAACTTACTCTTTCAATTTCCATCTTATGTGATACTTATATTTGAAAAAAAGTGGATATCCTGTGTAGATTGCCTGTAGCTTCTGGTTGGTGAAATGTGAGAAATAATCCTTGGTTGTAGCTTGTGTGTACTTACATGGAATCCTTCCACAAGTTCCTAGAACATAGGATATAGGCTAGACTTGGAGGTTGAAAGAAGTCCCATAAAAATGGCAGTTGCAAGCTAATTACTATTGTCAAAGAATTACACAGAATGAGTTAGTTAATCCTAACTCAAGGGACCCTTTTCTTTTACAGTAGGAATAAATATAACAAAGGCTGAGTTTGTATTTAAACATTTTAGAATATGAGTGGAAAATACTTAAATGGCTGAAACAAGGCTGAGAAAATCATCATGAGCACCCTAGCACAAAAATTGTATAGAGCAACACTGTAAGATAACTGGGCCGATGATGTCAACTTGAATAAAAAAGAATGTCATGAAGAGTACTATCATGTGATGAGTGAGCAAGAACAAGAACTGTGATGAAATGATAACAAGAATTTGTTCTCACACCAAAAGACTTAATTCCTCACGGGAGAAAAAACATTTAAAAAGTTGCTCTCGGGCTATAAAGTCATAAGAAAAAGTCCTTGCTACGGTTACAAAAAATTGGAATCTGTCTTTTCCATAGAACTAGTATGCTGGGAGCAGAGATCCCAGGAAAAAAAACAAAACCAAGGCAAAATATCCACACTGTTAAAGACTCCTACTTCTTGAGTAATGCTGCAGCCTATACTATAGTGTTCTGTCTCCCCTTCCCTTTCCCTCAAAAAGTAAGGGATGATATACACACACACCCAAACACTGACAGGCAAGCTGGCTTGGACTTTGCAGAGCATATCCTCTGTAACTGATAACATTCTTGGTATCCCACTACATCCTGCCTACCAAGTCTGAGCTGGCAGCAATCGTAAATCAAAGTCTACACAGAGGGAAATGGGTCTTTTACTTCACAAAGCACAAGGTAGTCCACAAAGCAATCATTCTTCCAACATAGTCACGAATAAAGTCTAAAGTAATTAAACTTTGTCCCGTACACAGTTTAAAGAGAAAGCACACCCACTTTTATCCCCTGTGGGGTGTGGCTCAGTGACTCAGCTCACTCTCTGACCCTCCCACGCCTCCTACGTTGCTGCTCATATTTCGCCCTAAGACGCTGCTTGGGGTCAAGCCAAGACTCCTCCTCTTCACTCCCTGTCAGGGCTGCTCTGACATGCCTTCCTCCTAATTCATCTCAGGCTGTTCCTCTCGGTTGTCTGGTGGAACCTGACGCATTGCCATGGAGGAAGGCATTGGCAGGGAGGAAGGTCCTGGGGAGGAAGGCATTGCCAATTCCTTCCCCTCATCTTCCAGGTCCTCTTCCTCTGACAGCATAGGCTCGGGAGTCGGGGCCACAACAGTATAGTATACAATTTTGAAAGAAATTAAGGCTGTTTTAATGAGTTACTCACTGATATCAAATCCAATGTATTCCCCAGTTCTGTTATATACTCACTCTTATCCTGTTGAAAGACTTACACATTTTTGCCTATTTCTTAGTACTTCAAAGGCTGTATACTAGAACATTTTCTTAGAGGGCCTTCCCCTCTTTTGGAATATTTTTACAATATGGAAGGCTTTGGAATGTTTTTGTTAAAAATGGAATTTAGGATTAATTTTGCAGTGGAATGACTGAGCAAATTATTTTCCATTTATGAATTGTTCCCAGTTCATTGAAGAACATACAGTGTATACAGTAAATACTCTATGTATATGCCATACACTTTGGAAACCATTTCTATTTTGGATTATTTTATATATCTAAGTTGTAAAGCACAGGGGTAGCTTGTGGGAGATTTGGCATGGATTGGAGGTGGGTAAGAGGCAGGTGTAAGTTGAAATCTGGTGCTCTTATATTGTTTTGCTGCCTGCACAGGAGAAGGGCCTTCTTTTTATCTCCAGCTTAAGAAAGAAACTAGAAATCAACCCATTTGTCCTACAGGCTCATAGAAATGGACATTCTCAGTTGTATGGGTTGGAGAATCCGAAGAGTGGGATGTCTCCTGTTTCCTTGCTTAAAGACAGAGTCAATCAAAGTTTAGTCCGGCCCCCTTTCCACTGCGCATGCCCAGTTTTTTGACTCCACTGTCATGCAAAGAGGACATAAGGAGAGAGTGCTCAGAAAAAAGATAGAAAATATAGTAATAATGCTTTGGATTCTTCGAGGAAAAAGAGAAAGAGTGAAAGTCAGCAAACCGTGAGTAAACGAAAGAGCCAGGATCTTATATCAGGATGGGAAAGCCCCACATAGCTGCTTGGTGCTTAAAAGGGCAAGCAGCAGCAGCCTCAGTAAGAGTGGGTGGGCTCTCGATCAGCTAGTAGAGAGAGAGGCTAATTAACAAATATTCGGCCATCCCATAGCTGCAAGGTGAAGAGGAAGCGGGGAGGACTGGCAGACTGCTGTAGAACGGCAAAGGGAGCCTTTAAACAGCCAGTGGACATTTTGTCCATCAACTTAAGAGTTGAGCAACAAAGCAACAGGTATTTTCATTGAAATTATAGCTGTAATGTAGCCAAATGTATGAACCCTAGAACTGTTCTTCCTCATTTCTAAATCGGAACAGGTAAGTACTTTTCTTTCTAGAACTACATTTAAAATAAAACATCGGAAATTTATACCGATACTTGCTTTACTTGCAAAAAGTTGGAAATTAAAGAGGCTAAAACTATTCAAGTAGAAAGAATTTTTATTTTTGAAAGACAAAATTAAAATCTTATTCTTTAATGAATCTGCATTATGGAATTATAGCCTGAAGCTTGCTTGCTTTTTAAAATCTACTTTGCCATTAAATAAAGGATTTCCTTTTTGGAAACTTTCCTTTTTTGAAAGAGTGAACAGAAAGAACCTCTTGTATGGGAAGATGTTTTGTTTACATATCAATTGCACAACAAAACCTTAAAGGTTGGTTATCAGAGCACAAGATGGCTACTTAAAAGGAAATATTTAATTTATGGGCCCATGAAGTGTTCAAACTTTTTAACTGTTTAATGGAACTGGAAGTTACTAGTGATGATGAAGAAATCCCTCTGGAGATAACTGAGATGGATGCACTAGATTAACAAATGCATTGGATGATCATTCAAAAATTGAAAAAGACATTTTGGATTACCCATTCAAATTGAAATGTAAGGGATTTATTGGGGCTATTTCATGGAAATTATGAGTGGATAGATAATAAAAATTTCTAGAGCAGAGGAGAAGATACTAAAAAAACCACAATTTTATTTATGGCATTTAAGAATGGTTGGAAGGAAGAAGAAAAAAAACAAAATTGATTTATCTGATTATGGTAAAATAATGAGTTCTTATTTCTGGTGATATTGAACGGTTATCTGGATTGGATAGCATTCCTTTTAGAAATATCTAATATTAGTATTAAAGGGTTATTTTTGGTGACATTTAATAGATTTTAAATTTTTTATAATTGTTAAGAGAAGGATGACAATGAAAAAGTGGGCTATGTATTTATATGTAGGTATTTTTGTTCATTTTTATTGGATCTCTGCTGAATAATAGATTAATAAATGGAGATTTAAAGAAGTGTTTATACAAAATGGGGTAAGACATGGAAAGAAGAATATCTGGTTGTATTTTAAGTGACAGTAACATTTGTTAATTAAAGCTATTTTTCGATTTTTCGCAAGAAACCAAGAGAAATGTAATTTTGATTTTGGGATTTGGGATTATAGAAATAATGTGGATCTTTAATGATTGTGAAATCAGCAGAAACATCCTGAATGAGTCTTGTCTATTATTTTTTGCAAGCACTTTGTAAGATAACTAAAATGGATTCATTTATAAATCCAGGAAAAAACTAATTGAAATGGATAATAATAACGTTAGTTTTCTAAAAAAAAAAAAAGGTATTAATAATTACAAGATGGGAGAAGGCGGAGCTACGTCTCGGTGTTACAGCTGCGATCTCGGGGCTCTGAGATCGTAACTGATATTTTTGCCTCTGGTCGGTTCTAACGGACCTAAACCGTCCCATAGAGACGGGGATTGTGAAGGGCACAGTCCCAGGATCCCAGAGATATCGCAAAATCTCTGGTTTGATCCGGGAGAAGCCCTATTGCTGGAAGCGGAAAGGCTGCCTCCAAAGCTGCTGAAGTCGGGACAGCTCCGGAAAGAAAGGGATTTAAATGAGCGTGTATCGGTTGGGTGAGAAATTCTTTTGCATTATAAATTGATTAAGACTTGAAAGGACATCCTGAATAAAGAAGAAATCTGTGACTTTATTTTTGTTTGACTGAATCTTGGTTGAGCGGCGTTTAAGTGATGTCAAATTGAGACTTGGATTTTTTTCTTATTTTCTTTGAGGACTTTAATGTGACTTTGTAGGTAACCGGATTGAATTTTCTCTTATATATATTTTTATTCTTCACTTGATTTTTATTTTTTATTTTTTTAACTTTCTTTTTAGGATAGAGGCTCCCTTTGGCTATCTTTTTTTTCTTTTTGTTTGAGTTTTTTATAAATATTTTTTCTTTTGGCTGGGGGGGGAAAGAGTATTAAGAGATGCTGCAACACTGCCAACTAGAGGCTTGAAAATATTTTATTTGAATTGGGGAGAAAAGCACTTCTTTTCAAGGACATTTTAATGTGATAAGATAGAGGGAGAATACAGTAAAATATTATTACAGGTGCTCTCTTGGACACTTATCAATATTTCAACATTTGAGGCTTGGCTTTGAAGTTGCTGGAGAAGACAGTCATAATAAGAGCCTTGGATAAGGAAATAAAGTGCAGTGTACAGTGCATATATATATATATACATATACATATACATATACATATACATATACATATACATATACATATACATATACATATACATATACATATACATATACATATACATATACATATATATATATATATATACCTTTGAAATTCCTACTCGCCAGCCTTTTTGTAAATTTTAACTCTAGTATTTTTGCTTTTTATTTTAAAGGGAAAACCTTAGAGCTCTTTCTTTTTTCTTTTCTTTCTTTTTTATTCTTGCCTCTTCGCTTCTTCCATTTATTTCAATTGGACTAGGGTCTAGAAGAACCTGAAGACCTTTCTTTTTCCTTTTTCCTTTTTTCTTTTTTGGTTTTGGGCTTTTTACTATTGGGTTGGGTTTTTTTTTTTGATTTTTTTGGACTATATTTGGTTACTACACCAGCTGGATTTAAAGTCAAAGAGAGCTTGAAGCCTTGGAAATATTAAAATGAGTAGGAAACCAAAATTATTCGGCGTTTCTGCTTCTACCTCTGCTTCCCCATCATCTGAAGGACAACTTTTAATTCAGACAATGTTGAAGCAAGATAAGGAACAAGAAAAAGTAAATTTACAGATGATCATGCAAGGAATTCAAGATATTAAGATAAAAATAGATACTATGGATAAAAAAATAGAGAAATCTGATGAAAATTTTAAACAAATGATGGGAAAGTATGAGGAGAGATTCCAAAAAATTGAGGAAGAAGGAAAACAAAGAGAGGAGAAGATTGGAAATATTGACACTAGATTAACAGTGGTAGAACAAGAAAAAAATGGGATGTTGAGGTGGGAGATGGAAAGATCAGAATTTTATCTTAGATTCCAAAATATAGAAGAGGAAAAAGGAGAAAACTTGGCTGCGATAATGATAGAAATATTGGCAGATCTTCTGGAAATTACCGAGGAAAAGATGATGGACGGAGTAGATGAGATATACCGAGTTTATACAAGATATGCGATGAGAAATAAACTACCAAAGGAAGTACATATTAGATTTACCAAAAAATCCATCAGAACACAAATATTACAAGTGGTAAGAGAGAAAGCATTGAAATATAAAGGTAAAGAGATTGTGGTTTTAAAACAAATACCTAGAAGAGTGAGAGAGATGAGAAGAGAATACCGATTTTTGACCAAAATGCTACTGGAAAATGAAGTGAACTATAGATGGCTGATACCAGAAGGACTAATTTTTACGTGGCAAGAGCAGAGACATAGAATTGACTCGATTGAAAAAGCAGAACTTTTCTACGCAGAATTTTTTGGAAGAAAAAAAGAGGAGACAGAGAAAGAGGTCTCATTAATTGAGTTTCAGGAGGAACAACTGGAGATTGAAAAAGAGAAAGGAGTTGTAGGTGGACAGGTAGACAGTAAAGAACAACGTGAAGTGAGAGCTACGAGAGCTGTTAGACCTAAATATAAAGCATAATCATGGCAGAAAAAAAACTGATTACAATGAATATAAATGGACTTAACTCAGCTGTTAAAAGAAGGAAAACCTTTCACAAATTAGAGAAATTAAAATTTGATATAATTTGCTTACAAGAAGTTCATATTAAAAAGCAACATGAGCAATTGTTAGTACAGCCAAAATTAGGGAAAATATTTACTTCTTTGATTCAATGTAAGAAAAGAGGAGTGGTTCTCTACATTAAAGAAGATATTCCAGCAAAACTGATCTACACGGATGAAGATGGAAGAGTATTAATGGTGGAAATAATGGATAATAATAAAAAAATACTCTTGTTTGCAATTTATGCTCCGAATGATAAACAAGAAGAGTTTTATAAAAAACTACATATGGAAATAATTAGACTGGACTATGTTAACATAATCATGATGGGAGACTTTAATGGAATTGTGGACAATAAATTGGACTATATAACAACAACAACAAAACAAAATAGAAAGATTCTCCCTAAATCTTTTTTTAAAATGACAGATGAATTAACCTTAAAAGATATTTGGAGGGAAAGAAATGTTAAAACTAAACAATATACTTTTTACTCTAATAGACATTTATCATGGTCCAGATTAGATATGATTTGGATCTCAACAGAATTAATATCTACTATTCAAGAAACAAATATTGAAATAAGTACTTGGGCAGATCATAGTCCAATGACAATTAAATGGAAGGGACAAAAAAAAAGATCGAGATGGACATTAAACAATACTATTTTAAAGGAGAAAGACTTTATACAATGGATGGAGAAGGAATTGGTTTTTTTTTTTAAAGAAAATAAAAAAGAAGATACTTCAATACAGAATGTTTGGGGTACAATGAAGGCATATGTAAGAGGTTTGATAATAGACTATACAAGAAAAAAGAATATTAGGAAAAGACAAACCTCCAAGGCCTTGGAAGATGAATATAAAAGACTTGAAAAAGAACTACAGAAAATACCACAGAAAAAAGATATTAAATTGAAACTGGATGTAATTAAGCATAAAATGGAATTAATAGAGAAAGAAGAACTGGCACAGAAAATTAGAAATTCTAAACAGAATTATTTTGAAGATGCAAATAAACCAGGTAGATGGCTAGCATATAAACTGAGAAAGGAGAAGGAATCAAGAAAAATATTGAAACTAATAGATGATCAAGGTCAAGTTTGTTGTGGTAATAAGGAGAAAAAGGAAATTATTCGAGATTATTATGGACAACTATATAAACAAGAGAATATTGATGAGGAAAAAATTAAACAGTATTTACAGAATGTTAACTTACCGAAGATACCTAAAGAGACTGAAGAAATGTTAGAAAGCAATATAACAATGATGGAATTAAATGAAGCATTTAAAAGACAAAATAATGGGAAAGCACCAGGTCCAGATGGGTTTCCGGCAGAATTCTACAAAAAATTTCAAGAATCATTGAACACCCCATTGTTAGAAATTATGAATGAAGTTATGTTAAAGAAGATGACACCCAAAACATGGTCAGAGGCTTATATTACACTTATTTTAAAGGAAGAGGCTGACCCGTTGCAAATTAAGAACTATAGATCTATTTCCTTATTGAATGCAGATTATAAAATCTTTGCTTCAATCTTAGCAGAAAGACTGAAAAAATATTTAAATAATTTTATTCATCCAGATCAAAATGGATTTCTGCCAAAGAGACAAATTAGAGACAATATGAGAGTAATTTTGGATACCTTGGAATATTATGAGGCTCATCCTGAAAAACAAATGGCTTTGATATTCCTAGATGCTCAAAAGGCATTTGACAACGTGAACTGGAGATTTATGTTATTACTATTGGAACAGATGGGCTTTGCCAGAAAATTTATTCAAGCAATAGAAGCCATATATAATAAACAGACAGCAAAGGTAATGATGGAGGGAGAATTTACAGATCTTATTAATACAAGAAGAGGCACAAGACAAGGATGTCCCCTATCTCCTTTGTTATTCGTATTAACTTTGGAAGTGTTGAATAGAAATATTAGAGATGACAAAAATATAAAAGGAATGAAAATTAAAAAGGAAGAATTTAAACTACAAGCTTTTGCTGACGATTTAGCTTTTATTCTGGAAGACCCGTTAGAAACCGCTCCAAAGTTATTGGAAAAGATAGAGACATATGGTGAGATGGCTGGCTTGAAAATAAATAAAGATAAAACAAAGATTTTGACAAAAAACATGTTATTGAGACAAAGAGAAGAACTGACAGATCTTTTGAAAATTCAAGTTACAAATAAGGTTAAGTATCTGGGGATATACTTGACAGCAAGATGTAGCACATTAAAAGAGAATAATTATATTAAACTCAAACAACAGATAATTACAGATTTGAAGAAATGGGAAAATTTACAATTGTCATTAATAGGGAGAATTTCAACAATTAAGATGAATATTTTACCTAGAATTTTATTTCTCTTTCAAACAATACCAATTAGACTTGGAAAAGACTATTTTGAAGATTTAAATAAAACTATGTTGAAGTTTATATGGCAAGGTAAAAAAGCGAGAATAAAGCTAAAACTTTTGCAAGATGCTAGAAATAGAGGAGGTTTTGGCCTGCCTAATTGGGAACTGTATTATCAAGCTGCAAGTTTGATGTGGGTCAAAAAATGGATAACATTAAGAAAACATAGATTGTTGACATTAGAAGGACATGATTTACTGTTGGGCTGGCATGCTTTTTTATGGTACAAGGGAACTAAAACACAGGGGTATTTCAGAAGACATTATATATGGGAGTCTTTGTGGTTAAATTGGGAGAAGATAAAAAAACAATGTTACTTGAAAATTCCAGTTTGGTTATCGACTATTGAAGCATTTTCCTATCCTATGATCTATAAAAAGGAACAAACAGTTAGATATGGGGAACTGTTGGATGAAAAGGGTGGACTTAAAACGATCCAAAACTTAGAGAAACAAGGTATAAGGATGAATTGGTTTTCATATGCGCAAATACACTCAAGATATCTTGAAGATTTTAAAACGGAAGGATTCTATGATAAACAGACTGATTTAGATAAGATATTGATGGGTACTGATGAGAAAGTGATTAAAAAGTTATATGGTTATTTATTGGGAATTAAGCTAGAGGAAGAACAAGTTAAAGAAACTATGATTGCTTGGGGGAAGAATTTTGGATATGGGATTGATTTAGAGCAATGGCAAAAATTGTGGTCTCAAAATTATAAAATGACAATGTCAATAGCATATAAAGAAAACTTGTATAAGATGTTTTACAGGTGGCACCTTCCCCCGACAAGAATAGCAAGAATGTTCAAGAACAAATCTGAAAAATGTTGGAAATGTCATCAGATACCTGGCTCATACTGTCATATGTGGTGGACTTGTGAGAATGCCAGAAAATATTGGACTAAAATTCACATGTGGTTGGAAAAAATGACAAAGAAACACATAGACTTGAAACCAGAGATCTTTTTATTGGGAATTTTACCTGATATATATAATAAAGACTTGAAATATTTGATTGTAAATGTATTAACAGCGGCTAGGATTGTATTTGCTAAAAACTGGAAGAATGAGAAAATACCATTGCAGGAAGAAATTATTAAGAAAATATTGGAATGTGCTGAGATGAGTAGATTGACATTTGAAATTAGAGAACAAGAAGATAAACAATTTTATGCAATTTGGGGTTTTTTTTATCAATGGTTAGATGATAAAATACAATAATAGAGCATTAGTATTATATATATGAAGGGTTTTTAGGATTGATTTGTTATGATTATATGATAAGTTATAGAATAAACTGTTTGAAGTATTGTTATCTCACAAAGCATGAATGATTAAAAGTATAGTCAGAAAAAGATTTTTTTTATTTTTTTTTAGTAATATTAGAATATGGATTGACAATATGAGTGGTTATGCAATATAACTGTAATTGACACTATAAAATGAATGCACAAAACTGATGAACCAACCGATACACCGGAAGTATATATGAGAGTAGATGTTTTTAATGTTTTGTACGTTTGTCTGTTTGTAGAAAATTAATAAAAAAAATTTAAAAAAATAATAATTACAAGATACTGAAAATATCTAATTGTGTTTGAAGACTTAAGGAATTCAATCAAAAACATTTCATC
The DNA here is from genome assembly GCA_015471245.1 of Laticauda colubrina. Taxonomy (NCBI): domain Eukaryota; kingdom Metazoa; phylum Chordata; class Lepidosauria; order Squamata; family Elapidae; genus Laticauda; species Laticauda colubrina. The sequence continues at coordinate 1,277,639 of BLBF01000062.1, read as the reverse complement.
ACTACTATTATCATATATCATAGTGAAACATTTCCCCCTTGTATTACCAATATAGACAACATTGAAAGATTTCACAAGTTATAACAAAAATAATGCAAAAAGCAGGTAAACTATTTAATCTCTCTAAACAGCTTTTTTATTTCAGGGTACTGTATTAACGGAGGACTTTCCTTAACTAGTTTAGCCATTACAATTGCTCATATATCTCTGATTTTGTTTAAAAATAGCATCTAGATCAAAATGAACACAAGCGATTGTCAAATATAATATAATCCTACTAGAGTTTCAAGTAGGTTCAGCTCCTTAAAAGTTCAAAAAAGTGAGTGACTAGTAATATCCAAAATAATCCTGTTGATTGACATTATGTAGTTTTAATAATGGTGGACATGTAAACTTTGAGGTTCTTGAGTACCATGACTAAGCATAACAACTCAAGCTTTATAAAGCTTGCAGGGAATGTTCATGATTTCTTAGATAGCAATTCTGTGTTTTTCCTTGTAAGGGTTACAAGAGGCCAGGATATGGGTTTGTCTTCTAACCAATTGGACTGAGTCTGTCAAAGGTGCTTAGCTACGTCCCTGTTGCTGGACACGCTTTTGACTCAGTCCTCAGCCAGGATGGACAGTTTTTGGTTCTTCCATTGCCTATAGCACTGAAACGGGGGGGAAAAGTTTTAAAAAATGCAGCTCTGCTTCTCAGCTGCTCAGTGGAGCCACAAAACAGCTGATTTGCTGCTCCAGCAGCTTTGGAGTGACCAGCAAGGGCTGTGGGGCCATTTCTGGCCTCTGTGGTGAAGAAGAAAAGCCATGTGGTCGGTGGCCATCTTGTTTTTGGTGGGCAGCATCACCCGCATCTCCAGGCCCTGCTACGCACCCATGGGAAACGCTGGGCCATCGATCCCTCGGAAGCAGTTGGATCTTCAAAAGTGGTGACACACTTTTGCTAGTGGGGGACCTGGTCCCTAGCTCCGAGGTAGACCTTTACAGGCCTCATGGCCACACCCAAGAATTGTTTAAGGCCCTAATTTGTTCTGCCAGGCCCCAGTGGGGAAGAGTGCCAGCAGGACATGTTAAAACATCCTGCTGAGGTTATCTAGGGCTGAAGAAGGAGTGGCTGCAGCAATGGGGGATAGGATAAATCATATTCCCCACTTCTAATCACCCCTCATCAACTTCTACTCGCATGTGTATGCAGACAACAAAAGTCTCCTTTCCAATATGGTAGATGTCCCTAGGGGAAGCAGGGTCTCCAGAACAGGAACCCACAGCACAACCTCCTTTGCTCTGACTCAAAGGAGCAAACAAGGAAAGAAGGCCTTGCCAGCAAAGAAGGCCTCAAAAGCAAAGAAGGATGCTTCCTGGCATCAGAAGGCTCTAGAAAAATAGATTGCCAAAAGGCTTCCAGTGGGAGGAGCAGCAGATGACCTTCAAAAGGTGGCTCAACTGCTTCCCAGCCTAGTGAGGATCTTCCTCAGGAGCAAGAGCCTGAACCTTCTTCCAGGACAAGAGCTCAGGCCTGGTCCCCAGATGAAGCTGAAGGTCCTGCTGTGCAGCAACTCACTGCAGAAGGCAGGTGTTAAGGGGATCCTTAAGAGGCCTTTCATTCAGAACCTTGGTAACAGTAGACTGGCAGACCTAGGCCTGTAGTGGAAGCAACGTTTACTCCTACAGCAGGAGATCTTTGCCCACTAAATCCACTGAAGCAGAGATTCCTGTAAATATGCAGGTTATTATAGACAGGACCATCCGGAAAGGAATAGCTGAAGGGATCCAAAGATTTGTACATCATTTCGCAGAAGCTTCAGAGGTCTCTGTGATTCTACCAAGAGAGCAGGTGGGGCGTTTATCTGAAAGGGATTCCTTAATCCAGGACCCTGGATCTCCTGATCCTTCAGTGTATGCTCCTTCTTCCCTAGGAGGGGAGGCAGACAAGAGAGTCTGACCTTTCAGAAGACTCCTGAGCAGCCAGCCTTTTCCGGTCTGTTCTGCCCTAATCTTTTCAAATCCTTGCTATTTAAAGCCAGAAATACAGCCAATCTGGACCCAGATGCTGACGACAGAGTTCCCAGCAGAGACGTTCCTATGGAATCTGATACTCTATTTGATGAGCCAACTATCAGAGTGGAAGTTGTTCCATCTCCTAAGCTCGTCCTTGAGGTGGTATATAAACAGCTAGATACACCTGCTTCCAGTCCTAGTCTATCTATTAATGATCGTAGATTTTTCAATATGGGACTGGAACTTACCAAGAACCTGCAAATTCCAATAGTAGATGCTCCTGTGGCAACATTAGTGTCCAAGTCATCTACCCCTTCTGATCCTGAGGAGGATCTCAAAGCTGATGAAAAGAGGATTGAGCAGTCATTGCATCAAGTGGCTGGTTGGGCTTCTTCTTTTTTTACTAGAGCCTCCCTTAGATGGTTGAGACAACTGCAAGATAGACTTCCAGTCTCAGTTGTTAGAGCCCACCAGGAAATAAACAAACTGATTGTAGCTGCAGAATTTGCTGCTAATGCAACTCTACATGAAGCCAGATTTGCTACTAAGGCCATTGCTTCTTCTGTGGCAGCTCAACGTATGTGCTGGCTTTGAAATTGGCAGGCGGGTGGCAAGAGAAAGTGGAAGTTGGCCTTGAACCTGATTCGAGGGGATCAGTTGTTTGGTGAAGCCTGGATCCTCTACTTGTAGAGTCCAAGGATAAGAGGAAGGTGTTATTGGCTCTCTACAAAAGGGCAGAGGCTTGTCCTGCCCTATACTTTAGATGACCCCTTTAGGTCGGAGCCAGGTCCCAGTTTTCAACGGTCTCCCAGGCCTCCTTCCAGCATCCTGATCAACCTCAAGATCAAGGAGGAAGTTGTCCATTCCATTGCCAATGCTAAATGCATTCCCAGCTCTCCCATCGGTGGTCGTTTGGCTAGTTTTGCTGATAGATAGGAGGAAATTACATCAGATGCCTGGGTGTTAGATACGGTGAGGTCAGGTCTTTCCCTGGAGTTCTGCTCCACTCCTCCAAGGTTTTTGATTTCTTGTCCTATTTCAAAGGACAAGATGAGAAGGGGACTCATGGAGTCAGCCATCCAGCATTTGCTGGATCTATGTGCCATCAAGGTGTTCCCATAGACCAACAAGGAAGTGGGTTTTATTCCAGACTTACTCCAAGAGACTTTTTGTAATCCCCAAAGCCTTGAGGAGGGAGGGGGGAGGGCAATTTTAGATTTGAAAAGGCTCAGTAGGTACCTCATTTATCAGCATTTTAAAATGCAGTCACTCCAGACTATTCTGGAGAGCATTAGGGAGGGCGAGTTCCTCACCTCCACTGATTTGATAGAGGCATATCTCCATATTCCCATCTGCTATTCCCATAGATGTTTCCTGCATTTTGTTATTAAGGGCAAAATTTTCAATATGAGGCCCTTCCATTTGATTTATCCTCTGCCTCCATGGTTTTCATTAAAGTGTTAGCTACTCTGGCAGTGATCTTTGTACAGTTCTGGTGCATCTGCAGAGTTATTTGAATGATATATTAATATTATCAACCTTGCTCCAAGAGGCAAGAAAGGACCTGCAGACTATTATATCAGTACTGAAGAACCATGGGTTTAATTTATCCCTTCCACTCATTTTCTTCATTTAGGAGCTACTATTGACATTATTATATCTTGCAAAGTTTTTCTTTCTCAGCACTGACAGGACAGTTTGCAGGCTTTAGCTAACTATATCCAAAGAGAGGGATCACTTCTCTCAACTATTGGGTAAGCTGGTGTCATGTATTGGCATTGTTCCCTGGGACAGACTTCATTCCAGAACTCTACAGTGGTTCTTCTTGCCTTATCAAAGGTTGGGCAGGAGCCATTATTTGTTAAAGGTCAAGGTCCCCAAGGCAGACAGAATTATCATCCCCACTGATGCCAGTCTATCAGGTTAGGATGCTCACTTGTTCTCATAGATGCACAAGGTATTTGGTCAACAGAGGAGTAGGCCCACAATATTAATTGACTGGAGCTCAGGGTGATTTGCCTGGCTCTTTGGCAATTTCATCAGCATGTGGAAGGTGTACGTGTCCTCGTGATGATGGACAATGTGGCTACCAAAGCCCATATTAACAGGCAGAGAGGTATCAGATCCTGGTCCCTCATGTTAGAAGCTGAAGCTTTAAGCAGATGGGCAGAAAGACATCTACTGTCCATATGGGCAGACCATATTTCAGGCAGCAACAATGTACAGGCAGACTGGCTCAACAGAGCCACAGTAGACCATGTTGAGTGGGAGGCTACATCCTTCCCTTTTTCTCAAACTAACTCGGAGATTCGGTAATTCGTTGATGAACCTGTTTGCCACATTGGTCAATGCACAGTTGCCATGATTTTTCACTAGATTTGTCACCCCAGGGGGTGAGGGGTCCAACGCTTTCTGCAACAAGTGGCCTCTGGGCCTGTTGTATGTCTTTCCTCCTCTGCCACTGTTATCGGCTTTGGCACAAAAAAACTTGCCGGAGAAGGCAGAGATAATCCTCCTGGCTCCATACTGGCCCTACTGTCCTTGGTTTGTGGACTTTATGAACCTCTCAGTGGCTCAAACTTGGCAGATTCCTAAGGAAGATATATCTGTCCTCCAGGGATTTCTGATACATCCAAAGCTACAGCTGACAGCTTGGTGCTTGAGTGGAATGTTTTAAAATGCTACAAATTATCCAGCAACGTGACACAAACTATTCAAGCTTCCAGGCAACCTTCCACAATTTGCATCTATGATGCTACATGGCAAGCCTTTTCCTTTGGTGCTTTAAGTCAAAAATTAAGCCTATAGAGGCTTCAATAGCACAGATTCTGGATTTCTTACAGGCAGGGTTAGATAGGGGTTTCCCCCCCAATACTCTTTGACATCAGGTGGCAGCTCCATCATCAGTGTTGACTTGTGGAAGTTTGGAATCATTGGCACATCACCCAACCATTCTCAGGTTCCTCAGAGTGCTTCCAACGTATAGCTGTCAGTGCTTCACAGGTATCTCCTACTTGGAACCTTTCAAAAGTATTGCAGTCCCTGACAAAAACTCCATTTGAACTTCTTTAGTTGACAAGTTTGCTTCTCCTGACTATTAAAGTGACCTTCTTGGCTGCTATTCGGCCAGGAGAGTTTCAGAGTTGGTGGGTCTTTCAGTGTGTCCAGACCTGTGCATATTTCACCCTCACGGGGTGGTTTTGAGGCTGGACCTGGCCTTCATTCTGAAGGTCAAGATATGGTTCCATAGGGCACAAGAGTTGGTCCTTTCAGATTTCTGCCTGACTTGGAGAAAGTTTGGTACACTCTAGATGTTTGTAGGGCCATGAAGATATACATCAAAAGGACCTCTGCCTTCTGCAAAACGGAATTCTCATTTGTTTCTTTTCAACCTGCCACGTTGGGTTGTAACCTCTACAGTTAGCCGGTGGATCAGTTCCTGTATTTCCAGAGCTACATGAGTCGCTCCCCACCAGTTCTTAGGGGGATCTTGGCTCATTCTATTCATAGCACTGCTACTACAGTGGCTTGGGCAACACAAGCTTTAATTGAAGAAGTCTGCAAAGCAGCCATATGGACACCCCCATTTCCATTCATTCCAAACTATCATCGGGACGCTTTCGCATCTGCGGATGATGCATTTGGCAGACAGGTTCTGCAGAGAGTCATCACCGAGCATGGGGATCAGGACCAGACTTGAACCCTCCCATGGACGCTCCAGCTTTGGTATGTCCCATTGCCTGGTCTCTCGTAACCTTACAAGGGAGAAAGAGCATTGGTCTTACTTGAATGCCGGTTCTCCTTGTAGGTTGGAGAGGCCAACCCACCCTGAGCGGTCTGGTCAAGGGTGTGGGCCAAAGGGGGAAGCTGGTCTTATTTTTTCATTTCAGAGGAAAGTCCTGTCTATCATGTAGTCTTCACCAAAAGCTGGAGTGTGTCCAGCAACAGGGGTGGAGCTAAAGCCCATGTCACACAGCACCAACGGATGGAAAGAGGATGTAAAACAGAGAGAAACACTTGCCATCCATTGGTTAACGCGATGCATCCGTTCTGTACTCACTGTGTCCGTTTTTCATACTCTCTATCCGTCCAGCATCCGTCTACTGAGATTTCATCCGCTCAAAAAGTTTTGAGTTGCACAAAACTTTTTGAGCAGATAAAGTATCCAACGCGTCCGTTCTACATCTACTACGCATACGGGGAACATCCGTTATATGTCCGTCGTCATCCGTTACGCGTCCACTATATCCGCTAGGCATCCGCTGCGCACCCGCGCAACTCACATCCGCTACAGCGGAAAACAGACACAGGGAGGAAGTGAAACGGACGCGGAACGGACACGCAGCATTAGTAGCACGGATGTAGAAAGGATGAAAGCGGACGCAACTCGCATACAAAGCATTAAAATGGAAAAAAAGTTCATATAGGGGATGTATCTCGGATATTTAGGATGTCTGCAGGATGTCTAGAGGATGCAAAAGGACACGGAGCGGAAAACCTATATTTCCCATAAAAAGGGGGAGAAATCACCTGTATCTCACTTTCAGTCCAGCAGCCCTGCTGTGCAGACCTCTTCAGCCTTCATCTTGCTCTTGCTCTTCCACAGCATCCAGTCATCTCCACCATGGATCGTCGCAACTCCTTTTGGTAGTCACCATCGTTCTACAACAGTGCGAAGCCCTCTACAGGCTCTTTCACCTGTTCTACGGGAAGAAAAGGAGGCATCCAAGAAGTGTGTGTGTCCGAAGATGGATCACGAAAAAGAGCCGAGTACGGACTGTATAACAAGCTGATGGTGGAGCTGAGGAACGAAGACCCTCGTGCATTCCAGAACTTCATGAGGATGCCGCCAGCCATGTTTGACGAAGTTGTGGAGCAGCTGAGACCCAGGTTGACCAAGGCAAACACCAACTTCCAGCCCAGCCTGGACCCTGGGCTGAAGGTGGCACTGACTCTGCGCCACCTGGCCTCCAGGACCACGTACAGAAACATGCAGTACGCCTGGAGGGTGCCACACAACACCATCAGCATTGTGGTCAGAGAAGTGGTGCAGGCCATCATCGAAGAATACCTGGAGGAGCTCCTCCAGTGTCCCATCACTGAACAAGGCTGGAAGAAAGTTGCAGAGCAGTGGTATCAGAAGTGGAACTACCCCCACACCGTTGGAGCCATAGATGGCAAGCACGTGGCCTGCAAAGCTCCAGCCAAGTCAGGGTCCACTTATTTCAACTACAAGGGCTTCTTCAGCATCATCCTCTTCGCCATGGTCGATGCTGACTACAAGTTCATGTATATCGATGCTTCAGGCAACGGGTCACCTTCAGATGCCCAGGTATACAACGCCAGTCACCTCAAGGAGGGGTTGGAACGCAACCTCATCATGGGCTTCCCAGATCCAGACCCCCTGCCCAACGACACACAAGATGTGCCCAACTTCATCGTGGGGGATGACGCCTTCTCCCTCAGAACCTACCTCATGAAGCCCTACATTTCCAGATGCCTCACCCGTGAAGAGAGGATCTTCAACTACAGGCTGTCCAGGGCAAGGCAGTTGGTGGAGAACGCCTTTGGCATCCTGGCCAACAGATTCCAGGTACTTCTCACCACCATGCAGCATCGCCCACAGACCGTGAGGAACATCGTGGAAGCTTGCTGCATCCTGCACAATCTCATGCGCACCCACTACCCAGTGTTGCAGAACAGGCTCGTGAACCTCCCTCAAGGCAATGGGGACATGGAGCCTGGTGAATGGAGGCAAGGGCAAAACCTGATCGACACTGTGGATGTACCAGGCCCCAACAGAGCTTCACGTGAAGGGAAGAAGCAGCGCAACCTCCTGAAACACTGGTGCAACTCCCTAGCTGGAGCAGTGGAGTGGCAAGACAGGATGATAGATGCTTAATGGATGCTTCCTTGAGCCTGTCTGATCACACTGATGAGATTGGGCCATGTATGTTGAGTGGCCCTACAATGAACAGGGCATTTAATAAAGAGTTGTGTTTATGTTGACATGTGTGGATGAATGATAACATTATTATTGATAATAAAGGGCCATAGGTGTGGCACCTGGGAGGGTGGACCATACAGTCCCACTATGCTTGCACTGGAGGTTTATCTATCCCACAGCTATTACCCATTCCACAGATATCCTAACCTATCCCACAGCTATTACCCATCCCAAAGGTATCCCTGCCCATCCCAATGCTATCCTTACCCATCCCACAGCTATTATCCATCCCACAAGTATCCCTGCCCATCCCACAGGTATCCCTGCCCATCCCACAGCTATTACCCATCCCGCAGGTATCCCTGCCCATCCCAAAGGTATTCCTGCTCATCCCACAGCTATTACCCATCCCAAAGATAACCCTGCCCATTCCACTGCTATCTTAACCCATCCCACAAGCATGCAAAGGCTTAAACTATTTCTAAAAGTTTCCACCAAGACTTTATTGACTAAAAGAACTGAAGCAAGTGTGTGAAGCAAAGATAATCTTTATTAATAACAAACTGTAAAAGAAAATTACCCATGTGTCCCAAGCAAAGATAAAGTCATCAGGTAGCAACCCAGTCTCTGGCACTCTTCTCAGTCACTCTGAGGTGTGCCCATAGTCTCAGAGGTGAAGGGTCCAGGTGCTGTAGAGGTGGCTGCTGCTGGAGTGCTGGTCTGAGGTGCCATTGGGGGCCTTGCCCTGAGAGTGTTAAGCCTGGGTTCCCCAACCAGGGTTAGGTAAACAAGCTAAACAGAATGTGCAGCGTTAGTCAGATAGGCACACAGATAAATGAGTGAGCTAAGTTTGTATGTTTATTAACATACAGTAAAAATAACAGATACGCTTGTGCTATCAAGAATATATTTTATTCCAGTATAAGTTTATAGCATAGTCAAAAACAGTCCAATATTCAGTTACCATGTAGTCAGTCCATTCAGGGATATTCAGTTAGCAAAATCCATGTAGAATATCCTATTATCAGTTCACATAAATCAGTCCGTTGTTGTCTCTCCCGTTTGAGCAATGCAGTCTTGCTTCCAAGCAGTAATCAGGGATCATCAAAGCCAGAGAGAGAGAGAGCAAGCTGTAGCCTTGCTACTTTTATATGGTTTTCATAACCACACCCACAGTTGCTATTTTACAGTTAAAGCTGCATACACTAACTATGATTCATAGTTAGTATTTCACCTAAAACAGTTAGGGTGAACAATGTTATCCCTAACAGAGAGGACAACAGGGGATGGTGTGTGGAGGAAGCTCACAGAGAGCTGGCTCAGTCCTGTGATGTTGAGAGCCCCTTCCTCCAGGACATGGGGTGTCAGTCCCAAGACTGATGACAGATGTTCTGAGGCCAGGCTTGGTTGTGGGGTGGAGGAAGGAGGAGTGTAGTGGGGCTGTCTGGTCTGCAGGTGAGCGAGGTGAGGCATCTGTGGCGTGGGTGGCATCTGTGGCGTGGGTGGCATCTGTGGCGGTGGCATCTGCGGTGTGGGTGGCATCGACGTTGGTGGCATCGGTGGCACCGTTGGCGTTCAATGTACCTGTGCCTGGACTGGGAAGGGCTGCCTGTGCTGCTGGAGCTCCTGATAGCCGTAGCCTTGGTAGGTGAGGGCCTGTGGAAAGCCTTGGAAGGGCAGTGACATCACCTGGGGTGGAGGAGCCGAACTGGACTGGGTGGGAGCAGGTTCAGCTGGGTCTGGAGGGCTGTGAAGAAGACCAGTGATCCTGTCCTTGATCACCTGGTACTGTGATTCGGACATGTCCATGAGGGTCTGGTTGACATAGGTGAGGAAGGGCTTGCGGTTGGAGGATGGGATGGAGGTGTTTACCAGCTGAGAGAGGAGATCTACGCTGCTTCTGATGGTGTCCCTGATCTCCAGCAGGACAGTGTGTCTCTGCCCCTCCGGTCTGCCTCTCTGCCTGCTTTCTGTGGAGGTGGAGCTGAGGGTGGATGTGGGTTGGTCTCTGGTGGAAGTGCCCTCTCCTTGCTCCCACTGTGTCGGGTCCACATGCTCCGCCACGGGGAGTGCAGCTGTCGGGGGGGTCTCCGTCGTGGGACGCTTCACAGATACCTGCTTGGACACAGGAGCTGACTCTTGGCCAGAATAGGACTGGCTCACTGTGGGCTGCCTGAGAGAGCGGGTTGTCAGAGGGGCTGCTCCTCGGTGGCGGATCTCACCTTCCAAGAAGCTGCACTTGGCCATCACGTAGATCTCTCGGTCCGTCAGCTTGACCATGGCCTGACCAGATTTCTTGAGGTGCAGTTTCCCGTACCAGGTGTGCATGTGCTTCCATCAGCCGAGGAGCACCTCCGAAGTGTAGCCCAGGCTCTCCTCCTTCTCTCTCCAAGCAGCCTGCTTCCTTTTGGTGTCTCGATAGAGCTTGTGTCCCTTCCACCAAAGATACTCGTTCTCCCTCAGCCATTCCAGCACCTCATCCTCATGTTCCTCTTTGAAGGAGTACAGCTCCTCTCCCATTCTCGTTCTCGCGTATGCCTCTTCCTCCCTCTGGCAGGGCCATCTGGGCCCTCATCAGAGGGGCTTCGAGGTTGTCAGGGCTGCTCCACCACACCACCAGCAGCAGCAGCAACAACAACAGCAGCAGCAAAAGCAGGACGAGCAGGACCAGGATCAGCAGCAGCAGAGTAAGCACCAGCAGCGCCAGCAGGACCAGGATCAGCAGCAGCAGAGTAAGCACCAGCAGGATCAGCAGTACCAGGAGCACCAGCAGGACCAGGAGCACCAGTAGGACCAGGAGCAGTGCCAGCAGAGTAAGCACCAGCAGAAGCACCAGCACCAGGAGCAGCTCCAGCAGAGTAAGCACCAGCAGAAGCACCAGCACCAGGAGCAGTGCCAGCAGAGGAAGCACCAGCAGAAGCACCAGCACCAGGAGCAGTGCCAGTAGAGTAAGCACCAGCAGAAGCCCCAGCACCAGGAGCAGTGCCAGCAGAAGCTCCAGCACCAGAAGAGTCAGCCCGAGCAGCAGAAGCCCCAGCAGAAGCAGAGTCAGGGCCAGGGGATGGGATGGTTGCCCTGTCCCTCTTGCCAGGGCTGGCAGCAGATGGCAGAGGCTTTCTCTTCTTCCCCATGGTTGTTGGCTGGCTGGCTGGAGCTGTGTCTGGCAGCAGGTCTTTCCTCTGAATGGTGACCTGCTTGCGAGCTGCTTCCCTTTATATCCGCGAGGCTTATGCAATGCATCCTCCCTGCATGCGCAGTGAACGCTCGGCATCCGCTCGGCATCCGCTAGGCTTCCGTGATGCATCTGCTGTATCCGCTAGGCATCCGCTCTGCATCCGTTCCTTCCGTTGCGCGTCTACTTCACTGTGCTCCCCCGGAAGCCCCACGGATGTGCCATCCCTTCCATCCTCTTCCATCCGATAGGCTTCCGTGGAGCATCCGCTTTACATCCTGGCTACGTCCTCTTCCCGTCCGTTCCTTTCTGTTGTTGTCCGCTCTGCTTATGCAAATTCAGGGCACTTTTGAGAGCGGATAACAACGGATGGAACATTTTCTCGTCTGCTGTGTCCTTTTTACATACGTTTTGCATCCGTCGGCCTATGTGACAGGCCCTTTAGATTCTTTAGATTCCAGGCTATCTCCTCCTATCAAATCCTGTTCTTATTCTCTTCCTCTCCCTTCCCACTTACAGCAAAAAAAAAAAAAAATCCTTCTCTTTTTTATTTTTTTATTTTCAGAAATCTTTATTATCCCCTTGGCATTAAGTTTTCCAGCTTAAATACCTATTGATGCCAAAGCAGATTTTTCTGATTTCTCATTCATCTCTGTTCGCTATGAATGTAAGGAAGGAGAGTGAAAAAAATTTTTTTCCTCTTTTCACTTTCATTTGCTGCTTCCGTATCTTCTTTGGGAGCGATGTATCCTTTTTTAAAAATTTGAGTCTAGGATGCCTTAATTGTTGTTTCTTATGCTGGTCAGCCAAAACTTTCACTTCAGCACTTTCTTCCTTCTGCTCATTCTTTTCCGGATGAGGGCTTCTTTGAGGTGACCATTTCTGACCGCCGCTCTACCGTCTTCGGGAAAGGGAGTTTAGCCAGCTGAGGAGGAAAGATGCGGCTTTCCTCGACCCTGCTGGAATTTCCCCCGTCTTCACCGACCTTTACGGGGTGGCTTAGCCCCGAAGCCAGCTCACTTAGGGTGCTCCGGCGGCGCACCCAGGCAGAAACCACGCATGATCATAGATTCCTGCCTGCCACCAAAGCCCTGCAAACCGGAAGTCAACTGTCCTTCATTTTCAACAAACATTTTGTACTCTGATTTTATATTTTATTCAGAGCACTTTACTCACTATACTGAGTGCTATCTATTCTCATGAGAAATGGTATGACCTTCTAGGAGTTTCTGGCCAAGAGTAAACTGAAAGTGTCTGAATTTTGTTTTTGCAAGGTCAAATTGTAGAGTTCAAAATAGAATTTATAGGCTGAATGTACGGTGTCTGCTCTTCAATACTGTTTTATGAAACCTCAATTGATTAGAATAAATTATACTAAAACTGAAACAAGGTTACTTCAAATTACCTTCAAATCTCTCTCAACCCACTGCATGAAATGATGGTGGAAGAGAACAATCATAAAAATATTGTTGGCATAGGAATACCTCAAGGTCAAAAAGAAGTGAAATTTGTTAAACTAATTGGACAGATAATAAGATGCAAGTTTCAAATTATTTTGAAACCTCATCAATATATATATATATATGTTCACTTTTGTTTTGTACTTTAGATGCCTCTACATGTTGCAGAATAAACATTTTGACGATCTTATGTGAATATCTTATCTATCATGTAGAAGATTATAGCATTTTGTAGTGATACTTTTTTTTTAAATTACAGGCAAAGTCATCAACAAAGATTTACGTCACTACCTAAGCCTACAGTTTCAGAAAGGTTCCGTTGATCACAAACTGCAACAAGTTATCAGAGATAATCTTTACTTGAGAACTATTCCATGTAAGTAACCCATTGACACATTCCTTTGGATAAAAACTAAGCTTTGAAAGGATGTCTTAAGTAATACGTGCTTTAAGTGCATGATACCTGCTACCAAAACTTGCATTCTGAAATTATAAATAATGACATTGAGAATTGCATCTTCATTCCCATGTTTTTATTGGCAACTTAATGTATTTCTTGATGACTTTTTGACAATAGAAATATGCTTGCCCAACAGCTACTTACACTTTATCCAATCCCAGTCTAACCCAAAAAGAGTTAGTTAGTTAATTCTTAAAAAGATGACTTATTCCAATAACAGAAACAATTGTTAATGAAATAGCACATATTTTTTAAAATTCATTTTTAATTTTCAGTTTGATTGTACAAGGATTATTGGAAGTATTTGCTATGCTAACTATTAATGTTACCTCTGCTAGATTCTGCTAGTTTCTGATTCAAAGAAGTTGCTTACCCACAACTGTGATTCTTCAAGTAGTAAAATAGGTTTTGTCGTGTATAGAATTCACACATTCTGTAGTTGAGCTTTTGAGTGAGAAATGTTATCACTGCACATGCCAAAGGATATTTATTCCACATGCTGAGATAGAATAAAGGGGGAAAGATAACAGTCTGCATGAGAATGAAATGTTATGTGAGTACATAGATGATTACTTGACTAACAAGTAAGCTGAGGGAAGAGATAAATGCATAGCAAAGAAAAACAATAAATTGAAGATTTCTTTGTATCAGAAACAGGAAAAACAAGTTTAATGAAACAGATTTTTCCTGAAAGGAAAATAAATTCTTCTTTCTTTTCCATATCTTTATGTAGGGAAATTTATTCTCCTGTCTCTCCAATATTCTAAGCTTTCAGTTATTTCAAATGCATATTTTCTAGGCAACACATTTGAATCTACACGTATTTGAATCAAAAATCCCACTGAAAACTGAAACTTTCTGTTGGATCTCTTATGTAAATTTATGTAAACTCTTGTTTTTCATCTACTTTTGCACAGTTGGATCATGCATTTCTCATAGATTACAATTTAACTTAGACATATATCAAACATCAGGAAAATATACAGATGAAACCTCCCTTCATTTTATTAATTAAGGTAGTCACTCATACCAAGGATCTGGCACAACTCAAAAGAATATGTCACTCAAAGAAACAGATGTGTGAGATTGACATTGGGCTACTTCAATTCCAAATCTACTCAAGAGTGGGGAACTAAAAACTTACACCAAGGTGTCTTCTCCCCCATCCAGGATCATAGTCAGCATGGATTCCCAGAATGTTCCCTATGTCCTGCCATTAAAAGGAAATAATGTGTGGTTTCATTTTTCATAGGAGAAGATTATCTAGGATGACCATTTGTCATTTTTTTTTCCACCTCAGTCCTCTGAGGTGGAGAGGGAGATAGTCTTAACAATTACGTTTTTCATGATGGAGTACCTGGTGCTTTTCACAAAAGCCAAAAGCCAATTTCTATATTTTCTGATCATCCCACTTCTAAAATCAATACAGAATGAAATGTTTTAGGGGTACATTTGAACTATAGGCCAGTATGCATTACTGTGCATTGAAACTCAAATTGGTTTATTGCCAGTTTTGGAGACAAATTAATGACAACATGTACGGTAACCAAACTGACAATTAACAGAAGGTATTAAAGTGGTGAATAACTTCTGCCATTTATAATCATCATTAAAGGAATCAGCAGTGAAGAAAGATGTTGCAGACTGGCACTTTATCTGCAGCAGTGGAGAAAGGTGCTGCAGATAAATGCATAGCAAAGAAAAGCAATAAATTGAAGATTTCTTCATATTAGAAACAGGAAATAAAGGCTTTTAAAAATATAGTTCAGATGTCATGAAGTGTCTATATCTACAAAGATCAAAGATAAGAATTGTTCAGGCACTTGTTTTTCCGATAGAAATGAAATTTAGAACTTGACGGCGATTAAAAAGAGCATAGATGCTTTTAAAGTTTGGCATTGGAAACTTCTGACCAGCTTGATATTATATATTTTATACACATCAGGTGAAGTTCTAACAAAGTCTATGTGGATGTTGAGAAAGTTGGAAAGAAAGGAAAACAGATGATGACAAGCAGCAAAGTGGATAGGAATAGCAATAGCACTTATATACTGCTTCACAGTGCTTTACAGACCTCTAAGCGGTTTACAGAGTCAGCATATTGCCCACCAACAATCTGGGTCCTCATTTTACCGACCTTAGAAGGATGGAAGGCTCAGTCATCCTTGAGCAGTGAGAACCGAACTGCCGGCAGCCGGCAATCAGCAGAAGTACCCTGCAATACTGCATTCTAACCACTGCGCCACCGCAGCTCTCTGTTGGATTACATACTGTTGTGATGGGTGCACAACCGGAAATCCTCAGGGGTTAATTTGGAAACAAATACTTCTGAACAAATTCTATCTATATGGTCTTGACGGCAAATAATTAGTCAATCAAAGAGGTCAGTGTAGTCCTGCACCTAGCAGCATTTGTTTAACAACCATTCTAAATTACAATAGCATTGAAAATGGTGAGTTCTAACCAATCCTCACAATTACAAACACTAAGCATCCACTTGATCACATAATTAAAATTCACAGGCTTAGCAATCAGAATGTGTTTAAGATGGTTGGGGCATCTCAGGGTGACATGATTGCCATTTGTGACCTTCCCAAGGGATCTCTGACAAGCAAAGTCAATAAGGATCAACCATGTGATTTGCTTAACAACCATGGCAAAAATTGGGTATGACTTAATAACTGCATTGCTTAATGACAGAGGTTCAGGTGCCAAATGAGGTTGTAAATTGAGGACCATTGTGGTTCTTGTAGTACTTCTGCAATAAAAAGAGGGCCAGACTCTATTTCAACTGCAGGTTATTTTATAATATGGATCCCTTCCTGGGTAAAAACAGATTTTGCTGTTCAGCTTGTGCAACTTGCAGAAAACATTCCTTTGACCAAAGGCTTTATATTTGACAATGAGAACATCCTAAAGGACCCAGCATATTGTAATAATCCAATCTTGAAGTTAACAGTATATATATCACTGAATCAGGACTGTCTCCCTCATGAAGGAGACAATTGGTCTACCAGCTGAGGCTGATAAAAGACCCATGTCACTAATGATATGTATTTAACCAGTTTTATATCAAGAAGAATGCACCAAATTGCAAGCCTGTTCATAAAGTGTTAGTGCAATCCCATTCAGAACTGGATCAACTGAGCCCAGGCTCAAACATTCTGTTTCCAATAAATTCAGATTCAACTTGTTTTCCTATATCCAGTCTTCTACCATTTGGAGGCACATGGAGACTCTAGAGACATCCAACCCTGAATTTTCAGGAAATAATGCTATAGTCAAGGATAACTGACAATGCTTAATTATATTAACCCCTTTGAGCTATCCAGAGTCATCGACAAGTGGGTGTTTCTGGAATTTTAACAAATAAATCACATCCTTGATTTTAATTTTGTTTAACATTGTTTCTGTTGCATATTTTTTGCTCTACTTTCATATAATGAAGTACTTGTGGTTGAATCTATTTTTATTATATAGCAGAGTGGCAGAATCTAGGTCAGTTTTGTGTAACAATTTGCAAACTGATACAGTAAGAAAATTTTACAAATATTTATCCACATTCTGCATTTTTATTCCAGGCACTACAAGAGCTCCCAGAGATGGGGAAGTCCCTGGAGTGGACTATAATTTTATACCTGTTGATCAGTTCAAGGCATTGGAAGAAAGTGGAGCTTTGCTAGAAAGTGGAACATATGATGGTACATTAAAATTTATCATTTGATACTTAACATTTTTGTGAGATATAATTACAGATAGTTTCTCTGTTACCAACTATTTGTTCAGCGATTATTTATAATTACAACAGCATTGAACAAGAAGTATATATTACCAGTCATCAAAGTTGCAATTGTCATACCATCCCTGCAGTCACATGATTGTGGTTCAGTTGCATGGCCATCACCACCTCACATTTTATACGGCTGTACCCCAAGGTTGTGTGATTGCACTTTCTAATGTTCCCTACTGCTTTCCACAAGCAAAGTCAATGAGGAGCTGGTTACGGTCATGTGAGGTCTTTTTTTAATGACCTGTTTGATCTTCACTTGAGTTTAGTAGACTCTGATCAAGTATTCGTATTAAAGCTGTGAAATGCTTTAAGATAAACCGGAATCTTAATCTGTATTGCACTTGGCTTAGAATTCTTTCAGTTGTTTCTCATCATCATAGTGTCCTGGTTTGGTAATAACACAAAACTGTTTAGGATTAATTGAAAATTTTAGCACTCAGAAAAGAAAGTGCTGCATTGCTTGTTTATACCTTGATGATTGATATGATATCAAATATGTGTCAGTCAATGTGTTCATGTCTATATGCATAGCTTTAAAGAAGATCATTGTTATTGCATAGAAAGCTGTTTTTATGCAGGGGTGGCAACAATTTTTCAGAGACTGTATTTTAAATGTTTTATTACAATTGGTGATAGCTATTAAAGAAGCTGAGCTTGTCATCTGGGGAGCTGGCAGCCTGGGTTTGAGACCCGAATTCTGTGTAATGAGGTCAGCTCCTGCCCACCTAACAATTCGAAGGCATGCAAATGCAAATAGATTAATAGGTACCACTTTGGTGGGAAGGTAACAGCAATCCATGCCCCTTTGGCGTATAGCCATGCTGACCATGGAGATTGTCTTTGAACAATGCTGGCTCCCTTGGCCAAGAAATGGAGATGAGCACTGTGCCTTAACATCAGACTCAACTGATAGAGAAACCTTTACCTTTAATAACGTTACCAGAGAGACTATTCTAGCTTAAGCCTGATTTTGTACAATTTGGAACTTTTCTTTTTGTTTGCTTTTAAATTTGTTTAGGATTATCTTTGCATACTTATACACATATTTGGTAATAACTTTTATTACTATATCTGGATACCATATTATCAGTTTATATTATCAGTTTATAAATAACTCCATTTGATATGGAGTTATTCTCCTGAGAGCTGTTCCAAATATCCAGGCATGGAAGGTGCTTCTGTCTCTCGTTCGATAGGCTGAGCTGATTTCTGAAGACACTCGTCCTTGTGGCTCCTCCCAAGTGTCCCCAGATTTAGTTCAGCATTCGTTCAAGCTAGGCAACTTTTCCTTGACTGGATCTTCAGAACAGGAATTGGAAAATTAAACAAAATCCACTCAGGTCAGATCACATCTTTTCTGGCTGCCCGCAATTGTTGCAATCTTTTACAATTCAAGCAGAGATCAGCTGACTGTTGGAGCTCTCAAGCCCTCAGCAAGAGCCATAAAGGTGCACTGAGCGGAGGCTAGAGATCACACCATAGCCTTTATTAACGGCTATATTCCCGGCAGCAGGAATCATCTGATTACAAGAGGGGAGGCATCAGAGCTTCCTCTCTGTCTGGTGAGCCAAGATAGAAGTTTTCTCTTTTCTCTCCCACTGGGTCCAACTGCTGACAAGAGGACTATGGAGTTATTTTATAAGGGAAAAATAGAGTTATAGCTTCAAAATATTAAACTAGCTGAAGCCCTGGCAGTTTCTTTATGCTATATGGAATTAATTATGGTATACTATAGATTGAAATAAAATTGGTTTTCATTAGTTTTTATAAGTTTCATTTGGAACTAATGAATATAAAATAAAATAATTTAATTTTAATTTTAATTCTTTAAATGGAAGGTTCATATAGACAACCATTTGGGGATGAAATGATTTATATTGTTTAACAACAATATCAGAGATTGAGAGTTGAATTTGAAAATTACAGTATTTTAGCATATACGCTATATTTCTACAAAGGAGATAGATGAATTAATCACATATTTTATGGAAAAATCTATTGCATTACATAATCAAATATATAGAAATGGATGGTTATATTCGTTGCTTCTTAAAGGCACATTTATATTATACATTTACCTAGGAGTGAGAAGCCAACATGAGTTTGCCAAAAACAGATCATGCCAAATGAATCTTATTTCATTATTTAATAAAGTTACTAAATTAGTGGACTGGAAAATGCTATGGTTTATTATATAGTATATTTGGATTTCTGTAAGGCATTGACAAAGTAGGCTACAGCCTGCTTCTTGGTAAACTAGAAAAATGTGGAATAGACAGCATCAGCACCAGATGGATTTGTAACTGGCCGACAAACTGGACAAAGGTTCTATTTTAGGCCCAATACTCTTCAGTATCTTCATAAATGATTTAGATAAGATCCAGATGGATCTTGACAGATTTGAACACTGGGCTCTAACTAATATAATGAAATTCAGTGTAGAGAAAAGTAAGGTTTTACACCTAAGCAAGAAAAAACAAGCATACAGGAACAGATTAAGTAAAGCTTAGCTCAATAGCAGTAGCTGAGAAAAGGAGCTTGGAGTCCTAGTAGACAGTCACTTAAATAAGAGCCAGCAGTGTGCTGCAGATGCTAAAAAAGCCAATTAATAGTGGGATAGAATCAAGATCACATGAAGTATTAATACCACTTTATAAGGCCTTGGTAAGACCACACTTGGAATACTGCATCTGACTTTGGTCACCATAATTGTAAAAAGATGTTCAGACTGTGGAAAGAGTGCGGAACATGATTAGGGGGCTGGAGGCTAAAGTATATGAAGAACGGTTGCAGGAACTGGGTAAGTCTAGTCTAATGAAAAGAAGGACTAGAGGCAACATGATAGCAGTGTTCTAATATTTGAGGGGCTACCACAAAGAAGACAGGGTCAACTTATTTTTCAAAGCATCAGAAGGCAAAACAAGAAGCAATTGATGGAAACTAATTAAGCAGAGAAGCAACCTATAACTAAGGAGAAATTTGCTGACAGTGAGAACAATAAACCAGTAGAACAGTTTGCCTTCAGCAGTTGTTGGTAGTTCATCATTGGAGGCTTTTAAAAAAAAGACTTGGACAGCCATTTGTCTAAAATGGTGTAGGAGCCTGCTTGAGCAAGGGATTGGAATAGAAGACCTTCCAGGTTCCTTCCAACTCTGTTATTCTGCTATTCTTAGCCCTATTAAAATTGAGGCATGTGTCTTGTTTATGGTAAATATGCCAAAACTCCAGATTTTTTCAGCTGAATATGTAACATATATAACTTGCACATAATTATTTCAGCTTCTATAAGGACACATTAGGATGTACTGACCAAATAACTGATGTAGACAGATTTTTTAGAAATGCTAGGCATAGCACACATAGTAAAAATTGTCATTATTTCTTACTGTTATTTATGAGCAGTTTATTTGTATAAATATAACTCTGCTTGGAATCTTGCAGTTGTTCTTGCCTTCTCTTGGGTTTTTTTTTTTTTTTTAATTTCAGATTAATGCAATAAAAGCAGATGCTGGAAGTTGGATAAACCAGAAATGTATCTAGCGGTTCTCACTATCAAGAAAAATAAAAAAGGCATGATACAGGACTTTATACTATGATGATTGTAAATAATAATCCAGAATGCTGTCATCTAAATTGCGTCACTTTGTATTTCCTGTGGAGAAAAATAGTGTAGGAGCAACTGTCTCATGCAAGGAATGATTGGATAAGTGACTTTGAACAAAGTATCAAAGATAACCCTTAAAAATACAAAATATCAGAATACTTGACATCCAGATAAAATAATTTAAAATCTGCCAACTGTTTTTTTCCCAAATTATTGAATCTAAATAGTGATATCAATACAGTAGGTGTTAAGAATCAGAGATACAATCTTGAAGCAAATATTCAGAAAGTATTATGTAAGCAAAGAGGACATCCTTGACTTATGACCATAATTGAGCCTGCCTATTGCAGTTATAAGGCATGGTAGTTATTAAGCAAAGCACTCACATTAACACCTTGCATAATGGCCACAATACCTGCTTTTCCTGTTGCAGTTGTTAAGCAAAACACAGAGTCCTCAGGGGAGGCCTTGGGAGACCTAGTGCAGGTCCAGCCTTCATTTCAGCACCTCCCCAGCTCACATATGGCATGCCCAGATTCCCCCCACCCCTTGTGGCACCTTGTGCTGCACTTGATGACTCAAAAGAGATCTTTGATATCACCTGTGAGTAGGTCTGCTGATCCATCCTTCCTTATACAGTACAGATGCCATGTGCTGCCATCCTAGAAGCAGACATCAATCTGGACTGGCTACAATTCTTTGCATCCATTCCCAAAATGGTGCCCCTTGTGGAACGACTCCATGTGGCCCCTGTGTAGGAAGATTGCACAGCAAATTTGCTGCTTTCCTGAAAGAGTTATATGGAAAAGATAAGTGACCTGAGCTGTGAGTGAGAGTTAATTGGGGAGAATGTGAGACCCAGCATGGGGATGCAGGTCAGAGGTGGGATTCTACCTGGTCAGTCCAGTTCTATAGAACCAGTTGTTATGATTCTGTGCAGTTTGGAGAACCGGCAAAACACTCCACTGGCTGGCCCTGCCCCTCCCCTTCCTGCCCACACTTCTTACCTGGCATATTTGTCTGCCTTTGGTAAGTTGCTATTTTTCCCTTTTTCCCCCTGACCATCATCTGTTCTGCTGTGCCAAGAGATTTAGATTAATTAAAAAGCAGGAAATCATTGGATTTCTTGCTTTCTAGCTAATCTAAAAGCAGAGCTGGGGAGAAGGCGGAGCTTCGTCTCGGTGCTACAGCTGCAATCTCGGGGCTCTGAGATCGCAGCTGATATTTTCGCCCCTGGTCGGTCCTAACGGACCTAAACCATCCCGTAGAGACGGGGATTGTGAAGGGCACAGTCCCAGGATCCCAGAGATATCGCAAAATCTCTGGTTTGATCCGGGAGAAGCCCTTTTGCTGGCGGTGGAAAGGCAGCCTCCAAAGCTGCTGAAGTCGGGACAGCTCCGAAAAGAAAGTGGCTTGAGCGAGTGTGTGTTGGTTGGGTGAGAAACCTCTTTTGTATTGTAAATTGGTTGAGACCTGAAAGGATATCCTGAACAAAGAAGAAACCTGTGACTTTATTTTTGTTTGACTGGAATTGTTTGAGCGGCGTTTTCTAAAGTGATGTCAAATTGAGGCTTGGATTCTTTCCTTACTACTTCTTTTTCTGAGGACTTTAATGTGACTTTGCAAATAACCAGATTGAATTTTCTCTTATATATATTTTTATGCTTCTTTTGATTTTTTAATTTTCTTTAGGATAGAGGCCCCCTTTGATTTTTTTTTCTTTTCCTCTGAGTTTTGTATACATTACTCTTCTTTCTGGCTGGGGGGGGGGAAAAGTATTAAGAGACCTTGCAACACTGCCAACTAGAGGCTTGAAAGTACTTTATTTGAATTGGGGAGAAATGTATAAACACTCCTTCTCAAGGACATTTTAATGTGATAAGATGGAGGGAGAGCACAGAAAAATATTATTACAGGTGTTTTCCTGGACTCTTATCAATATTTCAACACTTGAGGCTTGGCTTTGAAGCTGCTGGAGAAGAGAGTCATAATAAGAGCCTTGGATAAATAAATAAAGTGCAGTGTGCAGTATGTGTATGTATGTATGTATGTATGTATGTATGTATATATATATATATATATATATATATATATATTTGTTTTTTTAAGTTATCGCGGGTACTTACATGTGTGCTGTTCAGCTTCCTTCGGGTATTATCCCACGTCATTGTAGTTCTGTTAAATTATACGGCCTCCCAAAAATACACAAAGAAGGCATACCTCTCAGACCCATAGTCAGCTCCATAGGAGCACCATTACAAAACCTAGCTAAATACTTAGCAAAACAACTACAGCCCCATGCTGAAACCGCAGCTTCATATGTAAAAAACTCATACCACTTCTTAGAAATGATCAAAGATCTACACGTAGAACAAGAAGATCTGCTTGTAAGTTTCGACGTGGTTTCACTATTCACTCAAGTCCCAATAAAAGAAACTCTTGAAATCATCAAAAATAAATACCAACCAGCCAAAGACCTCATGGAACTAACAGAACACTGCCTAACCAACACATATTTCATATACAAAGGACAAAGATACAAGCAAATTGAAGGAGCCCCTATGGGATCACCACTGTCACCCGTCATTGCAAACCTGTTCATGGAAGAATTCGAATCCAGAGCCCTGGCTAATGCCACCCACAAACCCAAACTATGGCTAAGATACATCAATGACACATTTGTGATTTGGCCCCATGGAAAAGAAAACCTAAACAATTTCCTAACAAACCTAAACAACACACACCCCAAAATCAAGTTCACCATGGAAACGGAAATAAACAAACAACTACCATTCCTAGATGTACTAATCTACAAAAGAACAGATGGCACACTGGGACACACCATATACCAAAAGAAAACACACACCAACCGCTACCTCAACGCCCAATCCCACCACCACCCAGCACAGATAAATTCTGTAGCGAAAACCCTAATTACCAGAATCAAATGCCTGGCAGATAAGACACATATAAAGACTGAACTATGCACCCTGACTGAAGTATTGACAGCCAATGGCTTCCACAAAAACAAAATCACCAACTTGATCCACAAAAACACACCAAGACATAACAGAGACCTAGAAGACCAACAGATCTATGGAACAGCTGTCTTGCCCTACATAAGAGGTACCACAGATAAAATCAGTAAGATACTACACAGGCATCACATCAAGACTGCCTTCAAAACAGACAAAAAAATAGCAGCCATCCTGAGGAACCCCAAAGACAAAATTGACCTGGAAAACCAAGGCATATACGAAATTCCCTGTACATCATGCCCGGCCACATACATTGGACAGACCAATAGAAGAATAAGTACCCGCCTAGAGGAACACAAAAATGCAGTAAAAAAGCTGGAACACACCTCCTCACTAGTCCAACACATGAAAACCACAGGTCACAACATCAACTTCAATGGCACTAAAACCCTGGCCACTATAGAAAACCCCAGCCACAGAATCATCAGAGAAGCCATAGAGATTGAAAAAAGACCTGACAGCATGAATAGAAGAGATGATTCCACCAGACTGTCAATCATTTGGAAGCCTGCACTCTCAAATAGAAAGATCTCCACGCCACAAGCCAGGCAAACACCTGGGCAAAAACAGACTCCCTCTGATAGCTCCAACCTAACCCCCCCACCAGGC
>BLBF01000062.1:1173984-1247057 GCA_015471245.1 Laticauda colubrina | reverse complement strand
TCTGTACAAAAAGATGTAACTCGGGATCAAACTGCCGTCCAAAAAGATATTTTATGTTTTTTATGTTTTGTGTTTTGTTTGTATATGTTTGTTTGTTAAAAATTAATAAAATTCTTTCAAAAAAAAAGAAAGAAAAGTATTTGAGAGGGCAGTAACAGGCAGTAAAGCCAAGCATGTACCCACTTTTTCCACAGAAGGAAAGGCATATCTCTTTTTGTTGAATAAGATTACAAAGTCATTTTTGTTAATTATATCATTTTTACAGTACTGTATATATTGTTTGAAAGAAGATAAAATATTTATGTTTCCACATACGCCACCTGGATATGTTTTGTGAGATGAGTGACATATAATAAAGCATTTCACATGGGAAAAAATAAAAAATAAAAAAAATAAAAGCAGAGCTGAACCTCCCTTAGGACTAAAGCTTCTATTTTTAGTGCAGACTGAGGCAATAGATTGCAGAAAGGTAGATCTCTGAGTGTGATTCTGTAAGCAATTCAATCTGCCTACCTGATTTGCCTAATTTGGGGTAAAAGTTGATCTTTTTTAATTAAAAAAATCAATATTTATATAAATATTTGCTATATTTACATACAAGCCATGCCCAGTCAGCAAGCCACACCACCAAGTCACATGACCACCAAGTCACACCTACAAATTAGGACACGCTCACAGAACCGGTTGTTAAGAAATTTTAATCCCACTGCTGATTCAGATCCAAGACTTACAGTGACCCAGTGGGGTGTGGCGGGGAGAACATAGTGGAGAGGCCTCCTGAAAATCCTTGCAGTTGGTCATAAGGATGGACAGGCTGCCAATGTTCATGTGACTGCATTGTGCTGCAAGTTCAGGCAGGATCGTAAATCCCTTCATTCAGTGCTGTTGTAAATTCAAACAGTTGTTAAACGAATCATCATAAATTGAGGACTACCTGAAAATATACACTTTCCTCACTCACTGGAAAGTGAAAAGCGAGGAAAAGTTATCATCTGTTAGTATCTGTTATTAAAGCTGATGTCAATAAATGTAATTCTGGTCTTTTTGTGGAATCTGTTTCATGACCTAGGCTACCTTGAACTGACAAAAAGAAATGTCAACTGCAATGTCAAAGTAATGGGACTTGTATACTCTGTTACCATATGTACTCCACAAATATGTATTTATGGCATATCTATCATTTGCCTCTTCTTGCCTTTGCGCAGATGATCATGAACCTAATTCTTTGTTAGAAAGACTTATTTATTCACTTATTCTATTTAGTTACATACGTGACATGGATGGCTATATAAACATGAGAAAGAAAAAAGCAATGTTTTATAAACATTTAAATAAAAATTTAATATGAGTAAAAATTTATATGGCTGCGTATCTTAAAAGTTATGATTCTGGGATGTTAATAATTAAAGACAAAATATTTTTGCAAGCTATTAATGTGTAAACATAATAATTTAGCCTATGCATGTATGATTATATATATGTTTTCTTTCTTTTTCTTTCTTTTACATATATGTATATAAGGTAATTTCTATGGGACTCCTAAACCTCCAGCTGAGCCAAGTCCATTCCAACCTGATCCGGTGGATCAGGTGCTTTTTGATAACGATTTTGACCTGGAATCTCAAAGAAAAAGAACAACATCCGTCAGCAAAATGCAGAAAATGGACACTTCCCTTCCTGAAGAAGAAGAGGAAGAAGAAAAAGTAGCAATTAATGGTAATGGAGGAACAGGTCAGTGTACATTTTTACTGTAAAATTGAAGCTTCTAAAAATAGTTTAGAAATGTAATAAGTCATTTGTAACAACAATTCTTTGTTTATGAGAAATTTTCTCTTCTAAATATTTTATATAGACTTATTATATTGAGTTTATTAAATGTGAACATGTACAGATACACTGTACAATACAAATTCAGATATCTTAATAAATATCCTTTTCAGTTTTCTTAGATTAATGTACTTGAAATTTGTCCAAGGATAGGTATTCTTTCAGGGCCAAAGACATGTTTGGAATTTTGAGAGGGCACTCTTATGAAATGACTACCACAGATAGTCCTCAGCTTATGAGTCGTCACTCAGCATCTGTTCAAAGTTATGACAGAACTTCCTCCCTACTTACGATCCAGTTTCAAAATTATGGTCACCACAGTTCTCCCACAATTATATGCTCTTACAGGGAGGAACGCCTGTCTGGCGCCAGGGTAAGAGGCATGCTGGCCGGGAAGAGTCACACTCCCTTAGCAGAAGTGACAGGAGGATGGGCTGCGCTGGCTTGTTCTTGATGGCGGACTGGGGGGCACTTCATTAACAGTCTTCTGGTTTCTGGAACATGCATGTGCACCGGCCAACTGATCTTCGTGCATACATGTGCACCAAAAACCAGAAGACACTGCTCTTCTGGTTTCTGGCATGCAGGTGTACAAACACTCCCGTTTCGGCACTCGGTGCCAAGAAGGTTCGCCAACACTGGTCTAAGTGCAAATTATACTACATAACTCTTAGGAAATTTGTGATATATTCAGTTTATCTTTGTGTAAAACAGAATAAAGATGAATTAGATATTATATACATGTTTTATATACTTCTATTCTTTTTTAAAATTGAAAGCTACCCAAATATTTAGAGATAGGCAGCAAACTAACTGACAAAATAAATAAAACAAATGAATTATTTTCTTTAAACAATTGCAGAATTCAAAGAACGACAATTGAACTCTTCTGATTGGATGAAAACTGTTCCTAGTTATAGTCAAACAAATAGTTCTGTGGATTTCAAAAATTATTTATCAAGGGAAGAAAACTTAGAACCTCTGCCCAAGAACTGGGAGATGGCCTACACAGATACCGGAATGATCTATTTCATTGAGTGAGTAGAAGCTGATATATGCATTTAGAATTATCAAATCAAGATGATTGTTAGTACACTTAAAGATGTTTTAGCTGATTAATTTCTGCTCACATGTTAATAATATATTCTATCCATATTCCATTGCAAAATTTTATTTTTTGGGGGGGGAAATCTCTATCAAGGAAAATATTATCTCCCAAAGAGGCTGTATTTCCCAAAATCAAAGATCTCTATAGACTTTTGCTCAGATCAGTGCTGTGCAATTGTATAGAATACATTTTTTTTATAAAAGGCAAATCTGTAGAAGTCTCTCTGGAAACATATTTCCAGTAAATCATTGTAAAACATTGTAAAAGTTTTCATATAATTTTTTATATTTCTAAATAAATAGTTTTAATACAAGACAGTGACAATTCTAAGAACTAAATGTCTCATTTAAATAATGAATTTATTATTTTATAATTATGCTATGAACTGGATATTCTAACAACCTAAAAATATGAGATAATATTAATCTTTAGTTTGGATAATTTCTATTTTTATGAATATCCTTAAAAACAAGCTGAATATAATATGATTTTAGGCTTATTATAAATAGTTAGAAGGGACATGTGAGTTTTCGTTTCATTGCACTATTTCTTCTCTGGTAAAATGCACAGATACCTACACAAATCATGCATATATCATTCACTGAATGCTAAAACATTAGTTATCAGTATTTTCTGACTTTAACCTTAGTTAATCCCATTCAAAACAAATCTGGTTGTTTTGTAGAAAACTATGTCAACTTTGACTATGAATACATCCCTCTAAAACAGATTTTGGCTATTTAACAAGTTTTTTTCTGTCATATAAATCTGTCATTTTAAAAACAACATGATTCAAGCATCTTTCAAAATTTTGAAGCATAGTTCCTCTCTGGTTATTTTCATCAGAAATCAGAAGTTATTTTTCAAATAATTATGAAAAAATATGTTTATTTTTAAGTAATTACAAATTACAAATAATTAAACACAGCCAGGGCTCCATTTTTAAACATTTAATAAAAGTGAAATATGTGCTTAGAAATTTTTCTTCCTTTGTGCCAGTCATCACATATAGCTGTGCTCTGCAGATAAAAAGGTCACGTATGCAGGACTAAGCTATCTCCATGTAGCTGCATCTGTCTGTCTCTGTCTCCCTCTCCCTCTTTCGCTCCCCCCCCCCTACACACACACACACACACACACAAAGAGTCTGAAGATAAGCTGCAACATGTTTCTGTAATGAAGGAAACTTTTTATTACTATTTTCTAATTAATTTCTCTGTCTCCACAGCCACAATACGAAAACTACTACCTGGCTGGATCCTCGTCTGTGTAAAAAGGCCAAAGCTCCTGAAGACTGTGAAGATGGAGGTAAGAAGCTCAAGATCCCATTATCTAAACCCTGTTATGTAGGTTTTAGTTCATGTTTATTGAATTGTTGGAAAAAAGCTTTCCTGGTGTAATAAATTATTAACTGTACTAATCAGTTGCATATTGTTTCTGCATTATAGTATTTGATTCACATACATTTATCACATCCTTGTAATCTTGTTTCTCTGTCTCAAGCACTCTGATCAATTCTTTCTGTAGCAAGGATCCTCATACTTCCTCTTATATTTCAAGGTCAGCCTGCAGCTGGAACACTCTAAAGATGCCTCCTGGTGCTCTGCTCCAGAAATGGTGGTTCCCTAT
This sequence comes from Laticauda colubrina, assembly GCA_015471245.1. Classification (NCBI taxonomy): domain Eukaryota; kingdom Metazoa; phylum Chordata; class Lepidosauria; order Squamata; family Elapidae; genus Laticauda; species Laticauda colubrina. The sequence goes on along the minus strand of BLBF01000062.1, from coordinate 1,242,493 downwards.
TATTCCTTTTTAAGACCTTCCATCTGGGCAGCCTGCATTACGTGATGCCAGTTTTTTTTTTTAATCTCCACAGCATCAGTATTCACATTTGGAGTGGCCATTATTTTGTTTTATTGAATTCTTTTAGATCCCTTAGATTAAAATAACTTGTCCTTCCAGTTCAGACATTCCAAAATGCAGGGACTGCAACTGAAAAAAAAACAAACCATTGCCTTTATTTCCCTCCCCACTTCTACTTCTCAGAACCAAAGAACCATCAATAGATATTGATGGGTGTAAATTTTGTAATATCTCGGTAATGTTGTGAATTGTACTTGAATAATTACTGGCAACCCAAAAAGAAATGCTATGTGGTTGTGGCACAGAGTCATTAACTTGTAGGCTGCTGCTTTTTGAACCAATAGCAGTTTCCAGATGTTTTGAGAGAGAATTGTAACTAGAATGAACTGCAGTAACCCAATTGAGTATAGATAAGAGCATGCCAACCCTTCTCTTGCTTCTCAGAATTGCAATTTTTCTCATTATCTTTTATCTACTCCCATCCCCTAAAAAAGTTCAGGCTGGCAGTATTCAATAGAGTAGCATTAGCAAACTTATGTTGTCTCACCTCAAACTGATGGATAAAATCATTCACAGTGATTTTTAAGTAGCAGGGGAGAGACTCTTAAGCCCTAAGGAACTCCACAGCATAATGCTGACATTTCCTTTCCCAGTGGCGTTTTACTGATGGATTACGTGTCCTTAGGTTGGGGTTGATTCTTAATGACCACATAGACAGATTTTCTGTCAGAGTATCTGTCCCCAATTGATCCTTCTGATTTTCCAATACATTACTACTGCTGTTAATTATTTCCATCTTGCTACTGGTCATCCTCTTTTCTTTTCTTTCAGTCTTTTCCAGCATCAGATCCTTCTCCATAGGCTTCATATAATGTATCCAAAGAAGGATAATATGAGCTTGGTCATTTATCCCTCAAGTGAGAATTCTCTTAATTTATTTGTTTGTTTTTCTTGGCTATCATTGGCATTTCCTAGAGTCTTCTCCAATACCAGCCTTCAGAAGCATGAATATTCTTTCTATGTCACTATGCTTTCAGTACTTCTGTCCTTTCTTTGTACTTCTTCAAAGTACAACATTCCAGAGCAGGGGTCGCCAACCTTTTGGACCTCAGGGACCACCAAACTCATAATTTTAAATTCCGTGGACCAGACCCTGGGAAAATCCCCAAAAACCTCTGCAGGAAAATTCCCCACCCCATTTTCCTACCAATTGATCATTCTTTATTTGGGATCGCTGGATACCGTCTCCAGCTCCGTTCTCCGGGAGAGAGAGAGAGAGAGAATTTTGGCTTCATGCAGGGAAGCAGCAGAAGCAGCAGAAGTCTTTCCTTCTCTCCCCCAAACTCCACCAGAAATAAGTCTTTTTGACTCTTGGAGCAGGATGCCTCGCAGGGTCCCAAAGGCTGATTTCTGGTGGAGTTTGAGGGAAAGAAAGAAAGAATTTTGCAGAAGAAGAAAGAAGTGGAAAGAAGCATCCCTGTGGCCACGTGAGGCGTATGGGTGAGTGTCAGCCTTCAAGATCTTCTCCTATCGCTTTGCATCTTTCGGCTGCCATAAGTAACGGGGGAAGGGGAGGTAGGGATAAGTCTGGGAAGTGAGCTGGAGGTGTTACATTCTTCTGTTGTGTAAATGGGGGGGGGGGAGCATACAATAGAGTTAGGTTTCTATTTCTCGCTTAGCTTTCTTTTCTCTGCGCAACTGCAACCCGTTATCAAAGTATGCCAAGGTCAACGGACAGAGGCCTCATCATCACCTGAAGATGCCCACATGATCATATTCACAACTTCTAATTGGAAGTTTCATCTGAACTATTGGGGGTGGGAACACTTCCATCACTTTGTATATGTGAATTGCACGCCTAATTTCTCAGATTCAGAATTCTTTGGTTGCTACCACTTCACTTTCAGTAAAAGATATCTTTTCTCTAAACTAAAGAGTCTAAGTATTTCTTTCCTGGATTTTGAATGGAGCTCCACCTGACAGTGAGTGGGGCAAGTTCCCCTCTCCGCCCTTTGCCCCTCCCCTCACTACCTCGTGCGTTTGCAATGCAAGCCTTGTGTTCCAGTGTAGCCTGGATTAATTGTTTTGGGGGGTGCTTTGGGGGTGATATTTCTCTGCGGACCACTGTTCCAGAGAATATCACAGGGAAAACATTGTCTGCATGATTTTGATTTTTGTAAATATAGACACATCACAGCATCGGAATATATTTTCCAAGAATTTAATGACTACTTTAGCAAATAATAGTCTGTGGCTTATGTATTAATTGCATATTCCTTTATTGTTGTCTGTTGACTTTAAAATATAGGATGTGGGAATAATTTGCTGCAGAATTTAGAGTCAAGGGCCACCCTGGAAACAGAGAAGAACCAGCCCGCAGTGCCTCTGCCAGCAAAAATAGAGCTCCGTTTTCAGCCGCAACAGTGTCCTTTAGCCCACTGCCAGCAAAAATAGAGCTTGCCCCCCATGCGCCAAGCTTTGGCCCCAGAGCTTGGCAAATGGCCCCCCTGAGCTCTATTTTTTGACAGAAGCAGAAGGCTTCAGGAGGCCGTCACAATCGAAAACGGGGGCCCAAGAGGCTCTGCGCACTCCTGAGCTCCATTTTCGCTGGCAGAGGGCTAGAAAAACAAACTAAAGGCAAAACAAAACAAAAGGAAAAATGTTTCTCCTTTTGCATTTGAGCATTGAAGAAGGAACAAGAAAGGAGAAAGGGAAAGAGGAAAGACAAAGAAAAAGAAGGAAAGATGGGAAAGAGAGCAAGGAAGGAAAAAGAAGGAAAGATGGGAAGGAAGAAGAAAGGAGAAGGAAAAAGAAAAGGAAAGAAAAGGATCAAAGGAAAGAAAGTCCTGCCTTAGCACTTGGCCACCAGCAGCCCTGTTCCCCTTTTGCCATCCCATTGTCTCCTCCTGACCTCTCCTGGTGGTCTCCCATCCTATCGTTGAGGATGCTTTGGTTACAAAGCTGGATCTCCTTGTGTGGAGAGGCAGTGGGCCTCCCTCTGAGTGGCAAACCCTTGATCTCCCTCCCTGGTCTCACCTTGCTCTGCTGGAGACAATGGATCCTCCCAGCCACTCCCAGATCCTCCCAAGCCACCACAGGTCCCCCAACATGAGTGATGTCGAGCTGGCCACACCTACCCTAGCCACACCCACCTGGCCCCAACACATCCCTGATGTGGCCCTCAATGGAATCGAGTTTGACACCCCTGCTTTAAGATAACAACAAAAACTTTAAAAATGCAATAGTCATTGAAATTTATTTATATATATATATATATATATAAATTTTTATTGGTTTTAAAACAAACAAACAAACAAAACATAAAAACATTAAGCCATCTTCCATATATATACATACAGTGTGCCGGTTGGTTTACACATTGTTTTGTGCTACCATTTCGTAGTCTTCAATTACAATTACATTATATATCCTCTCATACTTTCGATCAAATATCAAGTACATTAATATCTTTATTAATCAATCATTGACTATACTTTTATTCATTCATGTTTTATAAAATAATCATATTTTACTTAGCTTATTTTATAACAATTCATCTTATCCTCCTAGATCTATCCCAGAATCATTTTGTAGATATAAGAAAAAAAAATACATCTTTATATATTAATTATTTTCTAAAAATCTACATATTTCATTACAATGTTTTGTTATCTAACCATTGATAGAATAGATCCCAAATTTTATAAAATTGTTTATCATCTTGTTCTCTAATTTCAAATGTCAATCTACTCATTTTAGCACATTCTAATATTTTCTTAATGATCTCCTCCTAGGATGGTGTCTTCTCATTTTTCCAGTTTTTAGCAAATACAATCCTAGCCGCTTTTAATACATTTACAATCAGATATTTCAAATCTTTGCTATATATTTCAGGAAAAATTCCCAATTAAAAAATCTCTGGTTTCAACTCTATATGCTTATTTGTCATTTTTTCCAGCCACATGTAGATTTTAGTCCAATATTTTTAGCGTCCAAACATGTCTACCACATATGGTAATATGAGCCAGGTGTCTGATGACATTTCCAACACTTTTCGGACTTATTCTTAAACATTCTTGCTATTCTTTCAGGGGAAAGTGCCACCTGTAAAACATCTTATACAAATTTTCTTTATATGCTGTTGACATTGTCATTTTATAATTTTGAGTCCACAATTTTTGCCATTTCTCTAAATCAATCCCATATCCAAAATTCTTCCCCCAAACAATCATAATTTCTTTAACTTGTTCCTCTTCTAATTTAATTTCTAATAAATATCCATATAATTTTTTCATCACCTTTTCATCAGCACTTGTCAAAATTTTATCTAGATCAGTCAATTTATTATAAAAACCTTCTGTTTTAAAATCTTTATCATACCTTGATTGTATTTGCGCATATGAAAACCAATTCACCTGCGAATGTTTGCAATTTAAATTCTTCCTTTTTAATTTTCATCCCTTTTATATTCTTTTCTTCTCTAATATTTCTGTTTAACACTTCCAAGGTTAACACAAACAACAAGGGTGACAGTGGGCATCCTTGTCTTGTTCCTTTTCTTATATCAATAGAGTCTGTCAATTCTCCCTCTATCATTACCTTTGCTGTTTGCTTATGATATATAGCTTCTATTGCTTGTGTAAATTTTTTAGTAAAGCCTGTCTGTTCCAGCAGTAACAACATGAATTGCCAGTTCACATTATCAAATGCCTTCTGTGCATCGAGAAATATCAAAGCCATTTGCTTTTCAGGATGAGCCTCATAGTATTCCAAAGTATCCAAAATTACTCTCATATTGTCTTTAATTTGCCTCTGGCGGAAATCCATTTTGATCAGGATGAATGAAACTGTTTAAATATTTTTTAAGTCTTTCTGCCAATATTGAAGCAAAAATTTTATAATCTGCATTTAGTAAAGAAATAGGTCGATAGTTCTCAATTTGTAATGGATCGGCCTCCTCTTTTGGAATAAGTGTAATATAAGCTTCTAACCCTGTTTTAGGTATCCTCTTCTTTAACATAACTTCGCTCATAACTTCTAACAGTGGAAGATTCAATGATTCTTGTAGTGTTTTGTAAAATTCTGCCAGAAGTCCATCTGGGCCTGGCGCCTTTCCATTATTTTGCTTCTTGAGTACTTGAGTTAACTCCATCATCGTTATATTGCTTTCTAACATTATTTCAATCTCTTTAGGTATCTGGGGTAGATTAGCATTCTGTAGATACTGTTTAACTCTTTCCTCATCAATATTCTCTTGTATATATAGTTTCCCATAATAGTCTCGTATGATTTCCTTCATCTCTTTACTTCCATAGCAAACTTGGTCTTGATCATCTATTAATTGCAATATTTTCCTTGATTCTTTCTCCTTTCCCAATTTATATGCTAACCATCTACCTGGTTTATTTGCATTTTCAAAATAGTTCTGTTTAGCACCTCTAATTTTTTGTGCTATCTCTTCTTTTTCTATTAGACCCATTTTATGTTTGGTTATATCCATTTTTAACTTGATATCCTTTTTCTGTGGCATTTTCTGTAACTCTTTTTCAAGTCCTTTATACTCATCCTCTAATGCCTTAGAGGCTAATCTTTTCATAGTATTTCTTTTCCTTGTATAGTCTATTATCAAGCCTCTGGCATATGCTTTCATTGTATCCCATACATTCTGAATTGATGTTTCTTTTTTTTTGGTTTCTCTAAAGAAAAAAGCCAGTTCTTTCTCCATCCACTGTGTGAAGTCTTTTTCCTTTAAAATAGTATTATTTAATGTCCATCTAGATCTTCTTCTTTGTCCTTTCCATTTAATTGTCATTGGATTATGATATGCCCAAGTACTTGTTTCAATGTTTACTTCTTGAATATTGGTTAACAATTCTGTTGACATCTATATCATATCTATTCTGGACCATGATAAATGTCTGTTTGAATAGAAGGTGTGTTGTTTAGTTTTAGCATTTCTTTCTCTCCATGTATCTTTTAAGTTTATTTCGTCCATCATTTTAAAAAATGATTTAGGGAGGATTTTTCTGCTTTGCTTTGTTGTTTTCTTTGCTGTATAATCCAGTTTATTGTCTACAATTCCATTAAAATATCCCATCATAACTATATTAGCATAGTCCAGTTCAATTATTTTCATATATAATTTTTAATAAAATTATTCTTGTTTGTCATTTGGGGCATAGATTGCAATCAGGAGTGTTTTTATATTATTATCTATTATTTCCACCATTAGTATTCTTCCATCATCATCAGTATATATCAATTTCATTGGGATAATATCTTTAATATATAGGACCACTCTTCTTTTCTTGCATTGTGTCAAAGAAGTAAATATTTTCCCTAATTTTGGCTATCTCAGCAATTGTTCATGTTGCTTTTTAGTGTGTACTTATTGTGGACAAATTATATCAAATTTTAATTTCTCTAATTTATGAAAAAATGTCCTTCTTTTAACAGCTGAATTAAGTCTATTTATGTTGATTGTAATTAATTTTTTTTCTTCCATGGTTAAATTTTGTAGTTAGGTTTAACAGCTCTTGTAGATCTTGGTTCACATTGTTCTTTAGCCTCCTTTCCACCTACTACACCTTCTTCTTTTCCAGTTGTCATTTGGTAGTCCTCTTGGAATTCAATTAGTGATATTTCTTTTTCTGCCTCTTTCTGCGGAAAATGATTGAGTTTCTCAATTGAGTCACTTCTATATCTCTTTTTTTGCCATGTGAACATTAAACCTTCTGGAATCAGCCATCTATAATTCATCTCTTTTTAAAGTCACAATTTGGTCAAGAATCGGTATTCTCTTCTCATCCCTCTCACTCTTCTGGGCACTTGTTTCAAGACCACAGTTTCCTTATCTTTGTATTTCAGTGTTTTCTCTCTTGCCACTTGCAATATTAGCGTTTTAAGGGCTTTCTTTGTAAATCTGATGTGAACTTCTCTTGCTAAACTATTTCTCATTGCATATCTTGTAAAGACCCGATAAACCTCATCTATTCCATTCATCATCTTCTCTTGAGTTGTTTCCAAAGCTTCAGCCAGTATTTCTATCATTATCTCAGCTAGGTTTTGTCCTTTTTCTTCCTCTATGTTTTGAAATCTGAGATAAAATTCTGATCTGTCCATCTCCCATCTCAGCATACCACTTTTATCTTGTTCAACCACAGTTAATCTGTTATCAATGTCTCAAATCTTCTTATCTCTTTGTTTACCTCCTTCAATTTCTTGGAGCCTCTCATCGTACTTCATCATCATTTGTTGGATGTTCTCCACTTTTTCATTGGTTTTCCCTGTTCTCTGTTCAATGTTCTCTGTTCTCTTTTCAATATTCTCTGATCTTGTTTGAATATTTTGAATTCCTTGCATAATCATCTGCAGGGTCACTTTTTCTTGTTCTTTTTCTTGCTTTAACATTGTCTGTATTGAGCATTGTCCTCCAGATGGTGGAGAGGAGGAAGCAGAAGCTGAAGAACCAGGAGTTGTTAACTTCCTACTAATTTTGAGAAATCCAAGATCTTTCAAATTCTTCTCGACCTTAATCTAGTTGTGAAATAACCAATTGCAATTCCAAGTAAAAATAGTGGAAAAAAAGAAAAAACCAATTGGTAATAATAATTAAAAAGGAAAAAGGAAAAAAATTATTCAGGCTCTTGTATACCTTAATCCAATCAATTAATTAGATAACAATAAAAATTCAAAAGTAAAGAAAAAGGGCATAAGCACACCATAAACAGACACACAAAAAAGAAAAATTGTAAAGTCCCAAAAAAGGCAAAGAGGTGAGAAAAAAGATTTTAAAAAAAGGAAAAGAAAAAGATTATTCAGGTTCTTCAACACCTTAATCCAATCAAGAGATCTCAAATATAAAAAGATACATAAAAAAAACCATGAAGAAACCAATATGAAAGGTAAACAAGTTCCAGAAAGCCAAAAATCCAAATAGCTATTACGAAAAAAAAAAAGAATGAAACTGATGAGGGGGGGTATCACAGCTTAGAAAAAATGAAAAAAAAGCACACTGCACTTTGTTTAATTATCCAAGGCATTATAGCTCTCTTCTCCAAAGGCTTATCACCTTTTCTTTTCCTAAATTTCAACACCAGACTCCAGCTGCTAATAGAAACTCAGAAGAGCACCTGCAGTTATACTCTCCAATGCTCTTCCCTCTATCTTATCAACCAGGCAATGTCCTTGAAACGAAGTCTCAGTTCTTTCTCAGCTTTGTCTGGTAAAAAAAAACTGGATACTTCCAAGCCTCTAGTTGGCAGTTACAAAGTTTCTTCAGCTTTCACTTCCCCCCTCTCCTTTTCCAAGCAAAATATAATAAGAATTAATTAAAAAAGAAAAAAGGAATTTAAAAAATAACTATAAGGGAATATCTGGCTTAAAATATTGTAAAATCAAAAAGGAGAAAAGAATAAATAAGAAGAAAAAAAAAGAAATCAGTCCAGTTTCAAAATATAAGATCATGTATAAAAAATCCAGCAATGAAAAAAAAATATTCCTTCGACATTCTTGTTTAAAATCACTGCTTAATCACTTCTGTCAAAACTTTTACAGATTCTTTCTTTCCTTTAGGGTTTCCTTTAATGGCTGCCTCTTTGCCGCTGGCAAAAAGGGCTTCTCCTGGAACTACCAGGGACTTTGCAAAATCCTTGGTATTGTCAGGATGCGCTCTTTACATTCGCCGTCTCTTCGGGACGGTTTAGATCCAATTGGACTGTCTTGGAGCAAAGATATCAGCAGCGATCTCAGACCTCCAAGATGGCTTGCCGTATCATTGCGATGCCAGCTCCGACCTCATTAAAATTTCTTATTTGTTGCAGATTAAACTGTGATGATATATATCTGTATTTTGAACATGAGTCAGTACATGTGAATTTTTGTTTAATTTGAATATGGTTTTAAAAAAATTATATAATTTTCTGAATCCAGAGTGATTCTTCTACTCATGGAAGTGTTCTATGCAAAGCATATCTATACTGTTATAAATGATAATGCAAAGCATATTATTTTTGGCTTTGAAAAATACACAAACAGATGAATTATGCAGTCCTTTTTTTCTCATTATGTGTTGAAGCAGATAAGAAACAACTTAGATTCAAGATGAGCCTTATTTCCATACAATTTTTAAACTTTATATTTGACTGCTTAAAATACAGTTGGGTTTTGGATGTTGGTTTTGGATTTATTTATTTGTTTTTTTAAAAAATAATGTGAAGTTGAATGAGGTGTAAATGAAGAAGTTTTAAATGGCTAAATGCATGTTTTAATTTATATAGATGTAATATAAGCATTATTTGAAGCATAAATAACATCAAGCATGTCCGCAGGAATTTGCTGCTTTCATCAAAATGACAGAAGCAGAACCATGCTGCAGATTCCACCATTTCTACATCTGTAGTACTTTATAACAATATGGCTTTCGTCATGCTTCCTCTTCCTTTATGCTGTCAGACCAAAGTCAAGTCACTTAAATAAAATAACATCTAGTTATTTTTATTAACAATACGGCATTCGTCCTGCTTCCTCTTCCTTTATGCTGCCAGACCAAAATCAAGTCACTTAAATAAAATAACATCTAGTTATTTTTAATACAATTATACATGATCTTATATTTTGAAACTGGACTGGTTTCTTTTTTTTTCTTGTTATTTATTCTTTTCTCCTTTTTGATTTTACAATATCATCCTTAGTAATAGTTTGGAAAAATTCAACAAATTAGACTATGTATTTTTTCTAATAATTTTGTGGGACATATTGCAACTTATTACCAGGAGTTACATTTGACTTGAGGAACTAATGAAGCAAAATAAATCTGGTAAAATGTTTGAAATGTTTTCAATATGCTTGGCTAATCCATGGAAGGAATTCTCTTGTGCAAAGAAATGAACAGTGCTAACATCATGAATTCAGGCAGTGTCAGTTTCACCATGTCATCCCAAATTCCACCTTCCATAATCTTGTCTACTCTGATATTCTTTTTTTTTTAAATTTTATTGATTTTTAAAAACAAACATAAACAAACAAAACATAGAACATAAAAACATAAAACATTTTTTTTAAAGCAGCCTAATCCCGGGTTACATCTCTTCGTACAGACACAAATTCAAGTTCATGCTCATTTTTATATACCATTCCATAACTTGTTACCATTCTACATTTTCTATCTAGCTTCTCTCCTCTTTTAATTTTCTTAATTTTATCTTATTTATTTCATCTCAATTCAAATCATTATACTTATATTTTTTGTTCTGTTTCAGCTGTCTATTATCTTCTCTCATTAAACAAAATTTCTCCTGTAATAACTAATTGGAGTATGACACCTTTATATCTTTCCCCTTAAGTTATAACACATAATATAATACATAACTCTGTTCAGATTCTGCTTGGTACATTCTAAAACTACATAGTACATTTTTTAAAAAAGAAAAAAATATAAATATATAATATAATTAAAACGACAATCCAGACCAATTCAGTTCTATCATTAATATTAATATTCATTTAAATCTTAAACATTTTACACATTACTTTTCAAAAAGATATCATATTTCTATGGGAACACTTATAAACTTTCCATAATTGCTTTCCCCCCACTTCATTTATATTTTATAAAACATTGTGTAATTAAAATGTTCCCATTCCTTCCTAATACAATTCTTTCATTTATTTCATTTCCTTTTTTTTATTCACAAAAATTTCACTGAATTACACTGACTATTTTAACCCACTTTTTAATCATATGTTATTTTAAATTTTCTAACATTGTTTCTAATACAAATATAACAATACAATCTTATGTACCTTAACAGAATCTCTTTTTCAGTTAAATTTTCACCCATTATCTCGGAATAAGTCCTGTTTCTTTATATCTTGCTCTAAACCTTTGTAACTTCTTTTCCCTTCCTTCTTCCCTTTCTTCTTTTCTGTCCCCTTTTTACCCCCTTGTCTCTCCACCTCCATTTCCCTCTTCTGTATTCCCCTTTTCTGTTGCTTTCCAACATTGTATCCACTTTTTACATTATTTTTCCCTTTTTTGGCTGTTTTTTTAAGTCTTAAATTCTCCATTCTCTTTCCCCCTTTCCCTTTTCTTCCCCGGATAGAGTTACTTGTTCATTAAAGATGGCTTCTTCTTTGTCCCACTCTTCTAGTTGCGCAATCCTTTCTTGTTGTTTCTCATAGATGCAGATCGCCATTTCTAAAAATTGAAAAACGGAGCCAAAGGAGCCCTTCCCTTCTTGTGCCTCTTCTTTACTTTTTTAGATTCCATTTTCAGTTCATGCAGAAATGATGACATTGTAGAGCTTTTTTAAACAAACACCCAAATTGTTTTTAGTCATTCAAATATAATTTCCAAAAATTCCAATGTCACCAAACAGTCTAAATACAAACAAGCTGTTTCTTTTAACACTTTCTTCTTTTTTCACTTTCTCTTCCCGGGGTTACTGTTTAGTTGCAGAGTTCCAGTTAAAATGTATCTTTTAGAAGTCTTATTTAAATTCAACTTTTAATTCTTTTAAGTTCCAGGACTCCTCCTTCCAAATCCTGCCCTTATTCTTTTCCTCCCCCTTCCCTCTTATTAAAAAAAAAAAGAATTTTTTTAGTGTTCAGAAATCTTTCTTATCCCCTTGGCATTTAATTATATTTCCAGTTTAGTTACCTATTGGTGCCAAAGCGTATTTTTCCGATTTCTCATTCAGATCTCTTCACTGTCAACATAGGGAAGGAGAGTGAAGAAAAAGAAACTTTACCTTTTCACTTTCATTCACTGCTTCCAACTCTTCTTTGGGAGCAATGTTATAAAATTTAATTTCCAGGATACCTTGGTTGTTGCTTGTTGTCCCGGTCAGCCAAAACTTTCACTTCTTAACTTCCTCCTGCACTTTCTTTTCCAGCTGAGTGCTTTTTGAGGCAGCCATTTTTGACCGCCGCTCTTACCGCCTTTAGGAAAAGGGAATTTAGCCAGCTGAGGAGGAGAGATGTGGCCCCCCTCAATCCTGCTGGAGCTCCCCCATCTTCGCCACCTCGAAGGGGTGGCTTAGCCCCGAAGCCAGCTGGCTCGGGGCATTCCAGCGGCAAGCCCAGGCAGAAACCACGCACGATCGCGGATTCCTGCCTGCTGCCAAAGCCCTTCAAATTGGAAATCCTTGTCTACTCTGATATTCTTGACCAAGATGAAATTCTAAAGTGGCATGTGAAAATGCAGGTACTTGAGTCACATGGTTCTATGTCTCTGCTGATTTTCCAACTATGGCCACAGAAGAGAAAGATGACAGAGTCTGAAACAAGTGAGGGTGGTTGAATTGTTCCACCCACCATTATCACACAAGTGTTTTTTTTTTTTAAATTGTTGAGGTAATTCCCCGTTAGGAGAATGAGCGCATACAGGGAGACGTCATTCACAAGTTAAATCAGTCAGTTTTCAATCCAGAGATAATCCAAATATCAAAATTCCAGTGTCAAAAACAGTTCAGTATCAGACTTACATTAAATCCAGTAATATCAGTCAATTAGGAAAAATGGAGCAACGGCAATACTTTCCAACAGAAGGAAACAAAGATACACTCACTCTCTTCTGAGACTCAGACTAAGACAATCCAGGTTTCTGGCTCCATCTTAAAGCCATTTGAGAAACCACACCCAATTGCATGCTTTTGCATTCCCTTAACGAAAAGTATAAAAAATGTCTATCCCCGTTTATATATTTCTAACCCAAATACCTGTTAGGAGACTCATATTCCTAACATTATCCCCTTTTGGGTAAGATAATATATACAACCTTACATTCTAAGTCCATAATCTTCACTTTATGCTTTATAGAGCCTTGGGCCTTTGTAAAATGATCTGCTTTATTGTTTTCTGATATTCAGTATTCCAGCTTAATCATTTTACTTTGCACACATTGTCCCACATTTAAATATCTTAAATCTGTGTGTTTCGTTCTTGTTTTAACAGCAATATTTGAAGCCATCTGTATTGCTGATTGGTTATCTTCGTAAATAACAATAGGATCTGTTACATTAATTCACATATCAATTAATAATTGCTTATACAAAACTAAATCTGTACATAATAACGACAAACATGAGAATTCAGCCTCCATTGTTGACAAACTTAGATATTTCTGTCTAATAGATCTCCATCCAATCAATGCTTTTCCCAATAGTACAGCAGTACCTGATGTAGATTTTTGTGTATTTATGTCTGTAGCAAAACTGGCATCAGCATATGTAGTCAAATTCAGTTCATCTTTTGGCTCCAAATACAATGCATAATGCATTGTCTGTTTCAGATATCAAGCACACGTTTAGCAGCTTGCCAGTGCCTTTCAGTCGGCTCAGCGTTAAATCTTGCTAATTGATTAACACTGTATGCAATATGTGGCGTTGACCAATTACTGAGATAAGGTAAACTACCAATCAAGGACTGATAAATGTTCTTATCAAAAATAGGACTTTGAACATCACTATGGCTAAACTCCTGGCTCATTGGTGTTTTAGCCGGCTTACAAAGTTCCATTTTATAACTTTTTAGTAATTGGTTAATTTTATCTGCCTGTGAGATCTTGTATCCTCCCTTAGTTCTATCTATCTTTAAACCAAGATATTGTTTGATTTCTCCTAATTGTTTTATTTTAAATTTATTTTCCAATAGTGAAATTATCTCAGTAACTTCTTGTTCAGTTTTGGTGATTAATGCTATAAGTAAACAATTGCAATAATGACACTATACCATCACTTTCTCTTTTAAACAAACATGGATCAGCCATGCCAGCTACAAAACCTATCAATTAATTCTTAAATTGGTTCCCCTCATGTCCTGATTACTTTAAACCATAAAGGCTCTTTTTCAATTTCTAGCAAACAGTTGTTTTATCAGTATTATCATTTTTGAGACCTAAAGGTTTCTTTAAATATATAGGGTGTTGCAATGGCGCATGCAGATAAGCTGTCTCTACATCCAAATGATTTACAATGTATTTCTCCTTACCTGCCCACACTAATGCTGCCCTTAATGTAGTAGCCTTCAGACTAGGTGCAAACACCTCATTGTAGTCATTTGCTGTCTGATTGAACCCTTGTGCTACTAACCTGGCTTTATGGGTAACACTCCCATCCACACCTGTCTTCAGTTTATATATCCATTTACATCCTATGGCATGTTTATCTGGTGGTTAACTTCGTATATCTCCAGTCTTTTTAATGATTCTAGTTCCTTATCCATTGCTTTCTGCCAAGCAGCCTGATCCTTAGCAGGATACAGTTTTAGTTCACTTTAGTTACTAGGAACTGTATTCACTTGGCATACAACAATAGCCTGATATCTGTCAGGTGGTCGTGTTACTCGGGTTGAATGTCTTGGTAATACAGGGCTAACTGGTAGACTTTCCTGTGCCATCTGCTCCTGTTCTTCAACCTCTTCCTGTCCCTGTTTTCCTACTTCCTCCTGTCCTTCCTCTTTCATGGCTATTTGTGGTGTAGTGATTTTATCCTTAGGGACTATTTGGGTGTCAATAATAATATCATTGCTGGATTCCTGTTCCAGTTTATTGCACCCATCGTGCTGAAGAAATTTTGCACTAGCACTACAATAAACATGAGCTATGCCTTGATCCCAGAATCTAAATGATCTATGTTTGGCCTCATAACCCACAAAAAATAACTTCTTAGCTCTATGTTGCCCTTTCAGTCTGACTTGTGAGGGAATATGCACCCATGCTAGAGCTCCAAATGTGTGTAGATAACTTAAATTTGGTTTTCTGCCATGCCAATGAGTGAATGGCAATTCTCCAGTTATTGTATTTACTACATCGTTTAAAACATGGTTACTACACATTATGGCCTCACCCCACAGTGTTTCAGTAAACCTGAATCAGATAGCATGGTGCGAGCCATGGCTTGTAATGATTGTCCTCTTTGTTCTATAAACGAGTTATGTTGTGGTCTGTAAGGTGCAGAACGTTTATGCTCAACACCAGCCAACTTCAACATTGTTTGGAATCTTTTGTTAACAAATTTGGTCCCATTATCAATTACTAAAGTAATTACTTTACTTTTCATTTTTCTCTCAGCAAACGTTGGGCAGTTAAAGAAATGTTGGAATGTTTTTGTTTTGTTTTTCATAAGATAGCAGAAACCATATCATGAGTTCGTAATACTCAAAATAATACTCCATAATACTCAAAATATAGCAGGCACCTCCTAAACTTGGTTTTTTAGGACCAATTATGTCAGCAAAAACAACCTCTAAAGGTTGTTTGGTCTTAAACCCATTTAATATGTTTGCTGGAGTAACCTTTACTCTTTTCTTGACTACAAGCATTACAATGTAAATACTTGCTGCAGGGTTTCAATTTTACTCCCTCTGACAATTCAACAATTTGTTGGAGCATTTTGAAATTAATGTGCCCTAGATGTCTATGTAGTCAATGTATACATTCATCGTGTGGCTTAACATTGTTATAAACTGAGTTAAGCATCTTCAACTGGTCATCATGTATCACATATAAATCATTTTTTAAAGTAGCACTAACACTTTTACACTCTTTCTATATTATACAGTTATCTCCCCTAAAGGTTACTACATAACCAAGATTAATTAAAGCCCTTACTGATAATAAATTAAATTTCAGTTTCGGTACATATAACATAGTTAAATGTTCATTTATACAAGAACAATATGCAGTACCTTCACCTGATGCTTTAATCTTCCATTTATTTGCCAGTGATGCATGTTGTTTACTTGTGGACATCTTTACAAACCTTTTTCTATCTTTAGTAATGCATTGTGATGCTCACTATCAACAACCTACAAATCATTGTTTACAATTGAATTGCTAGACATAGCTAAACTAACATTTTTCTTAGCCTTCTGGTGTTTTCTAGTATTCTGTTGTTTTCCTTTCTTACAGAATTTAACTACATGTCCCCTAGCCCCACAAGAAAAACATTTCCAAATAGTATAGGCAGTTGAAGATAAATTTTCTTCTTGTGGTTGTTCCTTCCTCAGTTGGTCTCTAGCTTGCCGTCTTCTTGCTTCTTCTAACAATCTTCTTATGTCAATCAGTGTCAGTTTATCTCTGGGCAGTACTTCCAGTGAAGATACATAATCATCATAACTTTCATCCAATGAGGAAAGAATGATGTAAACTTGATGCAGCTCTGAAAATATTAAGCCCATGTCACACAGCACCAATGGATGGAAAGAGGATGTAAAACGGAGAGAAACACTTGCCATCCGTTCGTTAACACGATGCATCTGTTCTGTACTCACTGCATCTGTTTTTCATACTCTCTATCCGTCCAGCATCCGTCTACTGAGATTTCATCCGCTCAAAAAGTTTTGAGCTGCACAAAATTTTTTGAGTGGATAAAGTATCCAACGCGTCTGTTCTACATCCGCTACGGATATTTAGGATGTCTGGAGGATATTTAGAATATGTGGAAGGACACCTAGCGGAAAATTGACATTTCCTATAAAAAGGGGGAGAAATCACCTGGATCTCACTTTCAGTCCAGCAGCCCTGCTGTGCAGACCTCTTCAGCCTTGCTCTTGCCCTTGCTCTTCCACAGCATCCAGTCATCTCCACCATGGATCGTCGCACACTCCTTTTGGTAGCTGCCATCATTCTACAACAGTGTGAAGCCCTCTACAGGCTCTTTCACCTGTTCTGCGCAAGGAAAAGGAGGCGGCCAAGAAGTGTCTGGGTCCGAAGATGGATCACGAGAAGAGCCGAGTACAGACTGTATAACAAGATGATGGTGGAGCTGAGGAACGAAGACCTTCGTGCATTCCAGAACTTCATGGGGATGCTGCCAGCCATGTTTGACGAAGTTGTGGAGCGGCTGAGACCCAGGTTGACCAAGGCAAACACCAACTTCTGGCCCAGCCTGGACCCTGGGCTGAAGGTGGCACTGACTCTGCGCCACCTGGCCTCCGGGACCACGTACAGGAACATGCAGTACACCTGGAGGGTGCCACACAACACCATCAGCATTGTGGTCAGAGAGGTGGTGCAGGCCATCATCGAAGTATACCTGGAGGAGCTCCTCCAGTGCCCCTCCATTGAAAAAGGCTGGAAGAAAGTTGCAGAGCAGTGATATCAGAAGTGGAACTTCCCCCACACCGTTGAAGCCATAGATGGGAAGTGTCAGAAACAGTTCAGCTTCAGACTTACATTAAATCCAGTAATATCAGTCAATTAGGAAAAATGGAGCAACAGCAATACTACAACAGAAGGAAACAAAGATACACTCACACTCTCTTCTGAGACTCAGACTAAGACAATCCAGGTTTCTGGCTCCATCTTAAGGCCATTTGAGAAATGCTCTTGCATTCCCTTAAAGAGACAGCATTAAAATGTCTATCCTGGTTTATATATTTCTAACCCAAATACCTGTTAAGTGACTTGTATTCCTAACAAAAATCATTATAACAATGAGGAAAAGGTTGAAAGAGGAAGTAAAATATAAGTCGTGAACTTTTAGCATCCCTAATGCTGATTGGTAAGTCTGTCACAAGAAAAGGCCAGAGCATGGAGTGAGTCAAATGATGAAAAATGTTATAGTTCAAATTGTTTTGTGTGAATAAAGCTATTGAATGGATAAAGGAAGGGATGGATAACAAAGCAATGTGATTATTGAGTCAAGGTTTTTTAAAAAATAGTGGAAATTTTTTAAAAAGAATCTTTCCCAGGCTTTTATAACAGTCCAATTTGAAGTGTCTAAAACTATTTTAATTTAGTTTCATTTTTACTTAGAGAAGTGACTGTATGGATAATTCTTGACTGAACAATTGTAATGGGCAGGCAATCTTAAGTAGTGATATAGTGGGTCATAAAGTGGGTCACCATGTGACCAGACCTGTTTTTGTTATCTTTTTTTGTGGCAGTTAAGTAAACATGATCATAAAGTGAATGCTGCAGTCATAAAGTGAACATGGCGGTTGTTAAGTGAACCCATTGTTTGCTATTGGGTGTTTTTGTGGAAAAGTGGAAACAAACATTATAAATTGCAGTTACATGATCACAAAATCTTTGTGAGTGCCAATTGATGAGTGTCGGAAATGCCATCACGAATGCTATCACATAACACTGGTCTGTGAAAATAATCAAGGATTGGTTGAAAAGCTTGAAAAGACATTGCCAGGTTGACCAAAGACAGCTGAATTGATATTTAAACTGACTTGTTTCTGAACCAAATTTTAGTTCAGTGAACATTGTTTCTATTTTGATTTACTTGGTCATTTACATTTAATACTTTTTTTGAATTTTACAATTATTTTTATACTTGTAAATTTATAGTACAGTACTTTGTCCTGCATCCTCATGATATAAGTGGGATAAAAAAATTAATAAGCTCATCAGTTTTTCTTGTCTAATTACAGAGCTTCCTTATGGTTGGGAAAAAATAGAAGACCCTCAGTATGGAACATACTATGTTGAGTAAGTTTTTTTGCCTAATTGCTGAAAGTGCAGATTAAATGAATAACCAAATCCCTCACTTCTTCCCTCCCTCCCTCCCTCCCTTCTACTTGTTAACTGTCCATCACCCTCAGAGTGGGTCTGATATGATATATATTTGGTCAGTACATATTATAGCAGTAGGATAGCAGTAGTTTTATTATAAAGCATGACTAGTTAGCTAACATTTTCTTCCTTTGCAGGAAATTTAATGAGTAGAACTTTATCCTTTAGAAGACTAAATAAGAATTTATTAGCTTTGTGCTGTAAATGGATTTTATGAATTTAAAAAAGGAAATAAAAAATAACCTTCTGAGAAACAGCATTTATTAACATTGGCTGTTATATGGAGTTATATTCAATTAATGACCATATGATTCTTTTAACAATCACTGTGATTTCCTTTTGATCATTGCAAAACAGAAAGTAAAATAAGTGACTGAGTTAATGGCTGCATCACATAGAAGTTCTAATCCCAATTATGACTACCTGGATGAGAACAATACTGGAAAACTGAGTAGCATTTAAATAAAATGATAAAATGCCCATCATTTTTAATGACACATTTTCTTTGCAATATAGTAACTCATTTAAACATTATTAATAATTTTATTATTGAGGGGATTTGGAAGTATCTCATAAAATATATTAGAACTTTTTACAATTTTATCAAAGTTTTACATACTTTTTAAAATAAGATCTTTGGTCTTGACAGTTTTTTATTCCTCTGAATATGCAGAATGTTTCAATATGGAGCAAATTATTTTCTTAGACCAAGTAAATATCCAGAGTGTTGTTTTATTATAATTTTTTCTTTTTAAACTTTGTGAATCACCAAAGTAGGTACAACAAGATAACTAGGTAATTTAGAAATAACAAAATTGATGACTGATAACCCTAACCTGAACAAAACTTTTGTTCTTTTATTTGGCTTATCAATCTGTATTATTGGTTATTGTAGTCCCACCCAAAAGTGTGATAGACTAAGAAATAAATATTTTCTTGCTTTAAATTAAACTTTTTTAAAAAAACTTTTATTAGTTTTCAATAAACAAACATACACAAACAAAACACAAAACATCAAAACATAAAACTTCTTGTTGGAAAGCAGCTTAGTCCCGGGTTACATCTTTTTATACAGACATAAATTCAAAATTCATGCTCATTTTTTATCCCATTTCATATCTTATTTACCATTCTACATTTTCTATATAGCTTCTCCCCTCTTTTCACTCTCTTAATTCTATTTTATTTATTTCATCTCAATTTAAATCATTATACATATTTCTTTTGTCTGTTCTATTTCAATTTTCTATTATCTTTTCTCATTAACACAAAATTTCTCCTGTAATCACTGATTGAAGTATGATGCCTTTAAATCTTTCCTCTAAATTTAATACTTAAAATAATATATACCTTTCATTCTGATTCTGTTTAGTACATTCTAAAGCTACTTACTTTATTATAAAATAAAAAAGAGTAATAAGTTTATAATATAATTAAAACAATAATCCATAACAAATTAAGCTGTATTATTAAATCCAATTTTCTAACATTATTTCAAATATAAATACATCAATACAATCTTATATACTTTGCAGAATCTCTTTTTTAATCATATTTTTACCCACTATCTCTGAATAGATCTTGTTTCTTTACATCTTGTTTTAAACCTTTGTAACTTCTCTTCCCTTTTTCCCTTCCTTTCTTCTCCAATCCTGTCTTTTTACCCCCTTTTCTCTTAATCTCCACCTCTTAATCTCCACCTTCTTCTGTATTCCTCTTTTCTGTTGCTTTCTGACATTGTATCGATTTTTCACCTTATTTTTCCCTTTTTTGGTTGTTTTTTCAAGTCTTAAATTCTCCATTCTCTTTCCCCTGTTTCCCTTTTCTTCCCCGGCTAAAGTTGTTTGTTCATTAAAGATGGCTTCTTCTTCATCCCAACCTTCTTGTTCTAGTTTCTGGTAGGTATAAATCGCCATTTCTAAAAAATGGAAAACAGATCCAGAAGAGCCCTTCCCTTCTTGTTCCACTTCTTTTAGCTTTTTAAATTCAATTTTCAGTTCATCAACAAGTAGTACCATTGTAAAAAGTTTTTTTTAGACAATCCAAATATTTTTAGTCTTTCAAATAATAATTTCCAAAAGTCCCAAAGTCACCAAGCAATCCAAATACACACAGTCTGTTTCATTTAGCACTTTCTTCTTTTTATATTTTCTCTTCCTGGGGTTATAGTTCAGTTATAAAATTCCAGTTAAAATATATCTTTTAGAAGTTTTGTTACAGTTTCGCTCTAACCTTTAAATTCCAAGTAGCCTCCTCCAAGAAAATCTTAATACTAATTCTTTTCCTCTCCCTTCCCATTTATAGCAAAAAAAGTTGTTTTTTTCAATGCTCAGAAATCTTTATTGTCCCCTTGGCTTCAATTTTCAATTTAATTACCTGCTGATGCCAAAATGGGTTTTTCCGATTTCTCCATTCATTTGCTATCACTGTAAGGAAGGAGAGTAAGAAAAAACAAACTTTCTCTTTTTACTTTCATTCGCCGCTTCCATCTTCGTCGGAAACGATGTATCTTTAATAAAACTTAAATTCCAGGGTATTTAAATATTACTTGTCATCCCAGTTAGCCAAAAACTTTCACTTTCTCAGCTTCCTCCTGCACATTCTTATCCAGATGAAAGCTTCTTTGTGGCGGCCATTACTGACCACCGCTCCACCACTTTCGGAAAAGGGAGTTCAGCCAGCTGAGGAGGGGAGGTTGCGATTCCCCTGGACCCCTGATGAGTCTCCCCTATCTTCAGTTACCTCTACGGGGTAACTATAGCCCCCAAATCCAGCTGGATTGGGGGCACTCCAGCGGTGAGCGCAGCAGAAACCGCGCACAATCGCGTATTCCTGCCGCCACTGAAGCCTTGCAAACCGAAAGTCCCTTTAAATTAAACTTGATTCCAAAGTTTTCATATTCCCCCACGACTTAAAATGATTTAAGACCAATCTTTATCAGATAATTATTCTCATGACATTTATTTATAATCTAAATCAACATATTTGTAATTTTTCCTTCTTAAATTAAGCTTGAATTTAGATTTTGTCCTAAATTTATTCACTTATCTGAATTCAAATCTCAGTTGATAATTAGAAAGAATTTGATTCTATGTATTCATTTGATTATGTTGATTCTTTGTATTCAAGTGGAAGAATGCTACTAGCATTTGGAAAACAACCTGTTTTTCAGATTAATTATGCAAGTATTAAAGTGTTGGAAGCTTAGCAATTACTGAAATGAAGTTCTGCTGGATTTTTGATAAGAACTGCTGCCTGGACAGCAATATTCAATAATACAGAAAAAAAGGGACCTTTTTCTGTAAATATTTTGTAATTCTATTTGCACTACCATTTTGTGTACTTTGCAGTCACATCAACCAGAAAACTCAATTTGAAAACCCAGTTTTGGAAGCCAAACGGAAAAAACAGCTAGGACAGACTGATGGAGGTTTGTCAAATCCAGGTGCAGTGGCTACTGTTAAAACCTGAAATGTATTTATTAAAAATATATATAGTCATCATAATCACTATGTCTCTTTATGCTAACTTTCTGTAAACAATTAGCTAATATTTGTATTGTTATAAACATGAATCTGAAATAATTCCTGACATTTATATTTTTATAATTTTAAATTATTATTTTCTATGCCAACTTAATAACATAAATAATTTTTCATCCCAAGTGGTATAACAGTATTTTTAAAATGGCAGAGTATTAAAAAAAGAAAAGTTTTTATACTTTTTTCATAGTTAATCAGATAAGCAAAACATCCCAACAAAGTAAATTTGAAGTTCTTCTCTCTGTAAAAGAAATGAAAACATAATACTTTTAATGATGAAAATATGTGGGTGGGTGGGTGAAAGGAAGGAAGGAAACTTTGACATGGTCCAGCCTTGGGTGTTTATAAAGCATTATTTAATAGAACAGAATATATAAATCTATCCATGTTGTAGAATTCTAGTCAGTGCATCTAGAAAGTTTTTATCCGACATTTCAAAATAGTTTATCACTACAATATTAATTGCCTTATTCTGCACTCCCAGTTTTTGAATAGACATGCCTAAAAGCATTTTCCTTGTATGCAGAACAAACAAAACCTTTCTTTACTCGAGATCCATCCCAGTTGATAGGGACATTAATACGAACATCACTGAAGAAAAGTACTATGGGATTTGGATTCACTATAATTGGTGGAGACAGACCAGATGAATTTCTACAAGTGAAGAATGTGTTAAAGGATGGACCTGCTGCACAAGATGGCAAAATTTCTTCAGGTAAATGACATTTTACAATTTATAGTGAAGTTGTATCACAAAAGAGGTTGGTATTTTAGTTATTCAGGAACAATTCATTTTTTCTTTCCCAATTAAAATTCATTTATTTATTACTAAAATTTCTATGGACCGCCCATCTTAAGCTCATAGCTCTGGGCAGCTAGCAATATAAAAATACAAATATAATGAAAAGAACAACAATAATAATTACAAAATTACAAAATACAAGTTAAGGCTTTTCATAGAGCATATAAATGATACTTCATTTGTGCTGACAGATAACCTTACCCAGGGTCTTTGTGTAGGTGTTAAATACGAGTGTAGAGAGCATTAAAGCTTGATGCATACCATTTAGCAGAGATCTAAGTGCATCATACGGAAACAATTTTTCAGTCAAAGTACCTCAAATTGGCTTACTTACAGAATACAACCAAAATCTGAGACCCATGAAACCTATGGAACTGAAATTTGGCTAATTTTATAAAACATTTTTGATATAAAAATGATCATAAGACATTTTATGAGATCATGCAAAGTGTCAGAAAACACTTCCCGAGAAGTTTTATGAACTTTTCAAGTACATTAAAAGCTCTGCCATTGTTGAAGGCATTGAGGAATCTGGTAAGAGAATATCTCTGAAACGATGACCCAGGGGTCATGGGTTGTATAGCAATATATTTGAATAAAAAGTCATATATAATTTAGACTTCAATACATTAGCACATGGGTCTTATCCTAATTCTGTTTTTCAGTTATGAAGTACATAAACATTCCCCAAATCCAATGAAAATGAGTATTTAGATGTCAGGTCTTAACAAATACAAATTAAGTTCAAGACAAAATTCAGGGAAAATGGTTGAACCGGTTACAATATCTGCTTATTATTGTTCTAAATTTCAGTTGGGAGATGCCCAAAGTTTGTTGTAAGATGGGTGGCTATATAAATGTTTTAAATAAATAAATGTTTATAATTCTCCACAATGAGGTTACTAAGTTATTTTAACATATGCAAATATATTTGTGTTAATACTTTATTCATTTTTAATAGGTGATGTCATTGTAGATATAAATGGTACATGTGTCCTTGGCCATACCCATGCTGATGTTGTCCAGATGTTTCAATTAGTTCCCGTCAATCAGTATGTGAATATGACGTTGTGTCGTGGATATCCTCTGCCTGATGAAAGTGAAGATCCTGTTGTAGATATTGTTACAGCCACTCCTGTCTTAAATGGCCAGCCAGTTACAAAAGGAGATACCTGTATATTCAGTCAGGATTTAATCCCAGGAACAGTGGTTTTGGATCACAATAGTAAAACTGGACATATATTAGTCAATGGACGCCTGAACGGTCCTTCAGCCATAGACTTTGGAGAAGAAAGGGCTACAGGGTCTTCTTCAGGATGTTCTCAAACAGAAATGGTCACAATTCCTCTGATCAAGGGACCTAAAGGTTTTGGATTTGCAATAGCTGATAGCCCTACAGGACAAAAGGTGAAGATGATTTTAGACAGCCAGTGGTGTCATGGACTTCAGAAAGGGGATGTAATTAAAGAGATTTATCATCAGAATGTACAGAATTTAACACACATCCAGGTAGTAGAAGTACTGAAGCAGTTCCCAGTTGGAGCAGAGGTGCCACTGTTTATCCTAAGAGGAGGTACGTAAATGAATTTGATATAACTTAAAATGCCTGAGTTGCTTTCAAACACGATGTAGTACTTCTGTCTAGTGACATTGACAACAAAATGCAATGATGCCAAAATGATGGCATATGCACAGTGATAGAATCATGAAAATTCTGTGATTACCTTTTTTGCATCAGTACATCTGATGCAAATATGTATTTGTGGCATTTTGAAATTATGACAAAATGCACATGTGATCTTATTGTGGTTGCCCATATTGCTACTCTTCAGTTTTGTATTTCTACATTCATGATAAAAGAAATAATATAAAAGAAATAATTCCCATCTCTTTTCTATGAGAAAAGAGGCAGTGAATGTTTCCAAAGGTCAAGTATCTGTACAGTACATTTCTCCAAAAGCAAAATTATTTTCCATTTATATCTGATTGGCAAGATTTTCATAGGAACATAAATATGTAAAAGTTGTATACCTGAGTGGTACCATGTAAAGACCTCACTTGTGGTTTGTTGATTGTCTCTTCGTTTGTCTTAGTCCAATGTCTTTTTATGTGTATGGCTTTTTATTGTTATTTTGACTTCTTAATCTCATGTCAATAAGGGTCAGTTAACCATTGTAAAATATCATAAGCTTGTTTTCATTTATGGGTTTTTATTAATATTGACTTTACTACATAGAAGTATATATAGTTACATTTGTGATAATTGTATTTTGAAATGGCAGTAGATACTGTTAGCAAAGTTCATTCAGTACAAATTGATTATTGCTGAAATGGCTAAATTGTATAAATCTACTGCCAAACATTCCTGGGTCTAAATGTTACTGAGGA
This sequence comes from Laticauda colubrina, assembly GCA_015471245.1. Taxonomy (NCBI): domain Eukaryota; kingdom Metazoa; phylum Chordata; class Lepidosauria; order Squamata; family Elapidae; genus Laticauda; species Laticauda colubrina. The sequence goes on along the minus strand of BLBF01000062.1, from coordinate 1,217,175 downwards.
TAACGTAGAAGTGTAATGGTAGAAAGTGTTTGCTTTTTATTCAATAAGTCATTTTCATGCATCTTTTAAAAAACATTTTGATTACTAGTTATCATTGAACATTTTATTTGTACTAAAACTGTGAACTTCTCATGTAATGTAGCTGTTATACTCCCCATTTATGATCTATTTATTGAATTAAAATATAACAATGAATTGGAAAATGCCATGTTATTGATATTTTTATGTCGGTGATAAGATTCTTTTCATTGTCATTGGGAAAATATGAAAGTTTGCCATTAATTGCAAATTAATCTCTTGATTCAGATAAATTCATCTTTAAATCTTTAGGAAATTGGTAGAATGGTAATGGGCCAATATAAAATAGTCCCTGTGACATCTTAAAATTAAAAGCAATATTTTAAACATTGGAATGGGGGGGGGGGCTTTGAGTTGGGTTGATTTGATTTTGTTTGGGGTTTTTTTAAAAAAAATTTGCACGGGAATATATGTGAGTGTGAATATGTGTGTAAAAATTGCTGTCCCTAACCTTCAAGTGCCATTAAGACATGTTCTCCCAGATTTATGAGTGAAATCTACATTGTAAGGTGAGTCCCCTTGCTTAGAATTTAACTTGGTACTGAGATTGGTGGACAATTCATAAATCTTTTTAACTTAGTCACAACGAGGGTTTTTTCACAATAGAATGATTAGCACAGATTTTTATGATTAAAATATTTTTAAAAACAGGGCAGATAACGTGGGAACTTATTTAATATTTATTCACCCAAACCTTTTCCAGGCACATACTCTATTATTGAAATTCCCTTTTCTGATAGTGGCATTGTAAATAACAAGATAAGTTTTTAAATACTGGTTTGACTTAGTCATTATGATTACATTAGTTCCCTCCCATTTATTGTGTAATGTGCAAAGAGTATATGGGAAAAAGCATTGTGCATTTATAAAGTTTAATAAGAAACTGAGGTCCTTCTTGTTGGTAATTGGTGATCAACTATTATTGTTGCTTACCAATTGAAAATCATGAGATTGTAATATTTGCAGTAAAGATATTTTTGGTTTTTGTTTCCAAGAAACTTGAATTCTTGAAAAGCTGCCAAGTGAATGTGTTGATAGCTAGTCAAGACTATCAGATTATAAAGGTCTAACTCTTTTGTTCTGATATTCAGGAGAGCTTTGTGTAGTGTTATGGATGTGAAAGAAAAAGGTCATTCCATGTATATATGGGTGCAGATGTAGCAATTATTGACATGATCCTGGGAAAAAAAGCCACTGTTTTAAAAATATGGTGACTGTTATTGAAAGCCCACATGTGTGCAGAAGGTGCTCTGTCCTTCTGAATGCAAAGCACTACGTAGCCTTAAAACAGAATAGAAATATTCTGATTGATTATATTAATATTTATTTTTTGTTTTAGGACCCTCCTCACCTACAAAAACTCCCACTATTGATAATGTGAGTATTAATAAAAGTTTTTGCAACTTGTGTATTCCTGTGGAAAAAATTGTACAAAGTTTTGTTGAATTATTTTATTAGGACTTCCTTGACATTCTTTTCTAAACATATATTGTTTTAATATGTATGAGAGTTATGGGAGGATGTTAAGGAAAAACAACTCTGATTTTCACATTTTGTTGTGTAAACTATTGTAAATATTCATTCAATAATTGCAAATTTACGATGAAGTAACATTTTCAACTTTTAAAATACTCCCTTAACATTCAGTCTTTTTAACTGTTCTTCACTGTTCAAAAACTTTGTTCTTCATTTGTTCATCTTCTGAGGTCAAGATTGTGAGCAGAAGTTTTATTTATTGACTGTATTGTTAATAAACTCTATTAAGAGGCATGGTAGCGCAGTGGTTGAAATGCAGTATTGCAGTCTAATTCTGCTGACTGCCAGAGTTCGATCCACACTGGCTCAAGGTTGGCTCACACTTCCATCTTTCTGAGGTTGGTAAAGTGAGGATCCAGATTGTTGGGAGCAATATGCTGAAAGGACTGTGAAGCGGTATATAAGTAAGTGCTATTGCTATTGCTATTAATATTAGAGGGCATCACATTAAAGGAAAATCTGAACTGATTAGTTGTAATGAATGAAATGCTTTTCTACAAACTCTATGAAAATAATGACTCTTTGTTCTCTTAATATTCTTTGGTAAGAAAAAGTACAACACAAGAATGAACTAGAGGGTGCATGTCAGGAAGCATGTTTCAAGAAAGCTGTGTCATAAAGGAGCAAAGCTTAAGGTAGCTGAATTGTGGTCAAAACATTTGTTCTCAAGATTAGTTATCAGTCATGGGATTAAGGTGTAAGGGAGATAAACATAAAATATTGTTCCTCTTATTTTTTTCTGGATGCACTATTAAAATACGAAGTTGCATTCTAAGATAGCTATACAATGAAAAACGCTGTCTATGCACTATTTTTCCAGCATGAGTTATTTTATATTTAAGTCTCAAACTGTTTGATGCGATAACCTCCTAAATCAGAGGTTGAGCCTTTTGTTACTGGGCCACAGAAGTGGTGGGCAAGTACATGAGCATGCACATCTCCACTCACACAAGCAGCAGGCAAGTGCTTGCATACGTGCTCCATTTGCGTGAGCAGCTGGCACAAATGGAGTTGTTCATGCGCATTCTTGCCCCCCGTGCACACAGATCCATCCCCTCTTCACATCCCATCCACCAGTCCACAAAGCCAAAAAGTCTGGGAAACGCTGCCCTAAATGATAAATAAATTTGTTTGAAGCCACTTCCGTCAATTAAACTAACAAACTAAGACTAGGCAAGAAATAATTGTTCTAATTACATTTAATAATTAAAGTTTAATTTATGTATGAAATAAAAGCACAAAAGCTTGTAATTTCAATAAATGTATTTTTATAAAGATTTTTATAAAGTTTCCAAAGAAATCAAACTGAAATTTGTAAATGAGAAAGATTAACCTTGTTTGGTTTTAAGTCAATCTTGAAATCTAGGTTTGAAACAGCTCGTCCCATTTTTCATCTCCTGTTTATTATGGATCATTGTTGTTCTTTATATAGCAGCAGTTACAAAAAGTCCTGACTTTGTTGTCAGGTTCTCCAAACAGAGAGAAAGAAATTTTGAAAGTGATTTAGCTTTGAGTGAACATGCTATGAGATTTGCACATGCAAACCTGGAGTCCAAATTCACTGGAGGTTTTGTACAAACCAGCTGCTTGGTTCTCCAGACAGAGCAGAAGTGAGTCCTTCTAGCAATTCAGATTTGCAAGTATAAGCAATCAAATCACGTTCCTGGTTTGCTTGGGAATTCTTATTTGACAAGGCAATGTAGAAATAAATTCTGGTAACAATCAAGCTATGCAGTTGCCAGCCATTAATATTTCAAACTTACCTCTTTGCTGTGCTGCGTCTGCCAACTTGTACAGGAAGGGTAGTAGGGAGGAGTTCTGACACTGATAGTGCTTTAAAGCTTAATATTAAAATATTAAATTATTAAATCAATGATGATATGATGATCACATTGTACATTGCACTGAATATCAACCAACATGTTATATATTGTTCCAATTGAAAGTTCCAATTTGAAGGATAGTCAAAACTACATGTAAATATTTAACCTATGCTTGAACATTTGCTGCCAAATTTAACAAGCTTAAGAAGGATTATAGTTAGCACTTTAGATATAGTGGTACAAAGGCACTTTTTATCACAGCTGTCACCTGAAATTCTGGTGATTGCTGAAAAACAAGGAACTTTTCCAGATAGCCTGTTTACTTAATCTTTCAGAGGAGTTGAGCCTGTCCAATGCAGCAGCCTAAATCTCAGTTACCCAGTATAGGTGCTATATATATAACAGGTACTATATAACATGTTTCAATTTTATTTTAATTTGTTCTCTCTTATCCAGCCAATTGTCAATTATTGGTAACATTTAATTGTACTGGTTGCCTTCCTAGAGTTTAAAGTTTAAAGCTTGATTTAGCCACCCATGTGTAGGTGTTTCCACATACCTGCACTGCAAAGGGATTGATGGATAAATATAGCTTACAGATGGCTGCAGATGGGCTGATGTGTACATATCCCAAATTCCAACTGCATATTATGTGGAGATGCATGTCCCGCATGCTGATTGATTGGTCTGACTTCCTGTTGGAAGGTGAACAGTTTGAATGCCACATATCCAGAACATTAACATTAACATATATATAAATACAACAGCTATGCAACCATCTCTGAATACCAGATACATATGTTCCCTGATGTAGAGTAATAGAGAATTCTAATCTAGGCTTAATTGTAAGGAACAATTAGAGGTGGTATCTTTCCTGTAATAATGAGACTCCAAATCATTAGATAACATTCATACACAGACAGTGTTTTCATGTAAATGTTGAACATTGTGGAGGAAAAGATAGAATGTTTAGATATTCTATAGAATATCTGTAGATATTCTCATCAGATAGGAAATGATGAGTTGAACAATGATTCGAACCATAATTCGAATGATTAGAACCATAATTCGATAAAAAACAGTAGAACTTAAGGTTGGGTCCTACCAGATGATCTAAGAAGTATTAGCAGAATCATACTTCCCCCTCCAGTTTCTAAGGTAGATCATCCACCAAAGCAATCCAATTGTCTTTATATAATATTCTAGCCAAAAACCTAACTGTAATGAGTCCAAATTATTAGCTTCATCCAAATATGTTGGAGCTAAAACAATCACTATTTTCTTGGCCATATTTCTCACAATTGAATGTTTGAGACTACCACGCACAGAACTTTTAAATGAAAAGCTATCTTGTCTAGGCAAGTACATCTCACTTGTAAAGACACACTGATTATCATTCTTTGTACCAGACAAGTACTATTCAGGCCAGTTCAACAAGCCAAAAAGGGCAGTCTTTGACTAACCTTGTCCAGATCTCTCAACTAGTGGTAGGATTCAATTTTTTTTACTACCAGATTTTTTTTTCTCCAGAACTGGTCAGAACCTGCTGAATACCACTTCTGCTCTCAACATGTATGTGAACTAAAAAGATACTCCTTTGGTCTTTTTAGCTGACAGAAAAAGGGAGTAGGCGAAAACAGTGCATTCCTTAAGTGCCTAGATAATCACCTTGGCAGCCCAAAGTTGTTGGAGTGCAAGAATATTACTGGAGAGCATGATTGATGACTCTTGGGGATGGATGGGTCCCATTGGAAAATACACATCCAGGGGGTGAGGGGAAGACCAGGGTCAAGAAGGAAATGAATGATGTATTTTAGTATTGGCTGCATCCAGCTAACACCAGCACTGGCCACTTCTAATAAATCAATTTTCTTTTCTTTGAGATGCGGCGAGAGATTTATGATTTGAATGGGGGTGGATTTGTCCTGACAATGTATACATTAGAAGTCCTGACAATATATACATTAGAAGGATCTAAGATAACAAGATAAATTATAATGATTTCTGTATTTCACAGAACAATTAAGATTACAATAGTATAAGTAACTTATGAGAAAGAAGACACACCAAATCATCCATCCGTTTCCTGGGTCTTACCACTTAAACTAGTCATCTCCCAGTGTAGAGATTAGCACTAGTCACCAAACTAAAACTTACCACACACTGTTATTTATCTAGGTTAGGGTTTCTTAGTCCTAGGATTCTATGAGAGGTCACTAGAGGATCCCTGGGAGACTATGGTTTATTTTTAAAAAACAGAGATTGAACAAAACCCCAACTCCAAATCCTGGGTTGGCCCACTAGAATGTGTGTTGACCTCGGGTGGAGGCAAGGATTGCACAAAGGCATGTAAGCTGAGAGGTAAGCAAAACTAAAGCCGAGAAGTGAGCTGAGTCAAGCCAATCTGAGGAAGAAGAGCAGAGAGTGTGCACATGAGAGAGCACATGTGCTGGGGTTCTCCTTGGCAGCTTGCAGCCTGTCTTTCTGCAGGTTCAGTGGGGGGGAGAGGAGGGTGTCCTGTCTCAGTGTGCGCCCAGGAGATCTGGGACTGAGCTGATGTAGTCACCAATGACAGCAGAATCCACCCAAACTACAGGGGAAGAAGATGGGGGAAAGAGAAAAAATCATACTTTATTTTTAGTTTAAGAACATTATTAATGCATATATGTGGGCCGACCTATAAAATAAAATAAAAGTTTTGAACTTCTGGCCTATATTTGAGCCTGTATGTGCAGGGATTATCTAAAGTCTGAAAAATATTCAAAGATTCCCCCAGGCTCAAAAGGCTGTGAAAGCTGGTCAGGTCTTTGGACTTAGAATTCCACTTTCAGCTTACAGTTGCATCCAAAATGAATACAAACTCCAGTATGGGCCCTGCTGCATGTACATAAAGTTAGGTACTAGTTGAGACAGTTCTGTGGTCTTTTGTGAAGACATGAAACACTGAAGTTCTCCTAAGCCTCAGGACAAGAATTTTAGGGTAATTCAGTAGAAAGAGAGATAGTGGAATGAAGAGTCTGCTAAAAATATCCTTTTTCTATGAAGTCTGTTCAGATCTTGTTCTATTTCGTCAAAGCTGTCAAATTTCCAGCTGTATCCTTCCACCTCCTTACTCTCTAGTCACAGCCTGTTGCAACCTAGTCACCAGAGCTAGCCAGTTTAGGGACCAAAACCCTGCCTACCATATCCCATGCCCTTTCTGCCAGCTCGTTCTCCAAAATGCACAGTGAGTATTTTCCCCCTTCTTTAATTCAGGATTAAATGATTAGTTAGAATGCCACCTGATCCTGACATATTGCAACCTCCCTTCATCCACTTGCTTGCATATAATTTTCATTAAATTTCAATCAAGTGCCTGAAATAGAGCAAAGATTGAAATACCTGAAATACCAAAAAAAGGACATGGAAATATTTTGAAAAGTCAACCTAAACCTTGTTCGTAGAATAGATTTCTCCCTTTTGTCTTATGTATAATTATGAATTCTATACATTGGTTATATCCTGTTATCTGATTACAGTAGATGTATATTTTGTGGGGAAAAAATTCATCTGTGTATAATTACATTTTTTGGAAACATTCTGTTGGGAGTTTATGACATGCGATATTGAGATATCTTCTCTGAAATATATTTTATCATATCCACAATGTTGCTGTTATTAGATTGAATAAGTTAATTATTCATATTTAAATGAATATACATGAATATTCAATGAAGAATACAAGAAAACAAAAGATACAATACCAGATCATTTTAGGAAAAATTCCAGAGATGTTCTAATCCAATTAAAAAGACAATAAAGTTTTTATTGAAGAATATTTTAGTTTCTCATCTTTCTGTTTACTTGTTTAAGGCAGTTAATAAACATTTTTCCAATCTATTTTATATGACTCTTATTTATTTCAGAAAATAAATAAGCAAGAAACTTCAGGAAGCTTAGAGGCCATTGGTGAGCTTGTTCCACATCCAATACCTTTTCCACCTACTTCTGTGAAGTCATCTTCTCCAAAGCTTGACCCTTCTGAAGTTTATCTGAAATCTAAAATATTGTTTGAAGATAAACGTGAGTACATAAATTTGAGTTACTTGCTGCTCCAGGGTTTGTTTGTTTGTTTTTTGTTTTGAAGGAAACACTTTGATTTCTGCATTGTCAATTTCATCCCTAAAAGAGGTGGCTTTAATTTTACTAATCCATAGCATTCATATTTCCCAGCTGCAACATAGCATTCAGTCAGAGTAAATTTAAATTGGTTTAAACTTCTGAAATCCATTGTGATGAAAGTGATTGCTTTGAAACCATCTTCAAAGTGTTGGATATCTTCAATGCATTGTTCATAAAGGCTCGAATCGTAGATGTATTCAGGGGATGAAATAATCCAGCTGACAATAAAACATTTGAGTGAAGATAGTCTTTCAAATTATTTTAGACTCAGGATTTATTTTTCCAATTATTCATGTTTAATCCTCCCTTGCCCTGAAATCATTTTTTCTTAGGATGTGACCCTTCCAAGAAAGGAGACAATTTGCTTTCTTTTGCTTTTTGTCCTCATCTCCACTCTTAAGCCCATGTCACACTGAACCAACGGATGCAAAGAGGATGCAAAACGGACAAAAAACCTTGCCATCCGTTCGAAAACTCACTGTCTTCGTTTGGCTTCCTCTCTATCCGTCCAGCATCCGTTTATGGACGTTTCATCCGCTCAGAAAGTTTTGGGCTGCCTAAAACTTTTGCGCGGAAAATGTATCCAGTTCGTCCGTTCTGCATCCGCTACGCATCCGCTATATCCGCTAGGCGTCCGCTACGCATCCACGCAACTCACATCTGCCCGGACGCAGGGAGGAAGCGGAACAGATGCATACAACGGATGCCTAGCGGAAAAAAAGCATGTAAAACGGAAAAAACGTTCGCAGAGGGGACCTATCTCGGATATTAAGGATGTCTAGAAGATGCCTAGAGGATGCCTAGAGGATGCAAAGGGACACCTATACTGCCCATAAAAAGGGGGAGCAACTCGTCTGCATCTCAATTTCAGAACAGCAGCCTAGCTGTACAGACCTCTGCAGCCTTCATCTGACTCTTCCTCTTCCACAGCATCCAGTCATGTCCACTGTGGATTGTGACAAAGTCCTTTCGGCAGCCACCATCCTTCTGCAACAGTGCGAAACCATCTACAGGCTCTGTGAGCTCTACTACGGGAAGAAAAGGAGCCACCCAAAAAAAGTCTGGGTCCAAAGATGGTTCGCCAGAAGAGCAGAGGACGGACTGTACAACAAGCTGATGGTGGAGCTCAGGAGCGAAGACACTCAGGCGTTCCAGTACTTCATGAGGATGCCTCCAGCCATGTTTGACGAAGTTGTGCAGCGCCTGACACCCAGGTTGACCAAGGCAAACACCAACTTCCCACCCAGCCTGGAACCTGGGCTCAAGGTGGCACTCACTCTGCGCCACCTGGCCTCAGGGACCACCTACAAAAGCATGCAGTACGGCTGGAGGGTGCCACCCAGAACCATCAGCTTTGTTGTCAGAGAAGTGGTGCAGGCCATCATCGAAGAATACAAGGAGGAGCTCCTCCAGTACCCCTCCACTGAAGAAGGATGGAAGAAAGTTGCAGAGCAGTGGTATCAGAAGTGGAACTTCCCCCACACCGTTGGAGCCATAGATGGCAAGCACGTGGCCTGCAAAGCGCCAGCCAAGTCAGGGTCCACTTATCACAACTACAAGGGCTTCTTCAGCATCGTCCTCTTCGCCATGGTCAATGCTGACTACAAGTTCATGTACATCGATGCTTCAGGCAACGGCTCATCTTCAGATGCCCAGGTATGCAATGCCAGTCACCTCAAGGAGGGGCTGGAAGGCAACCTCATGGTGGGCTTCCCAGATCCAGACCCGCTGCCCAACGACAAGCAAGATGTGCCCTACTTCATCGTGGGGGATGACGCCTTCTCCCTCACAACCTACCTAATGAAGCCCTACACCTCCAAATACCTCACCCGTGAAGAGAGGATCTTCAACTACAGGCTGTCCAGGGCAAGACGGGTGGTGGAGAATGCCTTTGGCATCCTGGACAACAGGTTCCAGGTACTTCTCACCAACATGCAGCATAGCCCAGAGACCATGAGGAGGATCGTGGAAGCTTGCTGCTTCCTGCACAATCTCATGCGCACCCGCTACCCAGTCTTGCAGAACAGGCTTGTGGACCGTCAACAAGGCAATGGGGACATGGAGCCTGGGGAATGGAGGCAAGGGCGAAACCTGATCGACACTGAGGATGTGCAAGGCCCCAACAGAGCCTCACGTGAGGCGAAGAAGTAGCTCAACCTCCTGAGACACTGGTGCAACTCCTCAGCTGGAGCAGTGGAGTGGCAAGACAGGATGATAGATGCTTAATGGATGCTTCCTTCAGCCTGTCTCATCACACGGATGAGATTGGGCCGTGTATGTTTGGTTGGGCTACAATGAACAGGGCGTTTAATAAAGAGTTGTGTTTATGTTGAAATGTGTGGATGATTGATTATATCGTTATTGATAATAAAGGGCCATAGGTGTGGCACCTGGGAGGGTGGAACATACAGTCCCACTATGCTTGCACTGGACGTTTATCTATCCCACAGCTATTACCCATCCCACAGGTATCCCTGCCCATCCCACAGGTATCCCTGCCCATCCCACAAGCATGCAAAGGCTTAAACCATTTCTAAAAGTTTCCAGCAAGACTTTATTAAAAAAAAGAAATGAAGCAAGTGTGTGAATCAAAAATAGACTTTATTAACAACAAGCTATAAGACAAAAATGAGTCTCTGGCACTCCTCTTGGTCGCTCAGTCTCAGGGGTGAAGGGTGCAGGTGCTGTGGTGGTGGCTGGTGCTGGAATGCTTGTCATCCACTCCTCCAAAAGCAGAAGCAGCAGAAGCGCCAGCCCCAGAAGAGCGAGCCCATGCTGCAGAAGCCCCAGGAGAACCAAAGTGAGGGCCAGGGGGCGGGATGGTAGCCCTGTCCCTCTTGCAAGGGCTGGCAGCAGATGGCTGAGGCTGGCTGTGCTTCAGCATGGTTGTGGGGTTGCTGGCTGGCAGGGAGGGTGGCAGCAAGGCTTGCAGGCAGACATGAAGGCAGGGCAGGCAAGGCAGCCAATCCTTCCGGCAGCAGGTCTTTCCTCTGAATGGCGACCTGCTTCCGAGCTGCTTCCGTTATATCCGCGGGGCTGACGCAATGCATCCTCCCCGCATGCGCAATTAACGCTGTGCATCCGCTGTGCATCCGCTTCATCCGTTCGGCGTCCGCTCTGCATCCGCTGTATCCATTCCGTGTCCGCTTTGCTGAGGTCCCCCGGAAGCCTAGCGGACGCGCCATCCGCTCTCATCCGCTTCCATCCGCTGGGCTTCCGTTCCGCATCCACTTTGCATCCTCCCCGCGTTCGTTTTATCCGCTCCGGTTATGCAAATTTTTGCCCCTTTTGAGAGCGAATAACAACGGATGGAACATTTTGCTCGTCCACTGTGTCCTTTTTGCATCCGTTGGCCAGTGTGACATGGGCTTTAGGTAGGGCAAAATAGTAGTCCTCACTTATCAGCTGCCTCCTCCAGCAACCATTTGATGTTCCAATGGTCCTGAAAAAGAACCTTAAAACTAATGCCACATTTATGATATTCACATTATCCCTCAGTCATGTAATCCATGACAGTCAGTATATTTTTGACCTATTGTTGTTCTCCCATTTTCCCTATTGTGTGCCTGCTTGTAATACCTTCATCTCCAGTGACTATAAATACAAATATTAATTCTCTTGCCTGATTATCCCAGTGTCAGTTGAGCATTCCAAAGGCTGGGAGAGTAGGGAAAAGGAAAATACAGTCATGGTCACATTATTTTGCTCTTAATTCTTTGCTTCACTTTGCTTCATGACAGAGTTGCTGGTCCCAGTAGTGGATGCTAAATGGAAATTACCTATTCTGTGATACCTAGGAACCTAAAATAATAATTTCTTTTTTTAGGGTCCATATAGTTGGCAAGACAGAATATATCAGATTAATAAGTATCTGTTGTTGTTGTTATTCAGAACATACTGTAATGGGAATCACTATATAATGACATTTCACCTTTTGTTCCTAGCACCTGAAGAAGAAGCACCTTGTTGCCTTTGCTATCTTCTTTCCATACATTTCCTATTCGGGATTCTCTGAGCCATTCAGTGCTGCACTGTCTTCATAAAGCTATGTTGCCTTTATAAAGCTATGTTATCATTCTGAAAATTTTCTTTGTAAAGAGGAAGAAAAGCTGTCTTCGGAAAGCTGTCATGTCTTTGAAAAGCATTTCAACGACAGTGTAGCTTTCCGAAGGCAGGACTGTGTTACAAAGCACAGCATCACAAAGGCTCAGAGGATCATATGTAGAAAACATGTGAAAGAGAAGATGGGTCCAAAAAGGAGACAGCAAAGGCAGCAAAGTTGCTTTTGCTTTACGTAAGGTGTCTGTGTGCAAAAGGTCAGTGTGGTGACCTGGGAGAGAAAGCAGTTGGGTGAGTTCATGCTTGCTGGGAGCTTAATGGGGCCTGCTGCGTGGCACCAAATTGCTGCAGCAGGCTGAGGAGCCGCATTGAAGGAACCCAGAGAATTTGAACACTGGAGTAGCATGGCAGTCACAGACCCAAAAAGAGAACAGCAAAGGAAATAGAGATACTTCTGTTTCATCCATAGCAATTAGGCACAAAAGGTGAAAGGTTGGTGCTGGAGGAGGAAGCAGTGCTAGAGGAGGAAGCAGCTGGGCAAGTGAATGCTGGATGATACTTGCTGGGGTGGCATGGGACAGCTAAGGCTTCCCGGGAAGTAGCAAGCAGCCCCAGAGCCACATGGAGCCTGTTCTGGGGCTATTTGCCTCCCTGAAAGGCAGAATACATGGTAGCCAAAGGGCAGAGATGAGGGGAAATTAGGTGGGTGTGGGAAGTTGCAGAAGACACCTTACTGAGGCTCAGGGTTGGGAGAGAACAAACCTGGAAGACTTGGATTAGGGTGGATACTCATTGATCTTTAATTAATAACAAAAAAGGAGCAAAATACAAAAGTAGTATTAATGAAGATACATACATTGCCAAGGAGAAGAAAAGACTATGTAAAAAACTTTAACAAATAGTGAAAGAACAACAGAAATATAATATGAATACTCACTTAATGACCTACTATACTTGATTAATGACCAGAGTAGAGAGTCCTGGGATTGCCATCTAAGTCAATGTGGTCACATGGCATCTAATTTTAAGACTGCATTGACTTACGATGCCAATCAAGGTCCAATTGTGATTGTAAGTCAAGGATTATCCATAGAAATATTATATTAGATTTTGTTTGATTTTTATATGGATTTAACAAACTGCATGTTCGTAGTTTGAAACATCTACAACTGAATTACTATAAAGACCAAAAAGGATCTTGCTTATTTAAAAAACCACATGTGTTCAAACAGGCAGAATTTGTCGAACATTTGTGCTTTGCAGATGGAATGTTAATCATTCTAACTCATGATTTAATTTTGCAGGTGTGTTAACCATGTTATTTACAATATCTTTATAAAGTAATTTGCTTCTAAGTGAACAACATGATTTATTTTAATTTTTGTGCATACTGTTTTTAAATGGCCAAACATAGTTCTCTTTGTTAACACATATCTTTCCTATCCATTTTTACTAGCTCCAAACACAAAGGATTTAGATGTTTTCCTTCGAAAGCAAGAATCTGGGTTTGGTTTCCGAGTTCTTGGAGGAGATGGTCCAGATCAGTCAGTAAGTCATGTATTTATTCAATTGAATTGATTGATTATGGCCACCAGTGTCTATCTTACAAATATCATAGATAGGTCTTCTCCAGAAAAGACTACCTACAACCTGTCTCTTCAGATGATGCTTCAAATAATGTTCCATGTTTCCATTATGATTTTGTCCTTTCAGCTTAAGAATTTTCTTTTTTCTGCATAGGAACATCAGCAGCTAGATAACCTAACCTGAAGGCTTTAATCTAGGAAACACTATTTATACTCCAGAGAGATCTTCTCCTTTTCTCAATAGCATGTTGAATGACATCAACATTATATTTGTCAGCCTCTTTATCTTATCTATCTGTGTGGTTTTCTTTATAAAATACAAGAATGCTTTCAGATTGCCTTCTCCCACACAGTGTGTAATAATGACTGAGATTGTCAGTAAAGTGATAATGTGCCTCTAATGTCTACCAATATTTTTGTTGCCCGATATATGCTTTAACTGGGCATCTGGGATGACCTTCTGGGGATACTTCTCTTGATGTACACTCTTGGTATTAGCTCATTCTTCCTGGGAACAGTCCCCACCATTATGAGGTACTATAGCAAGACTTAAGCTGCCAACCAATTTGTATTACTAGTATCATTTCAACTGCTATTGTAGTTGATAGTACAGTTAGTCTTTGAGTTACAAAATATAATTATAATTATCCCATATTGCTCTAGATCTACATTGGAGCAATCATCCCACTGGGAGCAGCAGAGAAAGATGGTAGACTCCGTGCTGCTGATGAGCTTGTATGCATTGATGGAATTCCAGTGAAAGGGAAATCACATAAGCAAGTTCTGGATTTAATGACAAGCGCTGCACGAAATGGACAGGTGCTGCTGACTGTTCGCAGGAAAATCTACTTTGGTGGTATGTGCCATGTCTCATTAATTAAGACTATACTGTTGCACTTGGTACTACTTTGTATCATAGTAGGATTAACGTAAACATGTAGATCCATATTTCTATCCTGCCTATATATATGTATGTCTATATCAGTGATGGCTAACTTTTTTGGCACTGTGTGCCAAGCATGGGCGGGAGCGCATGGGCGGGAGCATATGTGCTCCCGCATGCTGGAAACTGAAAAAACAGATCTTCTGGTTTCCGGTGTGCTTGGTCTTCCGGTTTCTGGTGCACATGCGCAGACCAGCTGACCAATGTGCATGCACTGGATCCACCTGGCCAGTGCAAATGCACAGACCAGCTCCCCAGTGCGCATGCGCTGGATTAACCTGGCCTTTCCAGGGTCCTCGCGCCTCCTGTCGGAATGGTGGAACATCCCTTCTGATGACCCAGTTCCACAGGCCTGGACAGGGAAAGAAAGTTGGGTGGGGAATGCTGCCTCCCTCTGCTGGAAAGCTGGAGCCCCTTCCTGGCCCTTCCTGACACAGTGTTCCTGGGGTTTGGGTTGTAGAGCCAAAAGGTGGGAGAGCTTTGACCCAACTCTGGCTGGGATGAAGCGTTCCTCTCCAGCCCGCCACTGAGAGCATGCCAGCAGAAACACACACATACCACTTCTGCCAAGGGAGCATAACTGCTTCCCAGCCAGCACACCACTTACCCTGGCATTCCTCCGGCAAGCATTTGCTGGCTGGGAGGTCAACTGCTCCATGCCGGTGAGCCATGCAGGCAGCTCCTCCTCCAGCATCCCACCTGGAAGAGGCAGTGCAACAGCCCGAAGAGGGGCAGAGCTGAGGGGCAGGATGGGGCTTCCCTCCCTCTCTACCTGAGTGGGGTTATGCAGCTCCAGCCCATGACGCATCCATGCTCCGAAGCACCTGGCCGGCTTGGGTGCCTCAGAAAAGCTGGCCTCCCCTGCGCAGCCCCCTTTCCACCACTTTTGCCAAGGAGGCGCGACCGTTTCTGCCCCGACATTCCATGCAGCTTAGCTCCTGTGCACCCCCTACGCAGCCTGCTTTCCCACCTGCCTCCTCCCCCTCCCCTCGGTGGGGGACCCTACAGCTCTGGAGACAGAGTCCTGATGGGAAGGAAGCAGTGTCAACTTGGCCGCCAGCTGTGAGGAAGTTTCTCAGTGCTCATCCCAGCTTTCCTGGAGGGGCTCCAGGGCAGCCTGGCAAGGCAAAGCGGAGGGCAGCAGAGATGAGAATGCCATCAAGGGAAAGGACGCCATCAAGTCTAAACAAAGGAAGTGTCAAGAGAGCAAAAGAGAAAAAAGGGAGGGGAGGATCTTGGTCTCCCTTCCTCCCTTAAGCAGCTTCCAAGACTGCCCCACCCTTTCCATAGGGGTACCCTCCCTCCCTATCAGCTGAAGCATTCAGCCCCCCAGGCTCCCTTCGCTGACCCCCAAAGGACGGTAGCCCCAGAGACCCTCCCAGTCCCCCACCCATCGGACTCAGATAAGTCCTTTGCAGAGGCAGCCAGGCAGAGCTGGAGGGCCAGAAAGAGCCTGGGGACCAGACATTGATCCCTTCCAAGAGCTCCATTCTGCTGGGAGCTTCTTCCTTCCTCCCATCCAGCCTCTCCAAGAAGCTCTCCCGCTGGACCCTTTTCTTTCCAACAGGGGCAGGGATTCTATTGGATCCTGCCTGGGCTGCTGGGCAGCACGTGGGTCTTTTGGGAGGGTGATTGAGGGAGCCTGGCTCAGCTAAGGAAGGAGCGTGTAAAGGAGCATCACAAATGCGCTCTGGATCGTTTGTGGCAGCTGATCCGGGAGGAAAACTCCTATGAAGGGAGAGAGGGAGGTGGTTAAGGGAGGTCCACAGATGCCCTGAAGCAAAAGCCGCTGCTGAAGAAGGCAGAATTCTGATGGGTTTGAGTGCTGAATATTTGAGTTTGTCATGCTGATTCACTTATTTGTATCTACAAAACATTCCAAAGGGAAGGGGGAAGGGATCTTTTTCTCTCCCAGTTCAAGGCAGGGGACCCAGACAGAATGCAAATTTGTCCTTCCTTGGGATCACCTGAATTTTGTCCCCAAACAGGAAATCTCCCAAAAGCGACGCCTTCTCTTTATTTTTTGCAGAGATTGATGTGGACACCCATCTCATGTGCACCAGCCGCTGCTGCTGCCGGGAGCAAGGGGGCAGCCGAGGCATGGACAGGCAGGCCAGGGCTTCCTTCCCTCCCCTCCGGCATGCTTCTTGCATGGCCCCAACCTTCCAGCCCATAGCATCTGTGCACCAGAGTGCCTGGCCGACTCGGCTGTACAGGACAGCATTTGCTGATTGGGTAGGCAGCTGCCTCATGCCCAAGCTGGCTCTGGAACCTGGAACAGCAAGGAGAGCAGAGCTGCTGGCCAGGATGGCTGGGGCCGTTCAAGAAGGGAGGGAAGCCCCAGCCCTCCTGTCCTCACCCCCGCTGCCACTTTGCCTCCATTGGTGGTGGCTGTTGCAGTGCCACTTCCAGGCGGGATGTTGGAGGAGAAGCTTCTAGTGGGGATGCAAACTACTCGAATGGAGATGTCACTGAGGACCTGATCGCTGGCATGCTGAGCCAGGTGGGAGGAAATGCCAGGGACAGAAGCAGTCACACCTCCTTGGCAAAAGTGTTAGGAAGAGAGGCTGGCCAACACTTCTGGGGGGCCAAGCCAGCCAGGCACTCTTGAGCACAGATGCGTGTCAGTGCCACAACCTGGAGGGTTAGGGCCACGCAAAAAGCACGCTCAGGAGGAAGGGAAGCCCTGGCCTGCCCATCCATGCCTCCGCTGCTCCCTCGCCCCCGACAGCAGCAGTGGCTGTTGGGCTGCCACTTCCAGGAGGAATGCTAGAGGAGGAGCTTCCGACGGGGAGGCAAGCTGCCTGAATGGAAATGCCGCTGAGGGCCTGACACCAGCATGCTGAGCTGGGTGGGAGGAACGCTGGGGACAGAAACAGTCACACCACCTGAGCAAAAGTGGTGGGAACGGGGGGCTGCATGGGGGGGCGGGTGGCTCTTCTGAGATACCCAAGCTGGCCAGGTACTCTGGATCATAGATGCACCGTGGGCTGGAGCCCGCAACTACACCACTTAGATGGAGAGGGAGGGAAGCCCTGGCCCGCCCATTCTGCCCTTCAGCTCTGTCCCTCTTTGGGCCTTTTGGCATGCATGCCCAATACTATTTCCTTTGCTGGTCTTTGCACCCACATACACACCAGAAACCACACCAAGTGGCCGATGCACATGCGCACATTGGAAACAAGATCATCTTCCTGGAGTGCGCATGCTCACCAGGTGATTGCTCTTCTGGTTTCTGGTGCACATACACACATGAAGTTCAGCTGGCCGGCACTCTGGAACCTGGAAGTGCAACTGGTGATGGTTCCGCGTGCCCGGAAAAATGGCTCTGCATGCCACTTCCGGCACACGTGTCATAGGTTAACCATCATGGGTCTATCTATCTATCTGTCTATCTGTCTATCAAATTTCTATGCTGACAATGTCTCCTACAAGATAACTGGAATGATAGAATCCTTACTTTTTCTGTTCATATTATCAGCAGCATTAAATGGGTTGAATGAAAGCAAAAATGAGATGTGATTTTTAAAAATGGCAATCCACATGGTAATACTATACAGCTTTCAAAAGAGATGTTTGTGAAACAGTGGCATAAAGTATGTGCATTGTTACTTATTCCCAGCGTTGGTTTTTAGGATTGGGAACATAAATGTGTTCTGTATAAGGTGGTAGCTCTCCTTAATAATCAAGTTTCAGTTTTGAGGGTTATCCTGGATCTAGCATTGATGCTAGACAGCTTTGTAATATCTATGGCAAGAAAGCTTTTTATCTGTTTTAGCTACCTGAAGGAGAGCTACTTGGCTTTGATGACACATGTATTAGTAACTTGAACAATACTAGAATATAGGCTCATGTGATGGCTCTGAAAGACAGTCTGAGAGTTTAAGCTGGCCCAGGATTCCCCAAAATGTGAGGAGTAGGGACACTCCAAAATATACTTATTGCTTTCCAGACCAAGCATAATCTGATACAAACTGCAGTAAAAAGTGACTTCTCCACTGATTTTGCTTGTCAGAATCCTTAGTGAAGGTTCTTAAGGTATTCCCCACTAGGAGAATGAGTGCAGTCAAGGAAACATAGTGAGAGTAGTGAGGAATAACACACAACCAGCATACAGATACACTGAAGAGTAAAATGTAGGTTTTACTTCCAGTAAATGGGTAAACAAAGTCCAACAAACAATCCAAATCATACACTTAACACTGTTAAGGCTTGGTCACACTGGCAAGCAGTCACCATTCAGAGGAAAGACCTGCTGCCAGAGACATCTTTGAATAACACCATGGGGAAGAAGAGGAAGCCTGTGCCTACTCCTGCCAGCCCTGACAAGAAGGACAGAACCACCATCCCACCCCCTGGCGCTGACTCTGAAGCTACTGGTGCTGCTGCTGCTGCTGCTGCTGCTGGTGCTCCTGGTGTTGCTGCTGCTAGTGCTTCTCCTGCTGGTGCTATTGGTTCTTCTCTTGCTGGTGTTTCTCCTGCTGCTGCTGGTGCTGCTGCTGCTTCTCCTGCTGCTGCTGCTGCTGGTGCTTCTCCTGCTGCTGCTGCTGTGGTGGACCAGCCCCAAGGCCCTCAAAGCCCTGCTGCTGAAGGCCCCGAAGGCCCTGCCAGAGGGAAGAAGAGGCAAGGCAAGGAGAAGGGAGAGAGGAAACAGTACTCCATTTCCGAAGACCATGAGGAGGAGGTGCTGGAATGGCTGAGGGAGAACGAGTACCTGTGGAGGAAGGGCCACAGGCTCTATCGCGACACCAAGAGAAAGCAGGCAGCTTGGAGAGAGAAGGCGGAGAGCCTGAGCTACACTTCAGATGTCCTCCTGGGGTGGTGGAAGCACATGCACACCTAGTATGGCAAGCTGCACCTGAAGAAATCCAGGCAGACTGCTGTCAAGCTCACTGACCGGGAGACCTATGTCATGGCCAGGTGCAGCTTCCTGGAGGGTGAGATCCACCACCGAGGAGCAGCCCCTCTGTCAATCCTCTCCCTCAGACAGCCCATAGAGAGCCACTCCTCTTCCAGCCAGGAGACAGCTACCGTATCCAGGCAGGTGTCTTTGGAGGGCCCCATGACAGAGACCCCCCCCCCGACAGCTGCACTCCCCGTGCTGGAGGACATGGAGGATCCCTTGTCTCAGATGGAGCAAGAAGAAGCAGCCACCAGAGACCAACCCACCCCCACCGCCAGCTCCACCTCCACAGAAAGGAGACAGAGAGACAGACCGGAGGGACAGAGCCACACTGTCCTCTTGGAGATCAGGGACACAAAGCCAGCACAGATCTTCTCTCCCAGATGGTCCACTTTGACATACCATCCTCGAACCGCAAGCCCTTCATCACCTACGTGAGCCAGACCCTCATGGACATGCTCGAGGCCCAGTACCAGATGATGAAGGAGAGGATCACAGCTCTTTTGCACCACCCTCCAGGCCCAGCTGAACCTGCTCCTACCCACTCCAGGTCTGCTCCTCCACCCCCGGCGATGTCACAGCCCTTCCACGGATTTCAATAGCCCCTCGCCTACCAAGCCTACCACTACTAGGACTTCCCACAGCAGAGGCAGCCCTTCCCAGTCCAGGCCCAGGTTCCTTGGACGCCACAGACGCCTCACCTTACCCAGCTGCAGACCAGACAGCCCCACTACACTCGTCCTTCCTCCACCCCACAGCCAAGCCTTTCGTCAGAACATCTGTCATCAGTCTTGGGCCTCACATCCCAGGTACTTGATGAAGGGCCTTTCAACCTCACGCGACTTAGTCAGCTCTCTGAGAGCTTCCTGCACAGACCAAGTCCTGTTGTACTCTCGGGGCCAGGCACCCCAGTGGCACCTCAGACCAGCACTCCAGCAACAGCCACCTCTACAGTTCCTGGCCCCTTTACATCTGAGACCATAGGCATGCCTCAGAGTGACTGAGAAGAGTGCCAGAGACTGAGTTGTTACCTGTTCACTTTATCTTTGCTTAAGACACTTTACTTGGGTCATTTTGCTTTTTAATAAAGTCATACAGTTTGTTATGAATAAAGGTTATCTTTGCTTCACACACTTGGTTCATTTTTTTTTTACTTAATAAAATGTTGGGGAAAACTTTGAAAAAAGGGTTAAGCCTTTTCATGCTTGTGGGATGGGTAAGGATAGCTGTGGGATTGGTAAGGATAGCTGTGGGTAAGGATAGCTGTGGAATAGATAAACCTCCAGTGCAAGCATAGTGGGACTGTATGGTCCACCCTCCCAGCTGCCACACATATGGCCCTTTATTATCAATAACAATTTATTCATTGATCAACACATTTCAAAATAAACAAAACTCTTCATTAATGCCCTATTCATTGTAGGGCCACTCAACATACATGGCACACTCTCATCAGTGTTATGAGACAGGCTGAAGGAAGCATCCATTAAGCATCTACCATCCTGTCTTGCCGCTCCACTCCTCCAGCTGGGGAGTTGCACCAGTGTTTCAGGAGGTTGCGCTGCTTCTTCCCTTCACTAGAAGCTCTGTTGGGGCCTTGCACATCCACAGTGTCTATCAGGTTTTGTCTTTGCCTCCATTCCCCAGGCTCCATGTCCCCATTGCGTTGTTGGTGGTCCACAAGCCTGTTCTGCAACACTAGGTAGCGGGTGCACATGAGATTGTGCAGGATGCAACAAGCTTCCACGATCCTCCTCAGAGTCTGTGGCCGATGCTGCATGGTGGTGAGAAGTACCTGGAACCTGTTGGCCAGGATGCCAAAGGCGTTCTCCACCACCCGTCTTGCCCTGGACAGCCTGTAGTTGAAGATCCTCTCTTCACAGGTGAGGTATCTTGAAGTGTAGGGTTTCATGAGGTACGTTCTGAAGGAGAAGGCGTCATCACCCACGATGAAGTAGGGCACATCTTGTGTGTCATTGGGTAGGGGGTCTGGATCTGGAAAACCCATGATGAGGTTTTTTTCCAGCCCATCCTTGAGGTCACTGGTGTTGTATATCTGGGCATCTGAAGCTGACCCGTTGCCTGAAGCATCGATGTACATGAACTTGTAGTCAGCATCAACCATAGCAAAGAGGATGATGCTCAAGAAGCCCTTATAGTTGTAATAATTGGACCCTGAGTTGGCTGGAGCTTTTCAGGCCACGTGCTTGCCATCTATGGCTCCAACGGTGTGGGGAAAGTTCCACCTCTGTTACCACTACTCTGCAACTTTCCTCCAGCCTTCTTCAGTGGTGGGACACTGGAGGAGTTCCTCCACATATTCTTCGATGATGGCCTGCACCACTTCTCTGACCACAATGCTGATGGTGTTGTGTGGCACCTTCCAGGCATACTGCATGTTTCTGTATGTGGTTCCAGAGGCCAGGTGCCACAGAGTCAGTGCCACCTTCAGTCCAGGGTCCAGGCTGGGACGGAAGTTGGTGTTTGCCTTGATCAATCTGGTTGT
Organism: Laticauda colubrina; assembly: GCA_015471245.1. Classification (NCBI taxonomy): domain Eukaryota; kingdom Metazoa; phylum Chordata; class Lepidosauria; order Squamata; family Elapidae; genus Laticauda; species Laticauda colubrina. Next base: position 1,195,580 of record BLBF01000062.1, on the reverse strand, counting down.
CCGACGCTCCACAACTTTGTCAAACATGCTGGAGGCATCCTCATGAAGTGCTGGAATGCACGAGGGTCTTCATTCCTCAGCTCCACCATCTCTTGTCATAGAATCCAAACTCCACTCTTCTCCCGATCCATCTTTGGACCCAGACAGCTCTTGGACGTCTCCTTCTTCTCCTAGCATAGAAAAGGTGAAACAGTCTGAAGAGGGCTTGGTTCTGGTGTTGAATGATGGCGGCTACCAAAAGGAGTGTGCGATGATCCATGGTGGAGATCAATGGATGATGTGGAGATCAATGGATGATGTGGAAGAGCAAGAGCAAGGCTGACGAGGTCTGCACACCACGGCTGCTGGACTGATAGTGAGATCCAGGTGATTTCCTCCCCCTTTTTATAGGAAATGTCAGTTTTCCGCTAGGTGTCCTTCCACATACTCTGGACATCCTCCAGACATCCTTAATATCTGAGATACATTCTATATGCAAACATTGTGTCCGTTTTATTGCTTTATATCCGAGATGCATCCGCTTTCATCCTTTCTACATCCGTGCTACTATTGCTGTGTGGACGTTCCGCGTACCTTTCACTTCCTCCCTCTTTCCACTTTCCCCTGGAGTGGATGTGAGTTCCCCAGATGCCCAGAGGATGCCGAGAGGATACAGCGGACGTTTAACGGATGACAACGGACGTAGAACGTTTGTTGCCCGTATGTGTCGCGGATGTAGATCGTACGCGGCGGAAAGTTCATCCGCTCAAAAAGTTTTGTGCAGCTCAAAACTTTTTGAGCGGATGAAATCTCAGTGGATGGATGTTTGACGGATAGAGCGTATGAAAGACATATGCAGTGAGTACACAATGGATGCATCACGTTTTCCAACGGATGGCAAGCGTTTTTCTCCATTTTACATCCTCTTTGCATCCGTTGGTGCAGTGTGACATGGGCTTTAAAGCAGGTAGTATTCAATACAATCAATCCAGGGATAATCCAAAAACAAAATCCAGTATCATAAACAAAGTTCAGTAAACAGAGTTTACTAACAGTTTGCAAGACTCACAGCAATCCAAGGAGAACAACGATCAGGCAAAAGACAATAGGGAAATGCAAGAAGAGCAAACCAGGTTTCTGACTCCATCTTACAGCTGTTGGAGGAACCTCAGCCAATCACAATTACAACATTCTCTTAAAGATACAACTGTATTAAATGACTATCCTGGTTTATATATTGCCGACCCAACTGTTAGGTGATTATCATTCCTAACAAAGGTCGCAAATGTGACTGTTTGTTTGTTTAAAACATATATGTAGCTGCCCATCTTTCAGCCAAATCTGAACAGCTTTTAATCAAAGATTAAGACATATAAAATCATTTTCAAAACTATAAAAAACACTGCCAATTAAAACAAAAAAGCCTGTTGCCAATCCATGCTAATGTGCCATTATCACAGGATGCTACAATGTTGTAATTGTGAGCTGTCTGCTGAGTATTCAGATTGCAATCACATGACCATGGCTGGAACTTTGAAATGGTTGTAAATACCACTCATTCAGTGCTATCATAAGTTAAAATAATCACTGACAGAGTGGTTATTAAATAGACCATCTGTAGTTTATCATGGCTTAATAAACTATAGTTTATTGAAGATTATAATGGTAGTTTAGTTGCAAGGGACTCATAGGACTATCATTACCATAATATCTGTTGTGCATTTTTAATATGATGCTCTTTTATTAGAAATGTGCCTGACACAGAAACTTGTTTTGAACTTGAAATCAAGACATTGTATTATGGACATCTTGCTGTACTATTCCAGTTTGCCATGGCTCACAAGAAACAAAATCCAAAACTATTTTGTTCCTAGTTTTGGCCCAAAATAAAACCTGCAGATATCCCTAAATCAGGAGAGTCAAACTCACTGCCAGGGGCCAGATGTGTCACGTGCTTGCCACGCCCACACCTGGTTTAGCGGAAGGAAAAAAGTCCTGATACAGCACATGATGATGCCATGACGGCACGAGTTTGACACCCCTGCCCTTAAAATGTTTATATGTGACAAATAGGATAACCCTGGGTTTCAGTGCCATCATGTTATTTCCTCAGAGGTACATCTTATTCGACTTGTCTTCCCATTGTCTTCATTTCTCTTCCTTCCTTGCTATTCCTCAGATGTGCAAACTCAAGATGTCCCAACAGTTGGCCTGCCCACCTATCAACTTAGCATCTTCTTTTCTCTCCCTCTCTTCGGGTTCTAAAACCATGAGTGTCCTCAACTTTTTCACATTCTTCCTCCTCCCACCAAAGCAGTTTTGCTCAAAATACTTTTACATTTCAATCTGTATCCAGAGCAAAACAGCATCTTTTTGTTTTTCTAAAGCCAGTCAAATGTTGCTCTGACCCAAACCTTGTTCTAAGGAAACAAACATGAAACAGGATTAACAGAAAAACCTTTTAATGATTCTTTATGAATTCTGTTCCTTCACGGTTAAAAGGCTGTTTCAAATTAATTATCTTTGATAAGAACAAGCCTTGCCAAGGTGGTACAAGGTTGTCAAGAACAGTAGATAAAGTTACTAAGAAATATTTCAAACACAAAGAGTCTCCAAATACCAACCAAGATATTCCAAACATCCACAAAGCTTGAGTGCAAAAACTTATTTGCTTCCTGCAAAGAACTCCGGTTTCTCAGCTGGCTTTTATCTCTTGAGGGAGGGGTCATTACCTTGCAGCCTTACTCCCAAGTTGCCCATGCTGCTCTTTTTTTCGGGCAGCCTTGCACGCACACACACTGAGCATAGACTCTTCGGGGATCTCTTCATCACTGTTGCCAGCCTCCTCAATCTCCAAAGGCAGCATTCCACTCTCTGATGGTCCTGGCCCCATCCCTGTCTCACAAGCAGGCCCCTCATCTGAGTCCTCGCTCTCCGAGACCTCAGCTGTCCACACCTGCTACCAAAAAACCACAACAAATTCGGTTCAAACACAAACTATCCTAAAGCTGTTTTCTTCATGGTTTAATTCATTTATGAACCATTTTGCACATTAGAGTTTAATTATAAATAGCGGTTCTGCTTTCTCTTTCTATTAATAATCTTAATTGTATTTTTATAAGCTTCCCTGAACTATTATAATAGAAGAGAATCATAATTTGTCACAAAAAATAATTCATATCAAAAATGATCACATTGAATTAAATATGAATCACTAGTTCAAAAACGTCCATAGAAGAAACATACCCATGCTTCAATAGTTACAGCACATCACTTTCTCTTGGTTCAGGGCTGATATAACTAGTCTGTGATTTACTGGCTTGCTGGCTGGCTTGCTGCAGCCCAGTAAACTACAGCTTGTATTTTAAAATACAGCTTGTATTTTAAAATAAGGTTTCCACTGTGGGATAAGTTCTTAGTCACTGTACAGAAACCTTAATATGCAGGATCAAACTGTGTGATCTCTAAATATGAGTCATTTCTTTATTATTATCCAGTAGTTGAGTTATTAAAAGGATCTGTGTGGTCCTTTCTTCTGTCATAATTTTAAACAATCACTGAATGAAGGATCATTAGCCCAGGACTCCCTGCAGTGAGATATTGGCATGGCTGACTAATTGTCATTATCCTCCAATTCCTTCTCTGTGAGGAGAATAATGTGGCCTCAGAAGAGTTGGGATAATTGTAAAAAGCACTGTAACGTACATTCCAACCAGCCATGCAGGGTAAATAAAAACCTAGTACTCCAAGGGTTTAAGGAACAAAGTGTTAGTTTTCTATAACTACCATGCAAATACAGGGAATTCTCTACTTACAATCACAATTGAGCACAAAATGTCAATTGCTAAGTAAGACAGTTGTTAGTGAGTTTTGTACTATTTTACAATCTTTCTTGCCAAAGTTGTTAAGCGAATCACTGCAGTTGCTAAGTTAGTAGCATGGTTCTTAAGTGAATCTGGCTTCCCCATTGACTTTGCTTGTCAGAAGGTCACAAAAGCTGATCACATGACCCTGGGACATTGTAGCCATCATAAATACATTAGTTGCCAAGTGTCTAAATTTGGTCACTTTTTTCACTGCTGTTGTAACTTCAAACAGTCACTAAATGAATGGTTGTAAGTCAAGGCCTACCTGTACCCAGATTTATGCAAGAGCAGATGCAGGTTTTCTTTGAATATTGTAGGATTCAATATGAAAATTCCAATGAAAGTGTTTGCGGAAAAATGAAAGACTTTTTCATTGTAAGGAGGTGTATTTGCAACAAATTCGTTTACCTCCTTAGGGAGACAAATCATGGTACGTGTGTGTGTGCGTAAACAGAGAGGGAGAGGGGGGAACGCTTTATGGATTTTTGTCTCTAAATGTTTAATGAATGCTCAGATTAGAAACTAGTTTTCAAATTACCTGCTGGTTAGCCTTCCACTGAAAATGGGGTTGAAATGTATGCAGCAGTTTGGAAAAGCCACTTATGTTGCTAAACTTAACATAGCATATTTTTGTTAATTCCTTTTGAATAAAATTGAATATATGTGTTGTGGCTTACATTACTCTTTAAATTTTGAGTGCTCTGCACATACAGATTATCAATAATATATGTTTGCTTTGATCAACATTTTTGCTTATTTGTTTCTGTTTATGTTGTTCCTAGCTGATAAACAACCAGAAGAAGAAATAACATCTGAAGTTCCTTTCATCTCCCAGAGTGGCTCTCCGAGACTTAACCGACAAGAGATAATCAACAAACAGTTCCCAGAAGCTTATGATGTAGTATTGCAACGAAAGGAAAATGAAGGATTTGGTTTTGTGATCCTTACCTCAAAGAATAAACCACCACGTGGTGGTAAGTAGGATGAGATGTCAGCTTTGTTCATTATAGTACTTCAGTTAAAATTGCTTTTTTTTCACATACAAACCTTTGAACACATAACACCGAGATTTTAAAAACTACTTTCTTTCACAAAGTTATTTTTTTCTATATCTGCAAATGTCTTCGTTCAGTTTTGTTCTTTTGAAGCATAGCCATCCTCAATTTTTCACATGCTGCTTTCTTCTTGAGTATAATAATAAATGTGTTTTGTATATTGGTAGTATCAGATAATGCTGTTATCATGCTGGAGTGAGAGGGAGAGGATAATGGTTTGGTAGCAACTTAACTGGCTAGCGCATATTTAGTGCAATATGCTTTGTTTAAGGCTGTCTTTGAAGTTAACTGCATTCAGATATAATGTTAAATGAGACTTGCTAAGAATTCTGTCTAGTTGTATATACTGTAAGTAGTACGCTTGTGCATATAAGCTGATTGTTCTCCAAGTTTCTTCTACTTTTTATACATGGCCAAACTAATTAGGAACTGTTCTGACCCAACCAGATTCCCAAAGAGCAAACATAGACAAAAGCAGCAGCCCCCACCTTTTAAGGTTTAATAAGGAATTCTGTTCTGAAGCTTGCTTTCCACTAATTAGCTCCGACAAGAAAGAGCCTTGCCAAGTTGTTTGTCAAGGCTGCCAAAAACCCAGAGATAAGGACTAATTTACAAAATTCTCCAAAAACGAACTAAGATGTCCACCAATTGAGTTTAAGAGCTTCTTTGCTGTCTGCAAAGAACGCTTTTCCAAACCTGACTTTTATCCTCTTGAGGGAGGGGCCATTACCTTACAGCCTTACTCCTGAGTCGCCTGTGCTGCTGTAATTGTTCTTTCCCCCGAATAATCCTTTGTGCACATGCACTTGGCACAGGCTCCTCGGGAACCTCCTTGTCACTGTTGCCAACCCCCACAATCTCTGAAAGCAACAGTCCATTCCCTGATGGTCCTGGCCCCTCATCAGAGTCATCGTTCTCCTCAGTCATCTGCACCTGCTGCCAGCTAACCACAACAGGAACGAACAAGGAAAAGATTCCTATTAAATTTGATCCTAACCCCCTGATAGTTATTCAGACTAACTATTTATGTTGGTTGGCTTCAGATTGAGATGGTTAATGGAATAAAGGGTAACTTTGAACATGTAGTCTTTGTATTGCTTAAAACCTTGTGTAGTTTGATGGAATATAAATAATTAGGCTTTTTTAAAAATATGGAAAAAGAAATACATTTACATAATAGGGCTTTCCTGACACCTTTACCCCTAAACATCAAAGGATCCAATAGGATAGGCCATTGAGGAACTCTAGCAGAATGGGTAATCAGAAAACTTTAAAAAGGCTGTATTTGTGCAAGCTACGTTTCTTCCTGCTTGGACAAGATGCCTTTACATGCATTGCATTTAACCCATTTTTTTTTCCAAGAAACTTATCCATGTTGAAATATTTACGAACCATTTTGTGTTTGAAACCTTTACATGACATGTATAGAGCTATCATTATATTTGCTGAACTAATGGATGTTTCTGTCTAGAGACTGACATTTTATGGTCATTCAGCAATTTACTTCCCCCCCCCCCAAAAAAAATATATAAGAATATATTTGAAAATGGAATCTCAATTTCGATTCTAGACATTTCTGAATTAGATTTTTCCCATTGTATGAATAACACATATTTAAGAGTTGTATTGGGGTAGGTTCTACAATATTCTCCACAGATTATTGGTTTTGTTAGATCTGTTCTTAAAATTGGAACAAAATGTAGACTTGATTTGGTATATTTATTTAAGCTCATAATATTTTCATAATTTACTTTTTGTAAAATGTAAATTCAGTCTTCTGAATCTTTTTGATTCTAAATTTATCTTGTTTACTACATTAAAATATTAATTTCAGTTCTCAAGTTTCCAAGTATGAGTGAATATGAAATAGGAAATGAGATGTTTTGGAAGTTCAGCTGCCATTTCATGTGAACTACTGTTTCGCAGAATCAAAACCTAGATATTCATTCATCATCCATCCATTCAATTTATATAGCTGTGCATTTTACATACATGGCTCACGCTATTTATTCCAGGTTTCAGATAAAAAAATTAATAACTGGAAGTGTCTTATGGAATGATTAGGAGTACATCACCCTGACCTCTTTCTAACCTCCTTTGTGCTTTCATTCCTCATATCACTCTGTGAGTTACCACTGTCAGTGTCCTTTGTTTTAAACAGATCATATTCAACCAGCTCACAATCCCCTCTCCATCCTTTTTAGCACTTTTCTTTCTTTGTCTATCCTTAACTATTCTGCTAATGTCCTTGGCTTTTTCCCAGTGTTTCTCCCTTAACAGTTCTTTCTGGAACACACATAGATCCAGACGTCCAAAAGTACAGTTCCACGCATTGAAGATTCGTGTTCAGAATGCTTTGCATATCTGTACTGTCTAATCATTAGACGGGAAATTATTGTTAATAACTAAGCTAGGTTGTTTTGTGTGATCTTGTAAATAATGTAAAATACAGTTTAGTCCTTAAAGACCGAGACAAATGATCCGTAGACAGCTTGGCCTGACTAGTGTGAGATATTACATCACTCTTTTAAAAAAAGAAGAATTCTGTATTATACTTCATCGAAAACATAATAGTAGTTCACTGGTGATATTTATGCCAACTTGATAAGAATGAAAACAGACATAATCTTAGTAGAGCATTTTAGAGTCATCATTTACTTCAGTACATTTAACATTAGAATTTCTTTTCAGCAAAAGCATTCTTCTGTAATACTTCCATTGTCATAGATCAGTATTGGATTCATCATTACAAATGAGATTTGTTAAACTAAAAGAAAACAGATAAAGATTAAAGCTAGCTCATATTTTTTTCTTCCTATGAAGTATCACATGGTTGAGAAATAGCAGTTTTTCAGCAGTTTAGGCTTTCAGGTACCATATCAACTGAGATGATTATTGATGAAATTTTTTATATGAAACATGCCACACGATAAATTAACAATATTTCTAAAAACAGCTGAAAGGATTCATGCAGAATAAAGCCTTCTGCTACTGTGCCTCTACCAAGGCTTTGTAAATATAAATGTTGGGAAAATAAATAGATGCTCATATTTAATATATTTTACCCAAAATCTAAAGGCTATGTCACATCGACCAACAGATGCAAAACGTATGTAACAGCGGACAAGCAAATTTTCCATCCGTTATTATCCTCTCTCAAAAGTGCCCCAAATTTGCATAAACAGAGGGGACAACAACGGAAAGGAACAGATGGGGGGAGGACGTAGCGAGGATGTTAAGCGGATGCTCAACGGAAGCCTAGCGGATGGAAGCGGATAGAAGCGGATGACACATCTGCAGGGCTTCCATGGGAGAACAGCGAAGCGGACGTGCAGCGGAAGGAGTGGATGCGTAGTGGATACAGCGGATGCATCACGGACGCCTAGCGGATGCCTAGCGGATGCAAAGTGTTCACTGCACATGCGGGGAGGATGCATTGCGTCAGCCCCGCAGATATAAAGGGAAGCAGCTCGCAAGCAGGTCACCATTCAGAGGAAAGACCTGCTGCCAGACACATCTTCAGCCAACAACCATGGAGAAGAAGAGGAAGCCTGTGCCTACTCCTGCCAGCCCTGGCAAGAAGGACAGGACCACCATCCCACCCCCTGGCCCTGACTCTGCTTCTGCTGCTGGTGGTGCTGGTGCTGCTGGTGCTTCTGCTGCTGCTGGTGCTTCTGCTGGTACTGACTCTGCTGGTGCTGCTCCTGGTGCTGGGGCTTCTGCTGGTGCTGCTCCTGGTGCTGCTGGTGCTGCTCCTGCTGCTGGTGGTGGTGGTGTGGTGGACCAGCCCCTAGAACCTCAAAGCCCTGCTGATGAGGGCCCAGAAGGCCCTACCAGAGGGAGGAAGAGGCATTTGCGAGAAAAGGGTGAGAGGAGACAGAACGCCATTGCAGAGGAACATGAGGAGGAGGTGCTCGAATGGCTTGAGGGAGAATGAGTACCTCTGGAGGAAGGGACACAGGCTCTATCGAGACACCAAGTGGAAGCAGGCGGCTTGGAGAGAGAAGGCGGAAAGCCTGGGCTACACTTCGGATGTCCTCCTCGGGTAGTGGAAGCACATGCACACCTGGTACGGGAAGCTGCACTTGAAGAAGTCTGGCCAGGCCGCGGTCAAGCTCACCGACTGGGAGACCTACGTGATGGCCAAGGGCAGCTTCTTGGAGGGTGAGATCCGCCACCAAGGAGCAGCCCCTCTGTCAACCCTCTCTCTCAGGCAGCCCACAGACAGCCAGACCTCTTCTGGCCAAGAGTCAGCTCCTGTGTCCAGGCAGGTATCTTTGGAGCGCCCCACAATGGAGACCCCCCCGACAGCTGCACTCCCCGTGCCAGAGGACATGGAGGACCCCCTGATGCAGTTGGAGCAAGGAGAAGCCGCTGCCACCAGAGACCAACCCACACCCACTCCCAGCTCCACCTCCATAGAAAGCAGGCAGAGAGCCAGACCGGAGGGGCAGAGCCACACTGTCCTCTTGGAGATCAAGGACACAATCAAGAGCAGCGTAGATCTCCTCTCCGACATACCATCCTCTAACAGAAAGCCCTTCCTCACCTACGTGAACCAGACCCTCATGGAAATGCCCGAATCCCAGTACCAGTTGATCAAGGAGAGGATCACAGGTCTTCTGCACCACCCTCCAGGCCCAGCTGAACCTGCTCTGACCCAGTCCAGATCTGCTCCTCCACCCCAGCTGATGTCACAGCCCTTTCAAGGCTTTCCACAGCCCCTCACCTACCAAGGCTACAGCTACCAGGAGTTCCAGCAGCACAGGCAGCCCTTCCCAGTCCAGGCACAGGTACATCGCACACCACAGGTGCCACCGATGCCACAGGTGCCACTGATGCTGATGCCACCGATGCCACAGATGCCACCGACGCCTCACCTCGCTCACCTGCAGACCAGACAGCCCCACTACATTCCTCCTTCCTCCACCCCACAGCCAAGCCCGGCCTCAGAACATCTGTCACCGGTCTTGGGACTGACACCCCATGTCATGGAGGAAGGGCCTCTCAACATCACGAGACTGAGCCAGCTCTCTGAGAGCTTCCTCCACACACTATCCCCTGTTGTCCTCACGGGGCCAGGCACCCCAATGGTGCCTCAGACCAGCACTCCAGCCACTGCCACCTCCACAGCACCTGGACCCTTCACCCCTGAGACCATGGGCATGCCTCAGAGTGACTGAGAAGGGTGCCAGAGACTGGGTTGCTACCTGTTGACTTTATCTTTGCTTGGGACACTTTAATTGGGTCATTTTGCTTTTATAGTTTGTTATTAATAAAGTTTATCTTTGCTTCACATACTTGGTTCAGTTCTTTTAGTAAATAAAGTCTTGGTGGAAACTTTTAGAAATGGTTTAAGCCTTTGAATGCTTGTGGGATGGGTAAAGATAGCAGTGGAATGGGCAGGGATACCTGTGGGATGGGTAAAAGCTGTGGGATGGGTAATAGCTGTGGGATGGGTAAGGATAGCAGTGGGATAAATAAGCCTCCAGTGCAAGGATAGTGGGACTGTATGGTCCACCCTCCCAGGTGCCACACCTATGGCCCTTTATTATCAATAACAATTTAATCATTCATCAACACATTTCAACATAAACACAGCTCTTTATTAAATGCCCTGTTCATTGTAGGGCCATTCAACATACATGGCAGAATCTCATCAGTGTGATGAGACAGGCTCAAGGAAGCATCCATTAAGCATCTACCATCCTGTCTTGCCACTCCACTGCTCCAGCTGGGGAGTTGCACCAGTGTTTCAGGAGGTTGCACTGCTTCTTCCCTTCAGGTGAAGCTCTGTTGGGGCCTTGCACATCCACAGTGTCTGTCAGGTTTTGTCCTTGCCTCCATTCACCAGGCTCCATGTCCCCATTGCCTTGTTGATGGTCCACAAGCCTGTTCTGCAACACTGGGTAGCGGGTGCGCATGAGATTGTGCAGGATGCAGCAAGCTTCCACGATGTTCCTCATGGTCTCTGGGTGATGCTGCAGGGTGGTGAGAAGTACCTGGAACCTGTTGGCTAGGATGCCAAAGGCGTTCTCCACCACCCGTCTTGCCCTGGACAGCCTGTAGTTGAAGATCCTCTCTTCACAGGTGAGGCATCTGGAAGTGTAGGGCTTCATGAGGTAGGTTCTGAGTGAGAAAGCATCATCACCCATGATGAAGTAGGGCACATCTTGTGTGTCGTTGGGCAGGGGGTCTGGATCTGGGAAGCCCATGATGAGGTTGCGTTCCAGCCCCTCCTTGAGGTCACTGGCATTTTATACCTGGGCATCTGAAGCTGACCCGTTGCCTGAAGCATCGATGTACATGAACTTGTAGTCAGCATCAACCATGGCAAAGAGGATGATGCTGAAGAAGCCCTTGTAGTTGAAATAATTGGACCCTGAGTTGGCTGGAGCTTTGCAGGCCACGTGCTTCCCATCTATGGCTCCAACGGTGTGGGGGAAGTTCCACTTCTGATGCCACTGCTCTGCAACTTTCTTCCAGCCTTCTTCAGTGGAGGGGCACTGGAGGAGCTGCTCCAGGTATACTTCGATGATGGCCTGCACCACTTCTCTGACCACAATGCTGATGGTGTTGTGTGGCACCCTACAGGCGTACTGCATGTTCCTGTACGTGGTCCCGAGTCCAGGTGGCGCAGAGTCAGTGCCACCTTCAGCCCAGGGTCCAGGCTGGGCCAGAAGTTGGTGTTTGCCTTGGTCAACCTGGGTCTCAGATGCTCCACAACTTCGTCAAACATGGCTGGCGGCATCCTCATGAAGTTCTGGAATGCACATGGGTCTTCATTCCTCAGCTCCATCATCAGCTTGTTATCCAGTCCGTACTTGGCTCTTCTCGTGATCCATCTTCGGACCCAGACATTTCTTGGCCGCCTCCTTTTCCTTGCGTAGAACAGGTGAAAGAGCCTGTAGAGGGCTTCACACTTTTGTAGAATGATGGCGGCTACCAAAAGGAGTGTGCGACGATCCATGGTGGAGATGACTGGATGCTGTGGAAGAGCAAGGGCAAGAGCAAGGCTGAAGAGGTCTGCACACCAGGGCTGCTGGACTGAAAGTGAGATCCAGGTGACTTCCTCCCCCTTTTTATTGGAAATATAGGTTTTCCGCTAGGTGTCCTTCTGCATCCTCCAGACATCCTAAATATCCGAGATATGTCCCCTATACGAACGTTTTTTCTGTTTTAATGCTTTATATGCGAGCTGCATCCACTTTCATCCTTTCTATGTCCGTGCTACTAATGCTGTGCGGACGTTCCGTGTCCATTTCGCTTCCTCCCTCTGTCCGTTTTCAGCTGGAGCAGATGCGAGTTGCGCAGATGCGCAGCGGATGCCAAGCAGATACAGCGGTCGTGTAACGGATGTAGAACGTTTGTTCCCCATATGTTTCGCAGATGTAGAATGGACGCTGCGGAAAGTTCATCCGCTCAAAAAGTTTTGTGCAGCTCAAAACTTTTTCAGCAGATGAAATCTCAGTAGACGGATGCTGGACGGATGCTGGATGGATAGAATGTATTAATCACGCACGCAGTGAGTACAGAACGGATGCATCGCGTTTACCAACGGATGGCAAGCATTTTTCTCTGTTTTACATCCTCTTTCCATCCGTTGGTGCAGTGTGACATGGGCTTTAGGTTGCAATATTTAGTGCAAGGACAATCTTTGAATTTCTAGCTGTATATTTTAAAATTACTGAATATCTGAGATGATTCCCCAGGATTGCAGTTTAGCCCTCCTTAAAAAATCCAGATAAATGTTCCTCATACAGCCTGGCATAATTTAACTAGACTGTGACACTATTTACCAATATTTAAACATTTTTCTTCAATAGTAAACATTTGCAAAATTAAATTCTATCACATTTGTGTGTCATATACAGGTGAAACTCGAAAAATTAGAATATTGTGCAAAAGTTCATTTATTTCAGCAATGCAACTTAAAATGTGAACCTAATATATGAGATAGACTCATTACATGCAAAGCAAGATAGTTCAAGCTGTGATGTGTCATAATTGTGATGATTATGGCTTACAGCTCGTGAAAATCCCAAATCTCAGAAAATTAGAGTATTACATGCAATCAACAAAACAAGGATTGTACATAGAGCAATATCAGACCTCTGAAAAGTATAAGCATGCATATGTACCCAATACTTGGTTTGGGGCCCTTTTGCAGCAATTACTGCTTCCGTGCGGTGTGGCATGGAAGCTATCAGCCTGTGGCACTGCTAAGGTGTTATGGAAGACCAGGATACTTCAATAGCGGCCTTCAGCTCTTCTGCATTGTTCGGTCTCATGTCTCTCATCTTTCTCTTGGCAATGCCCCATAGATTCTCTATTGGGGTTCAGGTCAGACAGGTTTGCTGGCCATTCAAGCCCAGGAATCCCACAATCATTGAACCAGGTTTTGGTGCTTTTGGCAGTGTGGGCAGGTGCCAAGTCCTGCTGGAAAATGAAGTCAGCATCCCCATAAAGCTCGTCTGCAGAGGAAACATGAAGTGCTCCAAAATTTCCTGGTAGATGGCTGTGTTGACCCTGGACTTAATGAAGCACAGTGGACCAACACCAGCAAATGACATGGCTCCCCAAATCAACACAGACTGGAAACTTCACACTCCGACTTCAAGCATCTTGCAGTGTGTGCCTCTCCATTCTTCCTCCAGACTCTGGGTCCTTGGTTTCCAAATGAGATGCAAAAGTTGCTCTCATCAGAAAAGAGGACTTTGGATCACTGAGCAACAGAACAGTTCTGTTTTTCTTTAGCCCAGGTAAGACGCTTCTGACATTGTTTGTTGTTCAGGAGCGGCTTGACAAGAGGAATACAACAGTTGAAGCCCATGTTCAGGATCCGTCTGTGTGTGTTGGCTCTTGATGCACTGACTCCAACTTCACTCCACTACTTGTGAAAGTCCCCAACACTTTTGAATGGCCTTTTCCTGACAATTCTCTCCAGGCTGCGGTCATCCCTGCTGCTTGTGCACCTTTTTCGTCTACACTTTACCCTTCCACATAACTTTCTATTCATGAGCTTTGATAAAGCACTTTGGGAACATCCAGCGTCTTTTACAATTACGTTTTGAGGCTTTCCCTCCTTGTGGAGGGTGTCAGTGATGGTTTTCTGCACAACTGTCAGGTCAGCAGTCTTTCCCATGATTGTGATTCCTACTGAGCCAGACTGAGAGACCATTTAAAGGCTCAGGAACCCTTTGCAGGTGTTATGGCTTAATTAGCTGATAAGAGTGGGACACTGTGAGCCTAGAATATTGAATCTTTTCACAATATTCTAATTTTCTGAGATTGTGGATTTGGGGTTTTTATGAGCTGTAAGCCATAATCATCTCAATTATGACATATCACGGCTTGAACTATCTTGCTTTTCATGTAATGAGTCTATCTCATGTATTAGTTTTACCTTTTAAGTTGCATTACTGAAATAAATGAACTTTTGCAGAAAATTCTAATTTGTTGAGTTTCACCTGTATGGATGTAATATGTAATAATATATGGAAAGAATGAATTATATTTTTCTAATCTTTATCTCTTTGTCTTTAAGTATATAGGCGTAAATGGTAGGAAGACTTACTTGTTTTATTCTTTAAAGAATGGTGGAAGCTTCATAACAAAAAGCAACCAATTGTCACTATACACAGTCTTTCTTGGAATTGTTAATTCTATATTAACAAGGATGTGTATAGGCTTGATGTCATTACATTGAAATAAAATAAAAAAATTAACACTTAAAGTGCTACTAGACTACTTAACAACTCTTCAAGTAGCATCTAACATTATTCAAGTCTGTCAAGTCTACAGCCAAAGTTATTTTTGTTAATTATAATTATGGTGTTAAATGCAGACATTAACATTGAAATCATCTTGGAAATAGACTGAAAGTTAGTGGAGGTTATTCAAAATAGTAATGATTAAATGGCTAGGTCAGTTAAAAGCACAGGTAGTCCTCGACTTATGATCACAATTGAGGCCAAAATCTCTGTTTCTAGGTGAGACATTTGTTAAATGAATTTTGCGCTATTTTACAACCTTTTTTAACACATTAGTTAAGGGAATCACGACAGTTGTTGTGGTAGTAATGTGATTGTTAAGTGAATCTGGCTTCCCCTTTGACTTTGTTGTCCGAAGGTCACCAAAAAAGTCTTTTTATTTAAATATTTACTTTAATTTATTAAACTTGTATGCCACCCATTTTGCCAGAAATTATACAAATATTTAAATATGTTGGAGCTTGTCCTATGGAGTGGGTCTGGATTGCAACATTCTTATGAATTGTTTCTCAGAGTGTCTGTATATCTGCAATCTGAACGTAGAACATAGAATAACAGAGTTGGAATAAACCTTGGAGGTGTTCTAGTCCAACTTCCTGCTATACCACATACCCTATACCATTTCAGATAAATTATTGTCTAGTCTCTTTTTGAAAGCCTCCGATGATGGAGCACCCAAAATTTCTCAAGCAAGTTGTTCCAGTGGTTGATTGCTCTCACTGGTAGGAAATTTCTCCTAATCATTTACAGTTCTGTTTTTGCTAAGTTGAGCATTGTTTTCTTTTTACATGAAGATAGATGCAAAGTATGAATTAAGCAGATAACAGATAATCAGAGTTGGAAGGGACCTTGTAGGTCATCCAATCCAACCCCCTGCCCAAGCAGGAGACCCTACACCATTTTTGGCAGATGGGAATCCAATCTCTTCTTGAAAGTCTCAAGTGATGGCACTCCCACAACTTCCAAGGGCAAGCTGTTCTATTGGTTGATTGTTCTCACTGTCGGAAAGTTTCTCCTTATTTCCAGGTTAAATATCTCCTTATTCAGTTTCCATCCATTATTCCTTGTCTGGCCTTCGGGTACTTTAGAAAATAGCTTGACCCCTTCCACTCTGTGGCAGCCCCTCAAATATTGGAAGACTGATATCATGTCTCCCCTTGTCTTTCTCTTCACTAGACTAGCCATGCCCAGTTCCTGTAACAGTTCTTCATTCAATTTAGTCTTCAGTCCCCTAATCATCCTGGTTTCTCTTCTCTGTACTTTTTCTGGATGCTCAACATCTTTTTTATAGTATGGTGACCAAAACTGGATGCAGCACTCTAGGTGTGGTCTTACTGAAGGCCCAGTCCCACTGCACTTATGGATGCAAAGAGGATGTAAAACGTTAAAAAAAAGCTTGTCATCCGTTGGAAAACGCTATGCATCCATTGTGTACTCATTGCATACGTGTTTCATACGCTCTATCCATCGAGCATCTGTCCACTGCGATTTCATCCGCGCAAGAAGTTTTGAGCTGCATAAAACTTTGTGAACGGATGAACTTTCTGCCGTGTACAATGTAAATCCGCGACATACGAGCAACAAACGTTCTATGTCCGTTTATCATCCGTTAAACATCCGCTGTATCCTCTCTGCATCCTCTGGGCATCCTCACATCCGCTGCAGCTGAAAATGGAAAGAGGGAGGAAAGAAAAGGTACATGGAACGTCTATACATCATTAGTAGCATGTTTATGCAAATTTTGGGCACTTTTTGGAGCGGATGACAATGGATGGAGCCACCCCCGAAATTTTGCTTTGTGCATACATTTTGCGTCCGTTGGCCAGTGGGACCAGGCCTTAAGGCTTTATAGAGTGGTATTGGTACCTCACTTGATCTTGATTGTATCCCTTTGTTAATGCAATTTAGGATTGCATCATCTGCAAATTTGGTAAATCCCCCTTCTATTCCCTCATCTGTTGTTAATGAAGATATTGAAAAATACTGGGTCTAAGACGGAACCTTGTGGCACCCCACTGCTTACTTCCCTCCATGTAGACTTAGACCCATTAAGGACTACTCATTGAGTACGGTTTGTCAGCCAGTTGCAAATCCATCTGGTGGTGGTGCTATCCCACTTTTTTCTAGCTTACCAAGAAGTAGGTTGTAGTCTACTTTGTCGAATGCCTTGCTGAAATCTTAAGTATATTATGTCCACAGTATTTCGCTGGTCTACTATGTTGAAGAATGAAATAGATTGGTTTGACATGATCTGTTCTTAACAAACACGTGCTGACTGCTGGTACTTTACTTATTTCTAGATGTTGGCAGATCTGTTTTTTTATTATCTTTTCCAGTATCTTTCCAAGTATTAATATTAAGCAGTTTTGTTTTCTCTCAACTGCCTATTACTTCTTTGCCATCGTCTCCATTAGTGGGCCAATTTTTCTTGTTTATTTTTCTTGTGTTGAAGGAAACTTTTTATTGTTTTTGGCATCTGTTGCAAATCTTACTTCATTCAAAGTCTTAGTTTTCCTAACTTCATCTTTGTAAGTTCGGGCTATTGGTTTGTATTCTGCCTTAGGTATGTGTCCCTCTTTCCATTTTTTGTACTTATCTCTTTTTTCTCTCAGTTGGTCTGAGAGTTCTTTATGCAACCATGTTGGCTTTTTTTTTTTTGGTTTTCTTTTTTCTCCAGTATTGAACTGGACTGGGCTTTTATAATTGTATTTTTCAGAATTTCCCAAGATTCTCGAGTCGATTTCTCTTTGATTTTCATCCATGGAATCCTTCTCAAGCTCTCTCTGAATTCGTTAAAATCTGCTCTTTTAAAGTTTTTAACGCACTGGTCTGATTATGCTCTGTTGCTTGTGTCTGTTTTATAATGAATTCTAATGTGATATGGTCACTCTCCCATAAGGTTCCTGTAACTTCAATTCCCTCTTATCACTTTTTTTGCTGTTGGTAAGAATAAGGTCCAATATAGCTGTCCTGCTAGTTGTCTTCTTTACCTTTCGTGTGATGTTGTCAGCTGGATGGTGAGATCTCTGTTCAATCTCCCACTTGTTGCAGTTTGTCTCCCAATTCATGTCAGGAGAGTTAAAGTTCCCCATTACTCTATTTTGGTGTGTTTCCTACATATATTAACTGATTAGCAAAAAGTTCATCTATTTCTTCTGCTTGGTTAGGTGGCCTGTAGTATACACCTATGGCAATATCATTCTTTTTTAACTTTTATGTTGACCAATATGCAATCTGGAAGGCTTTCGTTCTTTCTTGTTTGCACCTCTTGTAGAGAGGAAATGATCTAACATAATGCAACTCCACCTCCTCTTTTGTTCGGTCGGTTTCTTTTGAATAGTTTGTATCCTTTTATCAGTACATTCCTGTCATCAGTTTCATCCCACCAAGTTTTTGTAATGTAACATACTTGCCCTCATATACTAGTATTTCAAGTTCACCCTGTTTGTCACCGAAACTTTGAGCATCAGTATATAGGCATTTTAGTTCTTTGTGGTTAATTCTGTATATGCTTCCTACATTCCTACTTTGCATCTGAATTTTTCTTCTTTCTCTTTACTCCCTACCTCCTTTTATGATTGGTAGTCTTTTGATTTTTGCTTGTAATTGGGTTCTAAAGGTCATAAACTCTCTCCTCAATTGTAATTTAATTAATTTAAATTAAATCACTGTACAGATTTCATTTAAAATAATTGTCTTCTTTCTCTTAAGGAAATCTCAGGATTTTTACAACTGGAAAGAGTTAAAAATCTTTTACAGTAGTCTCATCATCTTTACAAGATCATAATTCCACAAGTTTTTGAGAAACAATTTAGCCAATGTAAAACCAACATAATTTTAAATACAGATAAATCAGATTATAAATATTAATATCAAGTTATGAATCTGGTGACGTTCCTGTGAAATTGCGCAGTGATTTGAATAAATGATAATAAAATAAAGCTTCTGTAATATATGATACAGAATATTACTTTGTTCATTTCCTAGTAATTCCTCATAAGATTGGACGTGTTATAGATGGGAGTCCAGCTGATCATTGTGGAAAACTGAAAGTAGGAGATAGAATCTCTGCAGTGAATGGACAATCAATCATAGACTTGTCACATGAAAATATTGTGCAGCTGATCAAAGATGCAGGGAATACTGTCACACTCACTGTTATTGCTGAAGAAGGTAAGAATGATCATCACTGTTATGCTGCTGTTCACTGAAGTTGCATTTGTTTATGTCTTCCACATGGTGGCAATATCAGTATCTTTCAATAATAGTTGTAAAAATATTTTTCTATATGTTAGCTAGGTTGAAGGTTGAGAGTACTATACTCTTGTGGCTCATCCCTATCTAGGCAGTCAGGTAGGTATTTAAGGATTTCTGCTTGGTCCTTTGGTATTTTTGGAGTTCTGCAGAATTCTGCCTTATTCCCACATGATGTCGAAAATGTGTAAGAAACTATTGAGTGAAATTATTTGAAAAAAATATACACAATAAAACTCTGTCTTGGTTCATCAGGTACAATGTGGAGATGTTGAATAATAATCTTAGGCCACTAATAAACTACATGAAGACCAGTAAACTGTAATTCAGTACCATTTCTTAGTAAATTCATTTCAACAGTAGTGTGTTATTCACTTACACTAATTATTCATCTTTAGGATATAGGGGCTGCTTCTAAAAGGACTATGGAAGTGTCAATTTAGAAGTCTCTTAAATTACTTGACTAAGAAAACAACAAAGGCTATATGTCAGTGGTTGATTCTGTTACTTAGTCCTTTTCAGGGACAGTTTGAGATAGTGGATGCTAACTTACAAAGTCTTCACAGTATGGGGTGTAGTTATCAAAGTTGTTGCAATGTTTTGCTTTGTCACATAAAATATTTTCATTGCAGATCCATTGCAGATCTTCTGCTAAGCTCTGTCATCATCATGTAATTAGAAGAGATAATTATAGAGAACTTTTTATATTTGAAATGTAAATAATCTCTCATCAAAAATTCTTGCCTTTCCTTTTGATAAAGAGATAAGCATTAATGAATATGGAACTAAATAGTGCCACTCTCTTTCCCTCAACCACCCCTATGCTGAATAACTGTCCAATTTTCCTTTTTTAATCAGAAAATACTGTTGGATATAAATAGGTAACTTCAAGCAGCATGTCTCTTTTTATTTCTCTCATTCTCATGTTATAATATTTGGTAAGAGGGGATTTGCTACTGCCTTGATTTGTTTCTTTCAGCATTCTAGGGGCTGACAAAAATATTGTTCATCAAAGCATTCTGAGTATTTAAATGACATTTTTTTAATAAATCCAGAATCCCCTTACAAGAATTGTTTGCTGCACACATAATTCAGTGTAAATGTGCAAAAACAGTTTATTTTCAAATTTGGTGTTTTAAAATTCAGTGTTTTTTGAAAAGACTGATTTTCAAACTAAGTTTTCAAATTTAGGATGGTTTTTTTTTTTGTTTTAAAAAAAGACTGCTTTTCAACACTAAGGTGTATAATGAAGCTTGCTCTGATTATTTTGCTAGGAAGATGGTTTCTACCAATCGGAATAATAATTATACCAAAATTTCATTTTCCAGTTTCATATTTAACATGCATTTTACAATGTTACATCCTATGAAATAGAATATTAAATAATTCATTTGATAGTTGGTAAGCTTGGAAGTTTTTTCTGCAAGTTATTTAAATATTTTAACTTTATAACATTTTTATTTTATTTTTTTCAATTGAAAGAAATTACTAAAATTAAAAAAGATAAAATGTGAATGTTCTAGTTTATTTACTCCTGGGTTTGAATTACAACCACATAATATGATTTCATTTCTTATTAGTACCAAGTTGCAGAAGCTTGGAAGTTTACCCAAATGCTTGTTTTCTGAAGTATCACTAGGTGAAGGGCAAAAGGCAGACAATATTGTGAAACAAAACTGATTACAAAATAGAAACTGATTCAATAGATGCATTGTAATTCAGTGGTGAGGACTGCAGAAAACGAATGCCTTTAAATATTAATTTTACAATTTACCATTGCTTGGAAAAGGTTATTTGTCAAATAAATGTAAGATTTGTGTAATACATACCTGTCTTGTCTATTTATACTGTGCTGTGCTGTGCTCTATACTGCACTGTGCTCTGCTCTGCTGTGAAGTCAGTCTTAATTCTTGTTGACTACCTGAACTAGTCCCTGCAGTTTTTTTGGCAGGATTTTCCAAAGTGATTTGCCATTGCCTTCTTCCTAGGGCTGAAAGAGAGTGACTGGCCCAAACTTTCCCAACTGGCGTTATGCCTAAGGCAAGATTAGAATTACTAGTCTTTTGTTTCTAGCCTGTTGCCTTAATCACTACACCAAATTGGCTCTCATTGCTATCCAGTTTTATTCTCCCATTTCTTCTTTTCCCAACCTTCCAATGCCAAAATATATTCCAAAAAAATACATGTCAGGCGGAGCTCCATTCAAAATCCAGGAAAGAAATACTTAGACTCTTTAGAGAAAAGATATCTTTTACTGAAAGTGAAGTGGTAGCAACCAAAGAATTCTGAATCTGAGAATTTAGGCGCGCAATTCACATATAGAAAGTGATGGAAATGTTCCCACCCCCAATAGTTCAAATGACACTTCCAATTAGAAGTTGTGGATATGATCATGTGGGCATCTTCAGGTGATGATGAGGCCTCTGTCCGTTGACCTTGGCATAGTTTGATAACGGGTTGCAGTTGCGCAGAGAGAAGAAAGCTAAGTGAGAAATAGAAACCTAACTCTATTTTATGCTCCCCCCTTCCATTTATACATCAGACGAATGTAACTCCTCCAGCTCACTTCCCTAACTATTCCTACCTCCCTTTTCCACCCCCCGTTACTTATGGCAGTCGAAAAGATGCAAAGCAATAGCAGAAGATCTTGAAGACTGACATTCGGCCCT
>BLBF01000062.1:1104758-1164840 GCA_015471245.1 Laticauda colubrina | reverse complement strand
GAATAGAAGAGATGATTCCACCAGACTGTCAATCATTTGGAAGCCTGCACTCTTAAATAGAAAGATCTCAAACACCTGGGCACAAACAGACTTCCCTGATACCTCCAGCTCAAACACACCCCAACCAGGCACCCAGATGAAACCTAGCTTCCTAATAGATAACAGCCGTCCTTTTACACAAAGCCAAGCTGCACTGAAAGCCTCCAATACAGGAACACAGTGTTGCCAGCCAATCAAAGCCACAAAACAGATAGAAGAAACCAGAAACACCAATCAAACAAACTCCAAGAACAATAAACACAGACCAAGACTCCCAACCAATCAGGATGTAGAAACCATCCTGGGACAACAGTAGGCTAGCCTCAAATTTAAAACCAACGGCTGTGATAGCCTGACCACATACAAACTCAATACAGAAGCCTGATGATGGCAGATGAGATTCTGCTGAAACGTTGCTACAATTTTAAAAGCACTACAATGACGTGGGATAATACCCGAGGGAAGATGAACAGCACACATGTAAGTTCCCGCGAAAACTTTAAAAAACATATATGTATGTATGTATGTATGTATATATGTATGTATGTATGTATGTATGTATATATGTTGAAATATATACATATAGACAAGTACCATAATAAATCAAACATGTATTAACATGTTCTTTTTATTGTTTTGTAAGAGCACATCAGCATTAGAACCTTTGTGTTAAACTTGCAATCATTTGAGCATCCTTAGCTAAGGAAATAGAAATTACTGATAGGAAAATAAATAGAATAAATAGACTTTAGTGTGATAGTTCTCAGATTGAGGATTACATTTCAACTTTGTAAACTCAATAGTTTAGAAGTATTGGGAGTCTGATTTTTTTCACTTTTTCCCTGCTGGGCCATAGAGCTTGAATGACAGAAACGTAGTTTTACATTTTTCACATTTAATTCTTTTTTATACATAGTGGACAGTGTTTTATAGAGAAAATAGAGCCTGAAAATAAGTATTGAGACTGATATTTAACTAGCCTTTTAGACTCCATTAACTCATATTTTTGTTGGATACTGTCCTGTTCCCAATGCTGCTTTCCAAAGTTTTTTCTCTCTCTTTCTCGGATCCCATCTTTTTCAGAAACACTTCCCAAATTCTCTGATTGTCATAATAAATGGGAAGAATATTTCCTTCTGTTATGTATTTATTCTAGCCATATGGAATATTACCCATACTTTCACATTAGTTTTTATAGGTACATAGATTGCCATTTATATTCTGTAGATCATCTCCAACCTCATAGTTAGCCTATATCATCAGTCAGCAGCCTTACGTCAGTTACAATTCATAAAGCTTGAATCTTTTTGAATTATCTGAATAGAAACTGAGTGGTGCCTGGTGAGGATCAAGATTATATTAAGAAATAAGTGTTATGGATTACTTTAATATTTGTGACAATGTCAACATTATTAACTGGGTTTCAGTTAAGTATAACATAAGGTAGAATGTTTAAGTAAGTATAAACAAAATGCTAACAAAGAAAATAACTTTTTACAATTTAATGAAGGTGCTTTTCTCCTCAGGTTGGTGACCAGATCGTTGAAATCAATAGTGAACCAACACAAGGAATCACCCATACTCGAGCCATTGAATTAATTCAGTCTGGAGGAAATAAAGTTCTTCTCCTTTTGCGACCAGGGACTGGATTAATACCAGACCATGGTACGGTGGGAGCCCAACTATTGAGTGTATGAGCTACAGCTGATATATTCAACACAGTACAGATGTATTTATTGGTAATTTGGATAACTAGATGTTCAAACTCTATAAAATTATAAATGACCTATTACTTACAAGTTGGATTTCACCTTGTAGCTTAATGTTTTGCAGAGAGCTTACAGTGACAGCTAAAATAATTCAGTAATAAAAGTTAAAATTGTAAATTTGCAGTGTAAATTTGTTGCAGCACACAACTTGATGTATATTTCAAAAATATCCTGAATGTATATAGATCACAATAAGTATGTAAAAGCACAGGAAAGGGTGCCTACAAGACCACAATACAGGGGTAAAAATGCTACTTGAGGAAAGCATGCAATAATTGGAATGCTGCCAGTAAAAATGCCCTCCTGCCAGAAACCATCTACCCCGCTTCACTTAGCAAGCATCTGGGCTTGGACTTAAAAGTTTATCTCAATTCCTGGAGTATATGTAGGAGGTGAACTTTGATCACTTTGGTCACTTAAAATTTATTAATTATTAAATGTATTTGCTGCCCATCTTGTATCAAAACAATTCTGGGCAGCTTACATCTTGCTTTTCCCCTTTAAAAGCACTCCGAGCTGTGTTAAATACTGGGTACTTTAAGAAAAAGGGTAGTATGATCTTCTCAACATACAATGTATGTGTCCGACAGCTTCCCCATTGCTGATGCAGAAAAGCATATACATATAGCTAGTAAACAAGTTCTATTTTGTCTTCTCTCTGCTTATTATACCAATAAAAAGCTGTCTTCTCTCTTTTGTCTGTTTTGTCTGCTCTTATTAGACCAATTAGATTTTTTTTAAAGTATATATTAAAAAGATCAAATCCACCCTTTACTAATCTTAAGATTTCTCCAATATCAGATTTTTGTTAACCTGATATTTTCCAGATACATTGGAAATAGAGATAACATCTCTTGTGTAAATTCTTAATATACCTATACTGGTAGAAAATTCAAGTTGTAGTCTCCAATGGATGTAGAAGGCCCTGAATTGTGGTAGGCTGTCCTAATATCTTTTGATGGGAAGCTGAATTTGGAAATATCCAAGTCAGCTGAGATACTCTCTTCTCTCATATTCTTTCACTCTGCTTGTAATTTTATATTTCTTTTACTCTTTGCTGTGATTTTTGGTATATAGTCCTGGGCTTTTTCTCTTCCTCCCTCAGGTTTGGCTCCTTCCAGTTTGTGTTCCTACGTGAAAACTGAGCAGCATTAAAGCTTTCAGGGCTTTCTTTGGTCTTTCCTTAAACTTGGTAAATCAGCATGTATTGTGATTAGCCATTTTTAATTTGTTTTGAATAATAGTTTTTCACTCAGCTAGTTTATATTTGACATGAGATGTGATAAGTGTAGGGAACAAATAATATAGAGGAATCAATTTTAGAAGTCCTTAATTCTACATACTCTAGCTCATTATCCAAGGACTAGAAATGATACAAGCCACATGCTATAACAATCACTTTTTCCATCCTACCACACACATACTATTGATGTATCTTTGATTAAAGTTCCTGCATACCTCAATATCATTGTTACGTTTGTCTTTTTGACAGTCCTACTTTTCAAAAATCTGAAAATGAAATTCTAACTCTAGTATGTAAACGAGAGGCAGTCTCGTTTCTCCCCTCTCTTAACATGAAAAGTTGGTAAAGAATAAAACTAAGTATCTAGTGGCAATCCTTTATGCAGCCAAACTGTTCAATTTAGTCAGGATTTGTGCCCTACTGGCCATATTTGGGAATTGATTGGCCCTACATGATTTCAGTTCTAAGAATAAAAGATCTGTAATCCACACAGTGCAACAAAACAAAAATCAGTGGTAAATAAATTAAAACTGAACTAATGGACAACGAGAACAAAGTAGATATTCTGACAATAAAACCATCTACAAGAAAAAGGTATACTATTTTTAATTGTCATACAGAAAAAGTATAACTGAAATTGGCTAAAAGAAAGTAGTTTCAGAAATTTCCTGTTGCAGGAGAAAGAATTGAAACATAGAAATGATTTCCAGAAAAAATAGTTATCCTGGATTATAGGTTTCTATATTTTATCATACATTGAAAATCAAAATTTTCTCATAACATATTTAAATATATTGGTTTCTTATAGTATGTTTTTGTATATTTCCATCATTATAATTGGAAGATACTGATAATACTTTTTCATTGTTTTGCTCTTATACATTATTTTTTATTTTGATATAGGCGGTCTGGATAATTTTAATCCAGTATCCTCAAGTGTAACCCTTGGTGAACAGACTTCACTTCCCTCATCATCACATTCTGCTTACACATCTGAAGCATCTAATTTGCCAGAATCAGAAGCTCTAATGAAATTTCAGATGTCTGAAAAATTAGAAAAACTGAAGAACAACGTGCCTGAAAAGAAAAGCACTTTAATGGAAAATCATTTGGAGATAAACAAAACAGTTTGTCCACAAAGGCAAGTGAACAACTGGGACCATACTTTCATTCCAGATAATAAAGTGATGCACAGTACTGCACAATTAGCATCGGGCAATGCAGCCAGTAAAAGCCAATCAGCTAGTCCCCAGAAGTTGAGCAATAGTCCTTCCAGAGATCAACTTCCATTCGATAGATCTAAGAAAAGTGAAACTAAGCATCTAGATGAGACTTGCTTAGACCACTTACAGAGTCCAAAAATAAACAAAAGTGGTAATCTGGGAACCTTTGAGAATGCTGATATAGAGGAAATCCTGACTAAGGGGAAAAGAGACCAGTCTGTCAGTCCCCAAAAATATCCAAAGAGAGAGAGAAGCAGAGAAAAACTGAACATAGACTTTCAAAGCAAAACAGCTACTAATGCAAGTTCTAGTAGGCTGCTAAAAACTGAAAAGGTAAAATTAGGAGTCACAAAGGAAATAACAAAGCCAAATTTATCTACAAAGAACTCAAAATATCCTTCAGAGGTACAGTATACCAAGATAGGAGAGCAATTTCTCTCACTTTCTAAGACTGATCAGCCTGGAAAGAAAATCTTGGAAGTTGAGAATATGAAAAGTTCTAAGCAATTTCAGAAGTCAGGTCTTCCTGATGATTCATTCATTTCTATGGATAAAAACTCTAGACTTGAAGCAGATGAGCCTCTTTTCCTGAACACATTTACAGATAACTTGGAGCTAGCTGACAAAACCAAAGACGATGGAATGTCCAAATCCGAGAGCAGTTCTCCAGTAAAGAAAACAATAGTTCCTGGACCTTGGAAAGTACCAAGTACAAGTCGTGTCACAAAAGCAATGGGTCTGACTAACAAACGGGTTTGATTGACCAACTTTTTTAAGAACACATTTTAATCAGGTTTTTAAACGTAGTCATTAAGCTTTCCCCCAGAAAACTCATTTTTTTTTAGACACTGACAGAATGGGAAGTACATTTGATTTGATCTTTTATTAGGCTGCATGAAGGACCTTTTCAGATTGCACATGAGAAACTCTTCAAAAGCTGTTTCCTTTTGTCTCCTTTGAAGATAACGTCCTGCTGCTCCTGATGTTGCACTGCTAAGATTTTCTGATAGTATTGTATGTTAATGAACATTATTTAATGCCTATTATTAGTGGATCATAACTCACTACTTGTTCTTGTGCCAAGTTATCTACTGTAGCCCATTGAATCTTTTCCTGCATTTTCCATAGCCACTGAAAATGATTTTGTTTAAAATGGGTGTTTTCTCAGGCATGCTGCATGTTTACATAGGGAATACTAAGTTCTCATAGCTAAAGTAAATTAAAGGCAGGGTAGATGTAATTTTCTTGACTCTGGGGAGTCAGGAAGTTAACATAAACTCAGTTCACTTTTTTCACAATTTTTTTCTTTCCTTCCCAAACTTCTCAATCCGCAAAATAACTGTAAAAAGGACAGTAGCCCCTCATCAATAAATATATGACACCTTACTATTTCACTCTATAGTGATTTTATTATTTTATCTGTGATACAAATTAAATCTTAGAATTGAGCAGTTTGGAAATCACATTTGATGAGATGAGATTAGGAGAGCAAATGTGTCAGGTGCATAATCAAATTATTTCCTGATACTTGTTATAACACATTAAAATTAGAAATTAAACATGCAATGAATGCATATGCTTTAGCTTTCTGTCATGCTATTCGTCAGAATTTCCATCTGTTCTTGGGTTTTATTTTGCTTGTTTGTTTGTTCATGCTGGCTAAATACTTGGAACATTTGTTGCCTTACTCGAACATTTAAAAATCTTAAATCCCAGCAAGCAAAATAAATCAGAACTTACCCACAAAAGTAAAATTCTTAAGTATTGTCCTTAACAGAAGCCTGTTACACCAAATTTGTACATAAAAGTACTTGCAAATTTAAAAGATCTCTATGAAATTTCTTATTTGCTTGTGCATGATTATCATAACGGGAGGAATGTTACGAGTACATTAATTCTTCAGTCATATAGGCATATGGAGTGGCAACTTCTAAAACAATAAACTCTTGTAATTTTTAAAAAATCATTCTAGTAATGAACTTGGTTTCCTTTAAACAGATTTGAATGAAAGGCAGTGATCAATTAAGAAAAATAAAAATACATTCTTACAGATCTTAACAATCAGTGTGGATAACCTAAATAATTACTTTTTATTTGAGTGTATGCACATGTGGGTATATATTTAAGATGTTTAATGTCTTCACTGAGTTGCCCTCTTCCAAGGTCCTCATGCTTTTCAGATGAGCCATTTTGTATTAATTTTTCTTTTATCAGAGTACATATTCATTTTTCTTCTAAAGGTACTTTTTCCTCTCCTTTCTAAAAGACCTTTTTGTCCTCTTCTATCTTTAGTTTTGTAGTTATCATAAAATGCTAATTGTGTACATGCTATAGTAGAACTATTTACTATGATGTCTGTAATTGTTTTATATTGGTTTGACAAATTTGCTTTTCATACTTTGGAAAAGACTAAACAAAATATTAGTATCATAGTCCTCAAGCCAGCAGCAGACATGTATATATTGTGCACACCCGCTTGATATTGCCCCCAGCTATTCTGATACTAATAGCCTCCCCTTTTTAGTAGTGAAATGGGTGTTCTTACTTCACTATTTTAAGCAAAAAAAAATGTAAGCCTGCTATTTCTTGCACCATGGCATTAAATTCCATGCTAGCAAGCTTCTTCTCACTACTAAAATTATGAATTCTGGCTGAATCTTCTTTTGCATAAACCTAGTTTTGCAATTTAAGTTATTATCTCACTTGCCAGCAGCTGAGGACTTTAGAGGTACTGTTTTCAGAAGATTTTTGGTTTGCATTCAGATTTAGAGGGCTGACATAAGTTCTCCTTAGTCTCTGATTTATTTGCTTTGAATGTTTTAGTAGTAACAGAAATAGATAGGGGCAGGAATCTACGACTTTGGTAATTTCATATAATTTCAAAATGGACTGTGATTTCTGAGAGGGATTAAAAGTTCTGTGAAACTGCCCTCTTTCTCCATGGCATGATTTCAATCTGTTTCCAAAGAGAATATAGCCTACCACTTTGGAACTGCTAGTGTTGCTTGCCAATGGTCTACTCTTGTATCGATTCTATTAGCCCAATTTATCAGAAGCAATCAGACCAACAACAGATGATATATCAGCATGCCAGTAACTATTAAACAGCTATGGACTTTCCAGAAAGAACTGTTAGTGACTATGTGAATGATTAATGAAAAGGTTTAGGCCTAAAGCAAACACAGATATTCAGTAGGTTAAAGTCATTGAAGCTATTTGGACCCAAAGGTATAAAAAATATAGAAAGCAAGAGTTCAAAGGCTAGCTGTTATTCATCATGCTACAACCATGGTAGAATATGAGTTTACCAATGTGCAAAATCCCTATGTAATAGCTGTGAACAAACCTTCTAAGACTCACTTTACTTAGATATATACAATAGAGCTTTAGACTTCTTCAATATTCTCCCCATTACTGTTTATTGATTCCCATTTCTTGAAAATAGTTTTTACAATAGCTGAAATTGCAATTCAGATGCAGTTAAAGTAAAAAAAAAAACTATTCCTTAGACTTGGGCATCTGAGTATTTCTATTGGAATGAAGCACTAAGACAAATCAAGTTGTAGAAAATATCAACTTTTTAAAATACAATTGTCATCTGATACAGCTTTTAATGTGTATTGTGTGCTCTTATTTACAAACTCAAAAGTTACTCTAGGAAGTATATGCAAATATTGTAGAATATTACTGTGAAAATATTAAATATCTGAGTAAATTAACTTGACAAATATCATGAGGCAACCTTCAAAAGGTTCTATATATTTTGTCACAAAATATTGAATGAAAACTGAAGAAATATCAAAATAATAAAACTGAAACAACTTTATTTTCCAACTATTCAGATACTGTTTATCCATTTAATGATGTGACCTATTTTGTTGTCTTCTGTTTGTTGTGAGCCCTTTTCCAGAAACTTTGTATCTGTATTTAACTTGATAACAATGATTTAGCAATGTGGCCTTGGAATGTTCAGAGAATATGGTTGTATTGGATATAAATGTTTTATTTTGTACAGCACCTTTATATATTCACTTCTCAGATTCTGATTAGAAAGATCTGTAAATCACTCATTATTTTTTATATAGATACATTAAAAAGAACATCTGATTTAATAACTGTCTTTGTTATCCCTCTTAATGAAAACCTTTTTCCTGTTAGTCTGTAAATTAGAATACCATAAGACAACGTATGATTTCTATTGCCCCAATGGACTGTGCGATGGTTTTAATTAAATATTCTGCTGGTATCTTTAGTTGTGGGGCAATATAGACACTTCCAGATAAACATTTGCTTCCCAGCTATTATTTTTGCAGAACGGCCCCTCTGAACCCAGGGAGACTTTTATAATTTAAGATTACAGATAGCAGTTAACTTAGGAGACGTCCTGAGACACTCCTCTGCAACTGTCTTGGAAAGATTTGGGAGGAAGTAGAAGGGGCAGGCTACAATAAGGGTACGTGTACATGAGTCACAGTGGTGCAGTGGTTGGAGTACAGTACTGCAGACTACTTCTGCTGACTGCCAGCTACCTGCAATTTGGCAATTCAAATCTCACCAGACACAAGATTGACTCGGCCTTCCATCCTTCCAAGATAGGTAAAATGAGGACCCAGATTGTTTGGGTCAATATGCTGACTCTGTAAACTGTTTAGAGAGGGCTGTAAAGCACTGTAAAGCGGTATATAAGTCTAGTGCTATTGTTTTGTAGGAATAATTTGGAGACAAATGTAGTGGGAGATAATGGAAATTGATCTGTTAATAGGAAAAATATGGATTGTAGGATTCTTTTGGGGGGGGGTTAAGCACTTTGATTGTTGATCAGATGAACTGAAATATATGGGGAACTTGATACGGTTGACTACAAATAAAATAATGGATTTGCATTTTTGGTTTTTACATCCTTACTGTGATTGAGGCTCTTCAAAAAAAATCACTAACAGTTTACTATTCTATGATCTTTGTAACATCACACACATGTACAAAAGGGATGGAGCTTTTGATACAATGCGGTCTTAATTCTGCAGACATTTCTGTATGAATCTACAGCTAGCAATAAATACTTTCAAGCATATCCTTTTTATTGGAAAAAACCCAAAGCAAACCATCACTGGCTTCTCTCTTGACTTTTGTTTTATTTGTCTTTGTTACTAACATTTAATTTCAAATACTATCATACAACTTCCTTCAGCAGCTTACAAAAATGCCAATAATAGCTTTATATATAATACAGAATATTCTAAAGGTGTTGCCTCCAGAAAAAAAAAATGAGTTGTTTGAAAAAGAAAACCTACTGCATAAATGCTAATTATAGCAGCCAAGCTTTGGTAACTCCTTTTACAGGCCCATTAATACTTTTATGCTGTGAACTTAGAAACATTACACAGACAGAAAAAACATGTATAAACTGATTTGTGGAGGTGGAAGATGGAATACATATAGAAGGAAATGTTATATATCCACAATTCTAACAATTGGGGAAGGAATGTAAACCTTTTAAACAAACCTTTTCAGTAAAAATTTCTCAGAACCAACCCAGTCATCAAGGTGCTAATTGTTAGCAATATTACTTAGCAAAAACACGAGTTTCCAATTGCTTTGTGTAAAACATCGATAGCATATCAACATTTTTATTTTATCATAGGTAAACTGCTTTGCTAATTCAGA
The DNA here is from genome assembly GCA_015471245.1 of Laticauda colubrina. Classification (NCBI taxonomy): domain Eukaryota; kingdom Metazoa; phylum Chordata; class Lepidosauria; order Squamata; family Elapidae; genus Laticauda; species Laticauda colubrina. The sequence continues at coordinate 1,154,902 of BLBF01000062.1, read as the reverse complement.
TCATTATTTGGTGAATTCTAATAGTATCTTTAAATTAAATCCCTCTGGTGTATGGCAGATCTACTCTTAGCCATCTTCTGTTATTGCTATTTTGTGTTACTGAGTAATGGAAAGCTGAGCTGTAAAATGACTGAAGAGGCTATTTGTATTTTGTGGGAATAAATTACATTCTTCTCTCCCAGTATAGCAAAAAAAAGCGGGCCCAACTATCATTCAAGAAAAAACACTATCAGAGGTATTTTGAAATGTAAAAAGTAGGTCAACTGTAACTTACAGAAAATAAGTTTCTGTAAGAAAAAGGAGAACTTGCCAGAAACAAACACCATGTTAAATTATTATGAGGTACCAAATAACAATATTTATGAGTTTATAAATTTATAGTGAGTTTAACAGGCAGTTTCAGACCAGAATAATGCTGGCTTTTTTTTTATTCGTTTAATAAACCTTGTTGCAAGACATCTAATTTCATATTGTTTTGCTCCATAGGAGCAGCTGGTTTAACCAACTAAGATGAGCACATTAGAATTAAGTTATTTATTAAGCTTTATTTAACCATCTCTTCAAGCTGTGACCTCAATGGAAAAGTAATTCTAAGTTCTTAAAAATATATATATATGAAAAATACGGCATTTGTATTGATGTGAGGACTGACATAATTAGAAAAGCACCTTCAATGACCATGCCAAGCCTATGTAGCACAGCAGAGGATGTTTCTGCCCAAAATATGGGTTGCAGCATCTTTCTCATGGTTTGATTTTCCATAACTAGAAAAAGAGAATAAAGTAAACATTAAAATCATAAAATAAATTTTAAACTCATGTGAAAGCATAATCCATTGGTAAAACTCATGAATAAAAGTAATACTCTCTGCTGTTTTTACTTCTCTTCCTAATATATTTATTTCATAAGCAATTTATTTCATAAGTTTTATAAGCAAGAGTAGAAAGGTTTTAATCTCTGTGTATATTACCTCATTTATTTTTATTTTTATCCTTGTTATTATTTTTATAGATTACTCAAATTAACATGCATGCTTAATTCTCCTTCCTCCTATTCTCCCAACAAACTGAGTTGGTTCAGTTGAGAGAGTGGCCCAAGATAACCCAAATGGCTTTTGTGCCTGAGGTGGGACCAGAAGTCATGGTGCCCTGCTTTCTAGCATGGTGTCTTCATCAGACTAAACTCTGCTTTGAAGAATAGCTAAAGTCCTAAAAATTGGATCTCTATCATAGATTCCTACTGCCCCAATAGCATCCTTCAAGAGTTCTAACTGCACCCTCGATATTTTCTTGCAAAGAAGAATCATATACACAGTTTGCCTATGGATACATACCCAAGATTTACTTAGATTCTCTGATATGATGCTTGTCTTTTGTACTTAACCATACAATACTTTTTGGGTTATAATTACAGTGATTTCACAATTTCCACAACTGCCCCCAAATACCTAAAAACTAAAAGTTATCACTCTGGAAGTTATACGTGTCTGAAGCATGTAACTGTTTTATTTTCACAATTACACTGTTCTGCTTATGGTTGAACAGACAAAATATAGTCTTTATATAGACAACACTAGAAAAAGACAACTGAGCTATTCTCAACAAGTACTAAACAACACTTACTCTGATATTGAAGCCCAGCAAATCACTTATAACTCCAGAGACTGCTGATAGGATCACCACTCGTGTAATATTATAGATCAAGGGGTTCATTGTCAAACCATATAGTCTAAATGGTGTATCTAATTCCTGTGGTTATGAAACAAAATTATAATGCAGCAGTATTGCTTTCATATAATAAAAAGATTATCAAATATCTTTTTTTTCATGTAGCAGAAGAATACAGGTAAAGAAGCGCAAATTATTATTTTATTTTTACCTTCAAGAGTTTGGTGGAGAGTTTAAGGACGTTATTTACTAGTGTGAGCTGCTCTTTCTTGTTTGGTTTCTTTTCCATCTTTAAGTACAAGTTTATCTGCAGGAGAGTTATTTAAATAGTGTTTATTAAATTATGCCATTTTAATAATCTGGTTCTGCCTAGTAATGGCAGGGATGACATATCCATGAAACTTTTCTTTATATACCCTTCACAGCATAAACATTAACAAAAGCAGCTTTTATAAATTGCATCATTTTTCATAACCAGTAAAAGTAACAGCTAAAATATGGTATGGTGTGCTTTTAAAAAAATATAGAACAATCAAACACTGTATATACTCATATACAAAGTCAAACTTGATAACAGTATGATCATGTAATATATACCGTAATTGGAAAGTGGGAGAGGCAATGGCTGCTTTTCTCCTATTAGCTTGAAAGGTGATGACAGGTTCTAGAGAAAAGATTTTCTAAATAAAATCTAGATATATCCAGGTGTAGGAGTCAGCTGGTTCACACCAGTCCGGGTAAACCAGATGTTAACTTACATCTGGTTCACCGAATTGGTAGTTGAACCAGTTGAACCACTGCCCCCCCCCCCCCCCCCCCCCCCGAATCTCCACACAGCCCGATTTAGATGCAGGGTCTGCACAGAGGCTCTAGGAGAGCGAAAAACACACCTTCCAGCTTCTGGAGGCTGTTTTCACCCTCCCAAAGGCCCAAGGAAAGCCTTCAGATCCTGGGAAAGGCAAAAAATGGCCCTCCCAGAAGTTCTGGAACTCCAGAAACAGGTTTGTTTCTGGCTTCTGGAGGGCCTCCAGACCCTGGAGGAGGCCATTTTTTCACTCCCAGAGGCTCAAGGGAAGCCTCCGTATCCTGGGGAAGGTGAAAAACAGCCCTCCTGCAAGTTCAGGTAGGCCATGCCCACCATGGCTATGCCCACCCAGCAACTGGGCAGTGAACCGGTTGCTGGGATTTTTGAATCCCACCTCTGGATATATCCTTTAGTTGAAATATACTTCAAGAATCCTGACCAAGAGCCAAAAAAAATTACATAAGTATGTAGTTTTATAAGATTTATCTACAGGAAAATTAAAGGAAAAGAAGATCCAAGTCGCTAAAGACCTATTTTAATAAGATCACTTCGGTCTTCAATGTTCATCAAATAGTGCCCATGGTTTAGCTTCTACAGGCACTTTTGAAAATTAAGATACTGAAATTTGTTTACAGCTCCTCCTCCCCAAAAAAGTCTACAACCTTGTATCTTGGAGTTATAACTCATACAAAAGGCAAAAGGCCTCCACAAAATTATCCACTTTTTGATCTTTGTCTTAAAATGCTTGGTTTTAAAACATGCCTTTCTTCAACACTGACAAACCGAAGCTTACATGTTGGGTAACTAATACTTTATGCATAGTTCAGGGATCTGTTACACCAGAAGACAGCCTCTGGATATTTAACACAATAAACAGCAAGTTAACAACTGAAAATGTGTATTTTACCTTGCTACCTTATTATTTTTAGATATTACTTTATTGATCTGTCATAATGTCAGAGAAATAGTACAAAAAATCCAAAAGTACCTGTTCAGTAAGCAGAATTGAAATATTACTATATTTCTTGTTGGTTTCAGAGCCTAGGGATGCCAAACGCAACAAGAATAGGAGCAGGGCAGTTTCCCAAATGAGGAATTCCCAATTGTAAGCAGCACTCAAGAATGTCTTATGACCTTTTAAAACCTATAAAAATAACACATCAGCAAACAAACTGGAAGTAATCTTTGCTCCAGAACAGAGCTTGCTTAATAATTTCACACAATTTATAACATGGCATGTTTCACAGTAAGAACACCCCTCTGTCCAGAAGATCTAAGAGGATTACATGTTAGTACAATAGTATATGCTCTCAAAGCCAGGTTAGTTCAAACATTCAGGAAAGGATGCATTTGCAGAATAACAGAGGGATTTTTTCCCTTTCATTTACTGATCCTTCTCTATCCTGCTTGTTGTACCTGTCCATATCCAAATTTCTCTAGCCTCAGATACTTAACTGCAGACACTGAGCTCTCTATCTTCTGATTTTCTCATACTCAACTGACACATTTATCTTTTAATCCACAGCTTTCCAGGTCAAAGTTAAGATAAATTACGGTACAATAAATTTGTGAAATATTAAAAAGTTTGGCAAAAAATATTATAAATTGATCCAGTATCTAAGATATCTAGAGTTCCCCAATGTTTAAGATGACATACAAGATGATAAACAAAACAATATGCTTCATAGCACTACAACGCATCCAGGGTGGGATGCTACCGGTTCGGCCCGGTTCTATAGAATCTGTAGCTACAAAGAACAGCTGACACCGAACCGGTTTGGTGTTTGGCCCACCCACCTGCCCAGGCTCTAGGCTGTCTTTATTCCCTGCTTTTCCCTCCTCATATGCTTTGCGTGGCACAGCTGAGGTTGAAAAAGCAGGAAACGAGGATTTTCAAATGCTGGGCACAGGAGCGCAGCGTTTGTCAGCTGTCAAGGTGGCACAGCTGATGATTTTTTGTAAACACGCACACATAATTGTCCCCAGTTCAGAGAACCAGCAAATCGCTCCACTGGCTGGCCCCTCCCCTTCCCGCCCACTCACTCCTTACCTGGCATGCAAGCCATCTAACTTGCCTGGTTGGTAAATTGCTATTTTTCCTTTTTTTCTTTCCAACCATTAGCTGTTCTGCTCTGCCAGGAGATTTAGATTAGCTAGAAAGCAGGAAATCCTTGGATTTCTTGCTTTCTAGCTAATCTAAAAGCAGAGCCGTACCTTCCTTAGAACTGAAGCTTTTCAGTGCAGACTCAGGGAGCCAATTGCAGACAGATAGCTCTCTAAATTAATCTGTGATTCTGTGAGCAACTCAATCTGCCTGCCTGCTTTGGGGAAAAAGTTGCTCTTTTTTTTAAATAAAAAATTCAATATTTACATACATGGTGTGTTATGAGTTAATTTTGTGAGTTTGCTAGCAAATTGTATGAGTTTGCTTGCAAGCAAATGTTATGTGACAGAGTCAGGTAGCCAATGACAGATAGATAGATCTCTAAATTAATCTGTGATTCTGTGAGCAATTCAATCTGCCTGCCTGCTTTGCTGCTTTTGGATAAAAGTTGCTCTTTTTTATAAAAAAATCAATATTTACAAAAATATTTATAATATTTACATACAAGCCATGCCCACCCGATCACATGACCACCAAGCCACATCCACAAATTAGGCCACACCCACAGAACCGGTTGTTAAGAAATTTTAATCCCATCCCTGAATGCATCTATTACAACACAATGACAGAGAAGCAGACCAGGCAAGTAGAATCTTTCTCAGTTTTGATTAGAGATGGTTAATATTGTCCAATCACAAAATTCAGAAAAGAATCATCTGCCATTCACCGTTCACTTTAACTTCAGCATGCAAACCAGATGAGTTTCATGCCTTCTACTATCAAAAGAATAAATGATTATAATTGCAGAGTGTAGGTTAAATGACTTCTGGGTAATGCCACCTGAAACAATCAATACATGCCAAATAGGATTAAGAGAGTTTGGGGAGTTTTAAATTGTCTTCAGCTCTTGACAACTTCATGCTTATGTCTACGTACTTTTGAAACAGGACTTTTCAGAGGACTGTTCGCTGCCTTCTAGAATATTTTCCTGACCTTTCATAGCCCAGATTAATAAACCCCAGTCATTATGATGGTGCACCATACAAGTACTATTCAGATACTATCCCCACATTTTTTCTCCTTTTTTTTCCTTCAATGGAGTGCTGCATACTGTATATCCCAATTATACAGCCCAATTTTCTGACGGTATTGCTAACTAGTCAAGTATCTCGGCTGATATGTATCTTTATTTTTGTTGTTCTTATATTTTTATTATTTTAAAATGTTTTCAGTGTCTTAATTGTAATATATTTTTTGAATTGTAAGCCACCCGGAATCATTGACTGAGATGAGTGGCTATAGAAATTAAATGAATGAATAAATGAACACATGCATGCATGCAAACCAAAAAAGGAGACTAACAAGTATGCAAAGTATCATACAATATCCTTAATTCTAGCAGCATAATGCTTAGGATCTTCTGAGACAGTTTAGAGTCCTATAAGGAATAAGCGACCCCAGTTTTCAAGTTGAATTTAAAAAAGGCTCACAAACATTATTGCTGATGCATACTAGATAAATGAGAAAGCCAAAAAGTGACAAAAGAAATCACTATCTATTTCATTGATTATATGAAGGCCATTAATTGTGTTGATTGCATCAATATGTGCAATGTGCTCAGAAAAATAGAAAATCTATAAAATCTCATTGTTCTAATAAGAAACACAGATTACAAAGCCACAGTATGAACAGAACACGGTGAAATAGATTGGCCTTGGGTTTTCAAAAGTGTGTAACAAGACTGAAAACATTTCCCTTATTTATACAATCTATATCAGGGGTGTCAAACTCAATTTCATTAAGGGCCACATCAGGGTTGTATTTTTTCAGACATATATACTTTTCAGACAAATATAAAAATGCAAAAATATATCTCATTACAAAAATTACCAACAGGAGGGGAGGAATCCTTGGAGACTCTCAAACATCACCATCTTAATATAAATCCATCCTATTTATGTGTTATTATTTTATGTGTTATTATTATCTCTAAAAACAGACTAGAATTCTTACCTGTGCACAGCATATGAAAGCAATGGAAAGAGCCAGTAAGAATATGGAGGATACAACTACATCAACAGACCGTTGAGGGCCTCGCCTCTGGCAAAACAAACATCCAAAATTGAAGTAACAAAGTATTGCACATAAAAAGAGTAAAAAACGTAATGCAATTCTTCACAGTCAAATTCTGTAGCAACTTAAGATTGTCTCCACAATCTGAATATTTTGTTTAAGGCTGAGATTACAGTGCTTTTGTGTCGCTTACCTTTAAGTAGGAGCGAAGGGATAACCAGATTTTAATGTTTTCTACTTTTTTGAGTCTGAAATGTGGGATTTCATATTTTCTTGCTTTCCGAGCAGAAGTAATATGACTAAATAGTTTAGCAACCAGAAATCTCTGCAAAGGAAAGTGTCAATCAGAGCAAATTACATGCATAGTTATCATTTGAAAATTACAGACATAACTTTTCTGACTGCAACCTTTCAAAAGCTTTGCAGAACATTTTAATGATACATATTTCTATAGAACAGGAGTGACATAAGAAGGGGAACTGATGCTTGTTTGTCATAGGGAAACATACAGTATAATGACAATATATACATTTTTCCACACGACACAACCGTGTGGCAAAAACAAGAGATCGAGACCAAGAGCAGTGCTTTCATTGGCAGTCATGTGGTTGTTTTATTTTTTTGACAACTAAGACTAACCTGCTTGTAAGTCCTCTCAGAAACACACATCATGAAGAAAAACATCCAGGTGAGGCAGAGGCGCTCCAGGAAAATGATCATTGCAAGGGTGATTATAGGGGGGAATGGAGGACCCCCACAAAAGATATGCAGAACTTCTTTTGCAGTCAAGGACCACATCTGCTCAAAGGTCTTCGAGTGGAAGAGTCGATAGAGGAAAGGAAGGAAAGCTAAACCAATGGTAACAATATTGCCCAGCCACTGATAACCAGATCCTTGGTGGAAAGCATTGACCTAATAGTGAGGAAACCAGTATTAGCACTGCATAGTTTACATACTGTACATTGAGATATGCAAACCATTACATTATGAATTAGCATATTGTATCTAAAAATGCAGCGTTAAGTAAGAATGGAAATCTCAACATTAGATTCAACTCAGTGAAGAGGAGACTGCAAAATGGTATACATGCAAATTTGCAATCATACAAAAACCATTTTCAATAGATTTTGAAAATGCAACCCACTGAATTTCCAACTTAAAATATCTGCTGTATTTGTCCCCCAAATCTCACATTCTCGTATTAACCTTCAGAGCCTCTTTCTGACAGAGATGGGTGGTTTAGAAATATGAAATATAAATGATAGGTAATAGGTAGGTAGGTAGGTAGGTAGGTAGACAGATAGACAGACAGACAGACATAGATGATAGACAGATAGACAGAGATAGACACACATGGTGGACAGACAGACAAAAATGAACATACTTTGCTTGTGGATGCAGAACAAGCTACACAGAATAGAACTGCCAGGTTTTCTATAAGAATATATAGAATATATTGAATAGGCACAATCCTTACCCTGCTCATGATGATTCCACTGATCTCCAGAACAGACATGTCTACTTTCTTGCACTCATTCCCCTCCCAGATGAGAGCACTCACTTTAGTAGAGGCAGGACTTGTATTCTGCAGCCAGAACAAGTGGTTCTAAGAACAAAAATACATACTGATGCCATATTCTGGAAAGCTTTTCTTTAATATGGGGAAAATGGCTTCAAAACAGCTCATTTAATGATTCTGAGCAAACTTTTGCCATAAACTTCATATGGGTCAAAAAGTCTAATTTCTGTCCTCATTGAGCTTTTCAATGTCCCATTGTCTGTAACAGAAACTTGAAATATTTGATAATTACAAGAACAAGAATTATTAACAGGTGTGTCTGACACTAGTATATTCCAGATAGCATGGTATCCAGGGGGGTTTCACCAGTATTTTTTTTTATCACCAATTCCTTATTGTCAATAGAATGTAGGTCCATTTATACTGAGTACCATGGTAAATGGTATGATTTCTTCCTCTGGGAGTAAAGGGAATAATTGGTGGGGGATGAATGAGGGGAGCCCTCCTCCTGCTACTGGAAACAGCAAAGGAAGAAGTCTCGGTGTCTTCGGGTATTTGAACGGCTATTTTTAATGTTTGTGTGTAGAAACTTGTGGTGAGTTTTGGGTTGGTTGCCCTGTTGGTGCCTAGAGCTGTTGGGGCTGAAGTGCTTCAATGGGGGATCTTCAAAATAAAACATGCAAAGAGTACAAAATACTTATTGTTACACATATTGACGACTGCCAGGAACTGGTTATACAAAAAGTTTTGAATTGTGCTGAAATGGATAAACTAAAGCTGAGTTTAAAAGATAAGGAAGCTTCAATATTTTATAAGGTATGGGAACAATGGTATAGAGCTGGATAGATCGGAGACAGATTAAGGATAGGTAATTATTAAATATAGAATATAGATAGAATAAGAACTATGCACAAATTAATATTTGTAAATATTGCACAAATGATTGTTATATGAAAAGCACTACAAACAGCTGTTCTTGAATGATATATATTTTTATGTTTTTAATGTAATAAAAATGCAATAAAGTTTATTAAAAAAAATAAAGTGCTTCAGGATACCCAACTTCTCCTTTCAGAGATTCATGGTAAGGACACTGACAGGTTCTTGGTCCCACATCTTGAAGAGGATTGGTTTTGGGGATATTATTGGAGGAGTGAAGGCAGGCCATAACATCACTGTGGTGCTGGACAGATTTGATGTTAAGAATTATGGCAAGAGATAGGGAGACATATTAAATGTTTTCTGTAATGTAATAAATGGCTATAATCCTACCTACCTTTTGGTTGAAGGCACTTGGTAAGAAATTTAATAGTGCACCATCAAATCAAGAATACTTTTTTAGTGCCCTTGAGTTAATGCTACTATCCTAACACTGGAAAGACTACAGCCATAGTTCCAGATTCAAACAAGAAAAGCTGCTTTTGACAGGCACACAGTATTTAATAATAATCAGATATTTGAAGATAGGCACACAGTATTTAATAATAATCAGATATTTACTGGATTCGCTGATTTCCACCATATAAGCCCAGGAAAAGTCAGCTTCTTTAAGAAGTCACCAAGAGATGCTATATGAGTGCCCCCATCTGTTCCAAATCACTATCTCCACACATGTGGCATCTTGCATTTCATCAATGTGCAATCAATGTCTGAAAACTTTTGCTTTAATTCCATATTCCTGTGGTCACACAACAGGTTACAGTATATCTAAATTAAACTTTTTGTATTCCAGTTAGATGGTAAACCATCTCTTCTGAAAAATCTATTTTATTTATCCAAATAAAATGGCACCATGATCTTGCTGTATATGATTGGACAGAAATCCATAAAAAAACTAGTACCACAATTTGTTGACAGAGAACCTAAAGAGCAATTTCTGGTACTGTCTCCCTGATGTTTTATTTGATTAAGTTACCATCACAAGGGGAGGGGGGGATGGTTTGCATCTAACAGACCTGCTGGAAAACATCATCCTTCAGATCTCGTTTGCTTGCTTTCTTGTCTTTTCCTTTGGTTTCCTCACTGTCACTGGTGAAAGAGGATCGATATTCAGGTCCATGAAGTAAATCATCCCACAACATATCTTCTGTCTCAGAGTCATGACGAGTACTCTCCGAATCTCTATGAGAGACACTACCGCTTTGAGATTCACTACTATATTGGGCTTTGGACTCCTATGAGGAAATGTTCAGAAAATAATTATTGCAATCCTTATTCAATTAAAATCAGTCACTGAATTATGTATGACCTCTGTCATAATAAGGTACTCAGGTGCAATCTTTTAGCTCATTTAAGTTACAATGGTGCAGGCAACTTAAATGGGTGGCTATATTAAATCTGAATAATAAATATTTTTTTTAAAGCCCAGTCCCATGAAAAAGCACCAGCAAAATCCCAGTAACATACTTTATCAGTTTATGAAAACTGTCTGACACAAATTTGTACTTGACCCTTTATCTTTCTCAATACCACAAAATGCTAGTGTCAAATATTCTAATTCACCAGTGCTGCAGAAAAGTTAGAGTAAGCACTTATCAAGAACGATGCACTGATAACACTATTATTGGTATGACAGAGTAGATATACTTACTTCCTGATTCCAAAAATACTGAAATATTAAAAAAAACATGGAACATATTTCTACATGGGGATTAATTCTGAAACATAAAAATATTGTTTTGCAAATGAGTTTATGTCCTGCTCATATTTTAACTAGTATTAAATCATGAATGTTCTACAGAAATATCAGCATTTAGTTCACTCCACAACAGCTGAGAAATGAAGGAGAGTTTGTTCAGATTGAGAATTTTTTTTGCTAATGTAATTTGACTTCCTGTTGTTCAATTTCAAAAGCACAATTCTCAAGGATTCCAGAGATCTCAAATATGAGCCTGAGAATTGCAAGCATCCACATACTCTGTCCTTATGTAAATGTGCTAGTTGGTTTTGATTTAATACACTACATAAACTCAGCTATTAGGATTACCATTAAATGTCAGGTCATTAGTGTCTATTCCCCAAACATGATTAAAATGTTCGTTGCTTATGTCATTCCCGCTTCACTCTCAGATGTTGCTGAGAAGAATCTTAAATCAAAAAAATAATAAGGACATATTGTAAATTTTAATACTGAATACCTCTTGAGGAATTGTTAGTTCAAGTTCTGATTCCACCAAGCTGTCCGAATCTTGCATAGATTTCACAACCTCCTTGACCTGCCTCAGATCATAAAAAGAATGAATGAAAAACTAAAATGTAGACAATCTTCAAAGCAAAAAAGATGTCATATACTGTATCAAAAATACAATATTGTATTGTACTGTATTTATTCAAAAGATTAAACTATATGGGTCTATAAGTAGTCCTCGTTTGCCAACTGCCTTGTTTAGTGACTATTCAAAGTCATAATAGTTAAAAAACAGCTTTGCAGCAAATCCTTGTATTTATGGTTATCACAGCACCTCATGGTCATACGATCAGCTTTTGCAAACTTCACAATTAAACTTTCACCAAACAGAACCTATGGTCTTCACGTAAAAGTGAAATTACAATGTAACATCTGACTTAACAACCATGGTGGTTTGCTTGATAACAGAAGTCGAAATGACATAAGTCCAATGCAGTCATGTAATTTTTCACTCCATCACCACAACACTTAGTGATTGGGTTGACAGTCCCAATTGTGATTGGTAAACGAGGAACACATATATCACACACACACGCACACACACACGCACACACACACATAACTGCGCTCTCTTGTTATATCTATGAAGAGAATCAACTCTTAGAGAAAACCATCACTCTTCCCTATTTTTCAACTTTCTGTAGTGCTGCCTGGAGGAATACAATGGGAGAGATCTTTTCTTGCAAGTGACTTAGTATCAGGATCTTTCAAGTGAGTGAAAGGGCAGTATCCACAGATTCTATACATATAAAATCCAAGGATTAAAATATTTAGGTTCTTTTATATATAGAAAACTCAAGGAACTTCCTAATCAGGTTGGGAGAGTGGCAGTTAATAAGAAAATAATTTACCTTCCTAACTAGAGATGGATGGTTCAGAAATACTCATCTAGATACTTTATTTTGTTTTTGAACTCTTAGTTATGAAGTCAAGAAGGAGACATATAACACCTGACCTAATCCTGAATGACACCCAGAATCCGAACCAAGAACTGAATGTTATATATGCTATGAATATGATTTCCTCCCTATATCACATTGTTATATGAGTTATGATCATAAAAGATCAAGACCAATAAATAATTATTCTTTTTCACATAGTACATAGTTAAACTGGAATTCAGTTGCTGGCAGCTATGGTAATATTGGCCTATGTGGATAGTTTAAACAGGGAGAGGTTCATGGGGGATGAGGTTATCAGCATCCATCATTTAATGGATGTTTATCATACCCTGAATCATAGACAGTGTAACTGACAAATGACAGAAGGGCTGTTGCTTTCCAGACCATTTTTCTGAGCTTTACACATATACTATCTGATACAAAAAAATTGGACTAAATGGCCCATGACCTCATCCAGGAGAATTCGCCTGAAATACTTATGCAAGTATGTCTGAGGCAGGAATACAAATCAGTTAAAATATAATTCCAATGATATTTTGTAGTGGTACTAAATGGCCCTTTCTGCCAAATCTTTTCTGCCCAACAATTGGTTTTCTTTTAAAAATGGACTCTAAATGGGTAAAAATGCCAAATATCTAAGATTATTTGTTTAATGTCAGCGCTACTACCTTTAGCTTTATCCATCTAAAAAACAGAATATAGAGACAGTGAACAATAATTTTTCAGTTTTCTTCCAGAGATCCCTAAATAAACACCAAGGAGTATAAATTATAAACATGACAGAATATAATCTACAAGTTCAGGGTTAGGATTAAAAATTATTACACTTTTTTTCTGGTGTCCTGCAGATAAGGGTGTGTTTAATTAATAATTCTAGGAGTTGCTGTACCAACACAAATGGAACACCCAACAGTTGAAGGCTGACCTAATCTCTTTCTTAATTTGATTAAAGTGAAATGCATTTGTTGCCTAAATAAGTAAATAACATAAAAAATGTTTTTGATAGCACTTACCTGTGATGCAGACTGATTTGTTGAAGCAGATGGAGAAATTAGAGAAGATTTTTTGCCCTGATCTTCAGTTGCAATTGTACTAGGGCCACCTTCTACGCTTCTACGTAGCAAAATTACCTGACCTGCATTATCTGTCTCTTCCTCACTTGACAAGTCATCAGAAATGCCTGAATGCCTAGAGATAGTCTAAAATAACATTAATCAGGATTAACATAAAGTGGATGAGATAGTTTCACATTCATGCAACCTATTTATACCATAGGAACTAACCAGTAACAATTTCTTCTGTAGCACTAGATCAATACAAACAATCTATACTGTAATACAATGTTACATGCTATATAGCTGCCCAGTTTAGAAATGAGTAATCTAATGACATAATTGAAAAACTCCTCCACAAACACTCCAGTTGACTTGATGTAGGACAACTGTGTGGCTATGGATGCATCTATCAGTTTTCCTGAAGCCAATTCCATGTATACTTTCACCATTATGACTGAGAAGTAATGTTAAACTATGATCTAGTAGATTGGGTTTTCAATGTTTTCATCTCTGAAACTCATACCATTCCTTTCAGTCTAGCTTAACTCATATAACTGCCATGAGGATAAAATAAGGAAGAGGATCTAAGTGCAGTATGCCAAGCTTATTTCCTTAAAGGAAAATTATAAATGTTTTTTTCTTCTTCCTGGGTCCCAACAAAGTTCCTATATTTTAAGAACTTATAACAGAAGTCGTATTCAGCAGTTTCTGACCAGTTCTGGAGAACCGGTAGTGGAAATATCACCTCTGGTGGTAACCAGAAAATACCACCTCTGACTGGAGATTTTACAGTATTCTTCCCCTGCCACACCCACCAAGCCATGCCCACAGAACCGATAGTAAAAAAAATTTGAACCCCACCACTAATTTATAACAATCATTTTAATCCAAGATGCATTGTTGGAAGAAGTTAATTTTAAGCTTAGTACATAAAAAAATATTGTTTATTTTATCAAGCAATAATATAACTTTATACAGAAATTATAGCATGTAATTGGATTATATTTTATTTTCTATAATTAATGATAGTAATATTATCTGTATCTATAGTATAATTATAAAACTGTTTTGGAGAGGTTTTCAATATTTTTCAAATTCAGATGAGTGGATAAGACTTAATCTGTGCACTATTGGTCATACTGAGGCAATTTGACATTTGCATCAGCAATATATCAAGTTCAACCTTTACCTGTTTTCTATCTACATTTAACTGCATTTCAGGATCCTTCAATCGCTGAAAACTGTGTTCAGATCTGGAAATCCTGCATTTTATACCACTGCTATGCTCTGTTTCGGTCCCTTTATCAGCTACTCGTTTTCCCCTTTTCACCCTATGGAAAGAAATGCATAGCTTCCTTATTCACACTTTTAAAATCAAGACTTAATTGAGAAAGTACAGAATTTACCAGGATATCTTCATATGAAATAATTATATATTATTTTATTATATATTTCATAATTGTAGAATTATGAAAATCAAACTGCACAAGTTTCAAATCCAATCCTCATTATGCAGAAAATGAATCTCTGCTTAATTATTTAAAAATTTATCAAAACTTATGTTATCCAAAGCTGAAGTTTGCCATCTACCTGACACAGAACATGGTGAGAGAAAATAAAGGAATCCCATTCTTCCTGATAATACTTTCACATAAAGCAAAGAATACTGTGCACATTGGCAAATTAAAGTTACACATACACTATTGGATTCTGGACTATGAACACGGCAATAATAATTTAAATCCCTCCTTAAATATGAAGGCTCTGATGAGTCTTGAGTCATTCATGTCTTAATAGAATCTATTTCACAGGAGTGCTGTAATCTATAAAAGAGGGAAAACTTTTGTGCTACCTGAGTTGCCTCATAAAACTATGAGATAGGACTGAAGAAAGATCCAGCAGTTCTACAAAGACAATTTGGCAGATCCTTTCCAGAAATGCACATAACTGGCCATAATAAATTACATGATGTCATCTTGGAGCAATATCAAAGTTAGAGTTAAAATCCAGTTAAAATTTCAGTCTTCTCTTATCTTCTAAACAAACTAATATTATCAACAGTACCCTTCCCTGCTCCTTCGGCGCAATACTGAATCAAACAAGCTGCTAATCCTGGATGAGGACTCCAAGGGCTCCTCACTTCTGCTGATTTTGTCAAAGGAAGCATAGAGGTCACCTCCTGCAAATTTGCGTATTTTTCTAAGTTTAAAAAAAAAATAGCATAAATTTGAGGTTGCCCCCCTCTTCATACCCACAGAATTTTTAACATATCTGTACCAGAAAATATAAATATTACCAGATGCCAATTATGAATAAAATACATATTCATAAATATTCATATTCATGAATGTCATATTCATATGTCTTTTGAGATTGCCATAGGATTTAGGATGCTAAAATGTCACATAAAAGAATTAAGTGTCTACAATACCTATCTGTAGGGCAAATAGGTGGCATAGAAGTTTAATTAATAAATAAAATAAATAAATATGTGCATATGCCCATTCATACAAGTATAAGGATCTATAAGCCCAGAATTGCTCTATCAGGGAAATGAGAGGATTCTTAAATGAGAAATAAATAAATACATATTTATGCATGTAATAATGAAAATGAGACTTATCCCAAACAGTTTCATTTGATTCTAGACAGAACTGATGATCCTGGTATTTTCTAGTATTTTATACTACATTTCACTACCCCATTTGTATATTTTCTGAAAAATGTTAGCAACAAACATGTTAAAAATTCTTCCACGCATGAAATGAGGAGAGTTTAAACTATATATAGTTAACTATGGCTAATATCACATTTAATTTTCTGTCATACTAGCCATTAAATTAAAACTGATGAAGTACTGTGAAGGAGAAATCCAGACCTCTAACAATGCCTCTGATGATAAAAGGGAAAAAATATTCTGAGATTAAGCAAGTTCCAAAATGAATTATTTTTGCAAAAATTAACTTATGATTGATAAGTTAATTGATTTTTGTCAACTATTTCTAAAATGCTCAAACAATAAGTTGGTTGTTTTTATTATTTCATGCTTTTATATTTCATGCTTATGCATATTACCAGTATCATTTTATGGAACCTGCTGATACTTTTATACTCAACAGTGGTATGTAAACAGTGTGAATTAGTACATATTCTTAAAGTTAAATATAAAAGCTGTAACTTATTAGAATACGTAAAACAAGTGAATTGGCAATAAAATGCAAGCAAAGTCACAGTTCATATCCTGCATATTATAAGAAAAATGGCCTTTAAGCCAGATTCTGATCTGAAAAGGAACATTCCTTCCAAAATATAGACATTCATCTCTCACCTCCTTCTTCGACCAACACCGCTCCCATCACTTCCTGAAGATTTAGATAACTGAGTAGAAACTATCTGACAGTGCACAGTTCCCATGAGTAGCATAAGGCACAATGGTCCAATGATTTCACTTGCACTCACTATTGGCATTATGGAATATAATGTAATTGCTACAACTGAAAAAAATGTATATGAATTGTCTAACAAGTAAAAATAAAATTTGTACTATACTTACAAATGCATACATGTAAAAATGCTACATATAAAAACTGCATTAACAAAAATGTTGTGTTACTTCTAACAATAAAAGAAATGTAATATAATAATCTCCAGAAACTACTGCATATGTAACCTTAGCACTGAGTTTCTTCTTTGCTGTCTGGTGAAAATATGGCTTTAGAATTGATTTATCATGGACTGAATTTAATACCAGACCAACTACTGACTGCTATTCCTTTCTTTCATGAGTCTTTTTCAGATCCAATATTTGATGGTAGTTTAATCTGCGTTTGCTGAGATCCCTTCCTTGCCAAAACTTGCCAAGATACAAATTACAATAATTTTAAATGGAAATAGATATTGAGGCTATCCAAGGCCTTCAAATCAGATGTTTTAAAAACAGAAATGTTTGTAAATTCACACATTTGAAAAGGCAGCCAGGAGCAGTTTATAAAATATTTTTGCAGGTCTTGCAAATGATATGACTATCTTAATATGTTTTTCAAAAATATATAAAATTT
Organism: Laticauda colubrina; assembly: GCA_015471245.1. Taxonomy (NCBI): domain Eukaryota; kingdom Metazoa; phylum Chordata; class Lepidosauria; order Squamata; family Elapidae; genus Laticauda; species Laticauda colubrina. The sequence goes on along the minus strand of BLBF01000062.1, from coordinate 1,137,532 downwards.
TATTTGCAAATAATTTATACGAAATTAAAGAACCATAAAACTTAGGAAATAAAGAAGGAAAGTGATATATAAGATGAAAGGAAAAACTGAGAAATAGACAAGAAAAAAATCTAAAGAAGAAATTTTCTTTGCAACAATTACTATGGTAGCATGATTACCATTTCCACCCTGCCAAATTAGTTATCCTTTCTTAGCATAATTTCTACTACCCCTACTTACCTTGTAAGAGGTACAGTCCTAACAGCCACATAAATATACGCCAAGAAGTGACTTGTATCCACCATTGACTAAAAAATGGGAATAATATAACTCGCACAATTCCCTTCCTTGTAAGTGATGTCCAAGGAATTTCAGGTTTAGCTTTGGCAAATGTAGAACCTGAAAATTTTGTGTAAAGAAAACAAGTACTTTAGAAGATAATCAAGAAAAGTGCATTAGTTGTTATTTTTTTCTTACTCAAACCAAGATTCTCTTAGAAAATGAGAACTGTTAAGACAAAAGAACAGAAATTTGATTCCAGCACCAACTTGAAATTTAATCCATACAAGTCAGGTGTGCTGTTTTCAAGCCTGGTATAGCACTGGAATGGAAATGCCAGGATTGGAAGTCAGACTGGGAAGCATCTGCCACCCCACTTAAGAAAAAAAAAAAACCAGAAGACAATGGCAAAGCACTTCTGCCCTATTGCAAAGAAAGCTTCCAAGAAATCAGCAAGAGTTCAGTTTTCCTTTAAAGAGACTGTACATTGAAGAAATCTAGTTAAGAATTGCATGCTAAATTCGTTTTAGACTGGGATACACTGTTTTTGAAGGAGAATATTCTCTGTTCCAGTGTATCTAGGATTCTTTATGATCTTGCATTGTCAAATGGTAGCTAGAAGTACTTCTGTAAAATTTTGGCAGACCTCTCCTATTTTTTGTAGGAATGTCATCTGTTAGAAATACTTTATTAACAAAGAATATTTTTATAATATGGGCACAGAATATTTCAAAATTTCAGCTAGGTACAAAACACAGAACCAGAACATTATCTTTGGAGGAATGGGATTTTCAACATTGGGATCACCAAGAAGTCTGACCGCTAATTTTACATAGGATCTTGAAATATTTTGTTTTGCTTAAATATAAATCTCTGCTAACTTTTAAAATGCCTTCTGGTTTAATTAGTTTTTAATTATTCTAAGCAGCCATGAAAGTCTAAAAAGGATAACAGACATTTTATTTATAATAAAATTATAAATAAAATAATACAAGTACTAAATACTATACATGTATAATAGGTATTACTTGTCATCAACTGCACAGAATATAAATGTTTTGCAAATTTAATGCAAGTGATTAAATTTTCAAATGATCCATACCTCTTATTAAATCAACATCTATCAAGTCAGGCTGTATGTGGCCTTTCTTTCTGGGTTTGCTTTTGAAGCCCTGCACATTTAGTAATAAACAATTAGAATATTTTATAATTAATGGATTGTTTCCCTGATCTCACAGATTACATATTTTATTACAATTACTCTTTCATAATCATGTTCATATGGGAAGCACGAAATAACCTTCTCCAATTCTCAGCTCTTTGGGTAAAAAGGTAAGGAGTCCCTGCAGATTTTATTCCGCTAGTCATTGCTAACTCTGGTGTGTGTGTGTGTGTGGAGATAGGTGTGCTAATCTCCATTTCAAGGCCCTTGAGCCAGCGTTGTCCAAAGACATTTCCAGTCATGTGACCAACATGACATCACAGATCACGTTCCCTTTCCACCAAAGAGCATCTATTTATCTACTTGCATTTGTATGCTTTTGAACTGCTAGGTTGGCAGAAGCTGAGGCAAGGATAGGAGCTCACCCCATCATGTGGAGTTCAGGTCTCGAACTTGGACTGCTGGCTTTCCAGCCGTATGTTAATTGCTGAGCCACCATCTCTTAGGGTATTTGGCTGAGAATTCTATAAATTGTCATCCAACACCACATAAAGATTAATCACGCAGGGCAATGCTTTATCAGAGAATATCTGCCACTTTTTTCACAGAAAGATATATAAGCTAAGTAATCATTGCACATCAGATAAATTTCACTGGCTACAATAATGCCACTGCATTATAATTTATAAATGGACTCCCACATGTCTTTGCCATTCAGAATTTATCTGGAAAAAAAAAAGTAGACTGTATAAATCAAGTGCTTGACATTTCTCTGAGAAGATATCTATCATAACCAGGAAAATAATAATACTTCTCTAGTAGAAGAGCATATATGTAACTCAGGTTGAACTATGGAGTCTTGGTGCTCTCTAAATTTGTTTGCTCATTACCCAACTAGGTAACAACATCAATGCTAGTGAGTGTGGGGTTTCTTCCCTGCTTATAAACCATAACTTGCCCTGGCAGTAGGGTTTTCTCCCTGAAAATTCCTTGATTAGTGTATACTTTTCTGCCTGTTTGTCTTGTGTGTTGATCTCCGTTTATCTGGCTGCTGGAAAGCATGTGTTCTGATTTTTTGTTTCTTTTTTATTGGTGTGGTTTATCTCTATCTGCCTTTTGATGGCTCAAATTATAGCAAGATTTCATAACATTTTCTCCCCTCTGTAGTCGCAGCCATATGAACTTAACTATTACTTAATCAGAGTAGTTTAAAATGCAATTGTTTTCAGAATTTTCAAAAATTAAAAATAGCCACATCTTATTCTACAGGAGGATACTTTCCATCAGCAAAATTATAAACATCAGATATAGTCTCTGACATTGACAATCTCTAATTGCCAGTTTCTCATGACATCTGACCATCCATAAATATTGCACGGCAGAAACTAAACCAAGTTTTAATTTGTATCTTTCATGTAAACTTAAATATTAATAAAAGCTAGGATTTTCATGTTCTTCACAGAATATCTGCTGTTTACAATCATAGCCAAATAATTTTTATCACTTTGTTTTCTCTTGGGTTCCACCTTGTTCCTAGTCAGTAACATCTACACTACCAAATCTTCACTGCAGTACTGTACAATGTCTTTCTGATTTCTCTTAATGATTCTCCTTCAGCTCAGACCTTGATTCACTTATGCATCCAAATACCCATCAAGCACAGTTCTTCCACTTATGATGATGAGAAATAATTGCGGAACTGTCGACAATTGCCTAGTAAAAAGTCAATGAATATTTCACAATTTTCCACTTTAAATAGATATGGGCAATATAAAACACTATATTCACTGAATCCCTGATATTTCACGTGCCATTCTATTTGTTAAATACATTTCAGCCATGTCTTTCCATAGGGCCATAAAATAAAGAATTATGAAGTTCAACAAAATTGTCAGCATTTTTTTTTTACCTTCATCTCAGTCTGTTCTATGGACTTTTCCCATATTTGTTGATCATAAGCTCCAATCTGAAAAAAAGCAGCTGTTTCTCATATATTACTTTTACTTTTAACAACAATGTATTAGTAAAATAATATTTAAATATTTATATTTGAGTATTTACAAATATTGGTGTAGAAATTTGATATATAAAAATAAATTTACTGAGTTATTTCCGAGAATTCCACTAATTAATACTACAGATATAGAAAGCAATATTTAGTTTTATCAATATATTACAAATAGAGAAAGCAACAAATGTAGAATTTGTACAACTACTTTACTGAATATAAAAATGAGGCACAGAAAATACACATACAAATCTAATAGTAGGTACAGATAAAATAAAAAATCCTGATCTATCTCTGAAACCAAGCAAAAGAATCACTCCAAATATTTTAACAAGAGTTCCAGTAATCCTTTGTTAAAGAAGTGAAGCCCAAATATTTGAAAGTACCCTCTTGGCAGTTTTTAACAATGGTTTAAACAATGTGCAAATTCTAAAAAAAAAAAAACTCCACAGTTTAAAGCTATGATGTAATCTTAACTACAGAGCAAATATTTTAAGCTCAAAAAACAACCTGACCTTTTTTTGGTACCAAGCGATGGCATCTTCATCATTTGAAGCCATCTGGTTTCTCAACTGTCAACTCAGCTGTATAATTAGGTAAGAAATGCATAGTTTAGACTTTTTAAAATATGTTGCACAATAATTCTGTGTATTTTTAGTTGAAATATGGAAAGGGATACAAAATATCTTTATAAGCAAGACCCACCCTTTCATTTCTTTCTTTCTTACCTCTAAAGCCTGTAGAACAAGGTTTCCCAAACTCTAAAGTATCCTTCCTTTGGAGAGAGGTGGAATGAGTCCAAGGATGGTATGAGGAACCTTTTACATTGTTACAATCAATCCACTCTTCCCATTGTATTGATTTGTGTTCATCTGGCTTTTGGATTTTTAGAAGAGGTGTATATATTAAGATTACGCTAAAGATGGTAGGCAGAGGATGGCAAAAAGTTTAAGAATCCCTGCTAAGTATATGTGGCTGGCATCACAATGTTATCACCATAGTGGACATGGCTAAATTTTCAGTCTTTTTACTGTGGACGTGGAAAGATTGAAGAACAAAATGAGTGCCTTAGATTCACAATCCTTTTATCCATTCTTAGTCCCAAATAAGAAAGGTGCTCTGGGGATTGTCAAAATATAACTGGTTTCCATGTGGCCGATGGACATTATTCACCCTGATTGAAACAGACATGTTTTAGGAAGTAATCATCCCTCCTCCACCCCCAGTAATAGCATAGTGCTTTATAGCTGTCCCTAGGCAGTTTACAAAGTCAGCATATTGCCTCCAGCAATCTGGCTCCTCATTTTACCGACTTTGGAAAGATGGAAGGCTGAATCAACCTTGAATCAGTCAGGATCGAACCACTAGCCACAAAATTCCCTCACTGGCTGGAGAGGAGAGCCCGGTTGTCTGTTAAGTCACTCTCCCTTCAGTTATCTTCAATCCTTAGCACTCCTTCTTACCAACTAGCCTTGACCTGTGATTCAAGCTCTTTTAAACACTACCATTTTAAACCCAGGGCCTTCTCAGCTTCATCCTTTCTGTCACTCATTTCATCTGGGTCTAATTCCGCATTCCCCCCCCCCCCCCCCCCACAAAAAAAAAAAGTCTTAACCTTTTCCTACACCACTCCCCCTGTTGGTTCTGACCTCAGCCTGCAGACCCTTAAGTGATCGATCTTCACTTCTCCACAATATCTAAAAAAGCAGCTCCAGGACTCTTACCTTTCAAAGCCTCTTCCTGTTACCATGGAAACAGAAGGATGCAGCAGCAGAGAACACTCTCAACTGCTTTTTCCTGGATCATCATGTTGTGGCAGACAGCATTAGCCAAGTGCTGCATCCACAGATCCTTTAGTGCTATTCTGAAGGAATGTGGCAAACACTGCAACTGATCAGCAAACTAAGATACGGGCAACTGTACAAAGGAGGTCCAAGCTGCAAGCTGCAATGATGCATGTCCTGGGAATTAACAAGTTGTTGAGTCCCGTTATTATGAATTAAAAGGGCAACAGACATTCATGGAATTGGAAAAGAGGGATGCTGCATCAGTGGCAAGTAGCAATTGACAAAGAGAAGAAAAAATTTAAAATTAGCCTGGGAATCCAACGTCGTCTGATCACCAAACCTAAAAAAAGTGTTTAGAAAGAACTTAAATGATAAACATTTACAATGCATGTTGTGCATGTTACTGAAACATCAAGAAATTCTAGCACACGTACATTTGCAAATTATGGGGATCAAGAAAACAAGTCAAGCTTGTTTGTCTATGCAGAAGAATGGTATATTACAAAGGCTGGAAAATTAGATTCCCTTGACTCCAAAAAATTAGTTGTTACAATATTTAGAATAACAAATTTGGAAGGGACCCTAGAGATCTTCTAGTCCAACCCCTTGCTCAGGCAAGAAACGCTATGCCATTTCAGATAAATGGCTATCCAATCTCTTCTTAAAATCTTCTAGTGTTGGATCATTCACAACGTCTGGAGGCAGGTCCTTCCACTAATTAATTGTTCTGTCAGGAAATTTCTTCTTAGTTCTTTTATTTATGCCTATCCCACTATCTGAAATTCCTTGAACCCACCATGATACAACTATAAAGTTTGGAAACAAGTAATGATAAAAAGCATCCTAGAACCATTCTTTTTTCTTCTTAAAAGAGATGCAGGCGGTCCCTTTATTCTCAGACCTGGCTACTACATCATATTAATATATTTGTTCAAAGCAGAACTTAAATACAGTAGACCGTTGCCTTGCCTTTTAAGAATGGGGAACCTACAGTTCCTCCAATATTATTATTATTCACAACAAAAATAACCATGATTAAAGATACTGAGAGTAATATTTTAACTCCATGGAATCTTCATTCTTGCTCTGTCTCGTTTTATTTTTTTTAAATCCCTGAATTTAATTTTATTGCTTGAGACATTTTATTTATTTATTTGGTCCTTATCTCAGAATAGGGAGCCATAAACTTTATAATAAAGTTACCTGAAGAAAGAAGCAATGCAGAAGCCAGGATAGTTTTTAAAGCAATCACGCTATTTTTAAAATATAAATCTTGATCAAGAGCTAGCAATCGAGATACAAAAAGGCCAAAGAAATCTTGTGAAGTTCAATTATTCAATTCCCAGGATTATTTCAAGTCACTTACCAGTTGAGTTGTGTTGTTTCCTTGCTGTAAATGCTGCCAAAAAGAAAGTAAAAGTAAACACATCGAAGTAAATTTGGAAAAAAAGCAAACACTACCTTCCACTATATAATCTACCCGTGAAACTTAAATAACTTTTATGTAAGATCTGGCTTGTTTTGTAATCCACTTAGTTCCTTCTACATTTTAACCCTACCTGTTTTGAAGCTGGATATATAATGGCCCTTATACATAGATAACACTCCAGGAAATAATTTTCTTTAATTCTATTAAATGAGAATTATCATATTAGCTGACATTATACCTATTCAAAATATTTGACTTGCCCACAATAATGCCCATCTTTTTTGGAAAAAACAACAACCAAAAATGCTTCCCCACTATCTAGAGAATGGAAATTAAAATAATTCCCTTTTACAATATTGCAGTTTACTAATGTATATCACGTATTTTTGTCTCTATGTGCTATATCTGATTTTGCTGTAATTTATTTTCATACTCTTCTCTTAGGAACTTTAAACATAATAGCTTTCTCAACAACTGTGTATTTTAAACTCAAAATAATCCTAACAAGTAAGGTAGGCTAAGAATGAATACAACTTGTTATGACCAATCTGGATCTCTATAGACCAGGTTGATACAGTCTTGATTTACCTGCTTTCACTATGTCATTTGCTGCAAGTGTATGTGTGGGGAGAGGGTTGGCTTCTATATTGTGCTCATCTTTGAATATGTATTGTGAAAATTAATGTGGACATTAATTTAAAATTCTGAATAATTCAACATTTGTAGGTTAGCAGAAAGAACTCTATTATTTCCATATCATAGTGGAGAAGCAGGAGGGAGGGTAACAATTTAAAATAAGACTATATGGCTGCTAAAGATATGGATAACATTTTATTAACTTCTAGAGAAAAACTTTTGCATTACCTTTTAATACAAATAGTTTAATGGTAGCATTTTTAAGTTATGGAGAACCATGAGGAATGAAAGTTGGGATGAAAGTTGAAAAATGTATAATCCAGTTTTTAACCAGTGGAATCCCCAAAAGCAGAAGTCATGTCAAACAGTAAATTACAAATTGTTATATTTTTATTAATATACCATCACTGTAAGTTGGTAGATCTTTTGTGCAGTTAATTTTACAATAGATAACATTAGTCTTTATGCCACATTTAAATGGGTTCAAAGAACTTCATAAAACAGTATCTCATTTTAAGCCAATCAGACTTGTAATCACTAAATTGCACAGATGCTGATGCCCTAAATAGGCTGATTAATTTATACAATAATCTTAAGAGAGTCTGGCACATTAAAGTAAAAAAAAATCATTACTGCACTTACTCTTTTTCTTTGTCTGCAGTTTTAACTGTATGCAACTATCCCTGTAAATTCCTTTCTTCTAATTGTAGTTGCTAAAAAACTGTAGTTGCTAAAAAACTGAGGCAGTGACAGCGCCCACCCATCCATGAACAGGGAGGCAAGGCAACTCGCCCTCCTCCTCCGAGCTGAGCCCCACCAAGTCATTGCCTCTGCCTGATGCCCATTCCGCTGCAGCGTTTGGAGCTGCCGGAGCATTTGGAGATGCACGGGGACAGGCTGGGCGAGGGGTGGAAAGGACGGGCAGCTTCGGGCTCTCTCTGCCAGCCAGGGAAGCAGCGCTGCCATCACCTCGCCTCCCTGTCCATGGATGGGTGGGCGCTATCACTGCCTCGGGCAGCCTCTCCCGGTGGCCCCTTCGGGTTCGCTCTGGAGGGACTTGGGAAGGGAGCCAAGCTCAGGTCGGCCCGGCTCTTTTGCTTGGCAGGTGGGCGCGCACCCAGGGCTTGCTTTCCTGGCTCTGCCCAGCCCGCACAGCTCTGGTGCAGCCCTGGCAGGATGAGCAGAGGGTCCGGCAGGGAGGTGCTCACTGCCTTGGCGAGAGCTCCACCACCGGGAAGGAGGGCTCGCCTGTCAGATGCGCTGGGTGCCCCAGGCGAAGCTCTTTGCGCTCTGCCCGGCGCCAGGCAGGGATGGCGGCCGGATGCTTCTCCTGGGGGGACGATCCTGTGCTGCGGCCCCAGGAGATTCACCTTCCCATGTGGGGTTGGGCTTCCCTCTCGGGCAGAGGAGGCTATGTTGTAGTAGGGCATCATTTTTAAAATAATTGGCTTTACGTTAGAAAGCAAAGGGAAAGCGGCGAGAGGCGCCGAGTGTCTCCGCCAGGAAGAACTCCACCTGAAGCCGAGTGTCTCCACCAGGCTCCGGTTGCAGGGAGGAGCCCTGGCTGGCTGTGCGTGGCTGCGCCAAACGCCGCGGCGTTGGTTTAAACGCCGCGGCAGCAAGGGAGAAGAGAAAGTAATGGTGGAGGAAGGTCTCATGATACGAAGTGCCCCACCAATGCCAAAGTCAACGCAGGCAGCACCATATCCAGGTATGCAACAAAAGGACTTTCTAACGGCAAGCCCCCCCGGCCATTCCCCCCATTTCGCATGTTTAATATAGGCCTTAATTTGGGGGGAGGGGCTTAATTTGATTTTATGCTCATAAAACATGCTGGGTCTTCCTGTTAGGGGAGGACGTATTGTTGGAGAAACACTGTATATTAGTGTCCTCTCCATCGTTGTCATGGATGCTAGCTATAATGAATTAATATATATAATAGATAAGGGTAGAAGAGCAAACAAATCATTTCCATCACTCTTCCAAACATGTCCAAGATCAGCCATTAAATAGTCATAAATGTATTAGATTAATTTAATATTTTGAAAGACAGTTCTTATCTATCGGGCAAGAATAAGCACATATCAGCAAAAATGCACATCAAAGTACTCTTTGTGAAGATGCCCAAGATCAATTTTACAACGAAACAGGTTTTGGAGCACTAGTTTGATTACCCTAGGAAAAGGAAAGCTGCATATTTGAGGAAAATTAAATATTCTATCACTATCAACAATTGGAAGAAAAGCCTGTAAATTTAAAACACAAAAGGAAGTAAATTGGAATAAGCTCACATACTTGATCTACGAGTTGCAGCTGCCAAGTCTGAGGGGTGGTCTAACCAGGGGTCTCCAACCTTGGCAACTTTAAACCTGGCTGGGGAATTCTGTCAGTTGAATTCTAGGAGTCCACCAGGCTTCAAGTTGCCAAGGTTGGAGACCCCTCGTCTAAGCCTCCCAAAGCAAATCCAGAATGACCTTTCATGCGCTCTATTTTAAGGGAGTCTTGTGCATTGGAAATCAATGTAGTTTTCAATTTCTAACCCCCACTCCTTTCACCTAAAACTATCCACTATTGACCTCACCCCATTCCTAAGAGGTCTGTAAAGGGCGTGCATAAGTGCACCATCATGCCTACCATCCCTGTCCTATTGTCCCCGTTTATTCGTACCTATTTCCTGTATTTCTTACTCATGTTTATAGATATAACCTATTATCTTGTAAGCGACTGACCAATCAAATAAACAAATGAATAAATTCAGCAGACCATTTCATGAACTCTCTTCACAGCATCAGCGAATATACTCACTTGTCACCTCAAGCCTTTCTTCGGGCCACATCTGAACTGAAGATCTGCGAGAGGCGTGTTGACCCCGTCAATCAACGAGCGTAAATCACCTCAGGGGCCTACCGTTCCCATTAATTCGTCCTCAGTTTATTATGGATATACTTATACCAGTTTGTACTGACGTGTTTCCATGTTATGTTCACACTATTGACTTGTTTTCTCATACATGCTTGCCAAACTAAACTAAATAAATAAAATAAAATAAATTTTCTCTTCCTTCCACAATCCTAAATCTCCTTGCTCGACTTCTTAGCCTTTTGAGCCCACTGGCTCAAATGTTTTCCTGCCTCGGCTCTGGCTCCAGACTCCTCAACTGCCCTTGTCTACCTTTCATCCACAAACGCCCCAAGAGCCTTCAGACGCGACCCGTTCGGTCTCTTCCTTACCGTTCTCAAAAAGGCGGCTGGAGAGAGAGAGAGAGAGAGAGAGAGAGAGAGAGAGAGAGAGAGAGAGTCGGCGTCCGTATTTCTCCGGACCATCCTGTTATGACAGGCAGCATCAATCAAGTGTCGCATCCACCGATGCGCCTGTTTCGGTATTTCGTTGCGGAAAAGAAGGCGAAAGCAATCAAACGCCGGCATCGAGATGGCCGCTTGGGGCGGCGCGTTGTTTGGGAGTTACGAGGCGGGTTCCGCTCGCCTTGTTATCGAAATACAGAGAACGGCGAGGAGATGTTCTGTGCTCCGCGGAAGGATAGGAAGGAAGGGGCTCTTAACGACTTCGAAAAAACACCACCACCACCGAAAGACTTTTAGATGTAGCAGGAGTTTAAATTTGGTTGAGAATCCAGGCTACGCTCTTAAAAAGAGCAAAATTTAATGTGACAGGCGAACATCTATTAATGAAAGACATAAATAAGGGTTTGGGAACTTTTCGTCGACAGAAGAATAGATCGGGGGTCTCCAACCTTGGCAACTTTTAAGACTTGTGGGCTTCAATCCCCAGAATTGAAGCCCACGAGTATTAAAGAATTCTGGGAGTTGAAGTCCACAGGTCTTGAAGTTGCCAAAGTTGGAGAGACCCCTGGTATAGAGAGATGCAGGTAAGGATTTTATGGAGTTAGTTATGCAAAGGTAAAGCCTGCAAACCATTCTTCGGGTTCAAAGTTCTAATTCAATACAAAGAAACGAGGGGACGTGGGTGGGAGTAGGAAATACTTCAAACATCAATTAAGCTAACAAATGATCTACAAGTTTCTTCTTTAATTTCCCAAAAGCTAATGTTCATGCAATTTGAGACTGTATTTTCTTCAAAATCTCAATAAAAGTCTTCTAATTTTTATTTGGGAAGGGGAAATACATCCTCCTGAGCAGACACATTGAGCACTTTCCTAATTCAGTCCCATTTGATTAGAAGAGGCAAAGATTTATTAAACAGCTGATCGCCCTTTGCCATTTCAGATTCTGCTCATATCCTTAAAACTTAAAAGCTGGAAAAGGCAAATAGTAACAACCAATATGCTCTCCTTTTCTTCAAGGTAGTGGGAATTCCATTTCAATATCCTTATTTTTAGTCCATTCGAAAAATAGACAAAAAACATTCCAACCTGTTCTGGGCAGTTGCAATGGATGGAGAGACTCAAAGGTGACATTCAGCAGGTTCTGACCAGTTCTGGAGAACTGGTAGGAAATTTTGAGTAGTTTGGAGAACAGGCAAATACGCCTCTGACTGGAGATTTTACAGTATCCTTCATATATTTTACAGTATGCCCACCAAGCCACGCCCACAGAACCTGTAGTAAAAAAAAGTTGAATCCCACCACTGTAGAAACTCCATTGCACATTTCACTATTTCTGCTGACATGAGAGAAGACCAGATGCACCTTCATCACAGGTAACTACATCTGTGTTATCACTCCAAATTATCTAGAGAACCAAGGCCTTTGGTCTGCATGAGGGAAATATCACTTATGCCAGACTTGGTTATTCTGCAGCCAGTAAGCAACATTTAGCTCTTTGATTGTCCCTGTCCAGGCTGCAGTAGCAGTGAAAAGTGGAGCAGTAGTGACCCTCTACAACAGTTTGTGTGGCTGCTTGGGAAATTTAATTGCCGTCCCCTGAAAGTTGATGGTGTCAAGCACATGTTGCCTGTTATATAAATCAACTGGAAATTTTAACTGATTTCTGAGTGATATTTCAAGGGTGTTTTTTTTAATATATCCATGCAGCAATTTAATGTCTGTCACAAAACTAAAACTGACTCAGGAAGTGTCCACTGACTGACATCCATCGGCTGCAGCATCATCAGCACTCCCAATTAGAAATTCCATAATTCCATAGGGTAATGTTTAATATCACAGTGGTCACAGTATTGTAGATGGGTGAATCTCAGTCTGGATGTTATACAGTATAAGACTAAGTCATAGGGTAGATAACACTATATACAGTGATATCCCTAGTGTTCCTGCCATACAAATATCGATGTAGGTCCTACAAATTCTTAAAAGTTTCCTACAGATTATTACCATTAACCCTAGCCTGCTTCATCACATAACAGTCTAACAAGTAGTGATGGAAAAATTTCTCAGGTCTCAAAATGTACATAGCAGCTTCCTCCATGATTAAATACTGATTTAAGTTTATCCCACACTGAAGAGCAGACAATTAGAACAGAATAGCCGCCTTCACTGTTGCTTTGATTTCCATAATATAAGGTCAAAAAGTCAGTCAAAAAGGAATATCTATAAATGCTTGTCATCCCTTCTTGTGATGGTGATATTAGAATTTTGTTATATTGTCTCCTGGTCATTATATCAGTGACTGCTTTGAGGCTATTTTCCATTTCATATTCTTCTCAGCACATCTCTAAACACCAGCTACTTCCAGTAAATTCCTGCCTCATTACCCAGGAGTCTCTTGAAAGCAGTAACCATAGATAAAAACTAGCATGCAGCAAAAAGTGTTGTCTTCTATTTTTCTCCACTTGGACAATAAGGTTGCTCTCAGGTGAAAATGGGTCATCATCCAGTTTGAGCTTCTTAGCTTACAATTTTCAATATTAGAGATGCTAGGAAATAATTTAAAGAAAGAAGGCCTATCTATTGTTAAATAAATACTGAAACTGTGGGAAATAATGTTTCCATTCCATCAAACATTTTACAACTTGTCATTCCATAAACAGCAGCATAAATAACACTTTAATTGGTGTTTTTCATTTTGGTATGTGGACTCCCAAGTCCCAAAATTCTCAGCAGTGACAATGCTATTTGGGGAGGGATTTGAATTTTGCAGATTTGGATGTTAGCAAGATTAAGAAAGAGTTTATACTTAAGCAAGAGGAAGAATCAAGGGAATAACATTCTCTCATAATCTCCTGCTTTGTCTCTGCTTCACTGAGCTACGGAAATTTACAATTTGTGATACAGCTGTTGGTTTAAAGCACTTCTGTGTTCAGGATTTATTTTCTCTAGAAATTTTGAGATATCAAATCTACAGTAACATTGAACACAAAACTTCAGTTAAATGTGCCCATCTTACATAAGGGAGGGAGGGAGGGATATCTAGAAATATATCCAGTCAAGACCGTCTCCTTGCTAATACTAGCCAATAGGGAAAATAGGAATTCCTGTTATGCTTGAATGTAGTATTGGGATCTGCTAAAACATTCCCTGGGATGAAAAAAACTTTGGACAAGAAAAAGTAAAGACAGTCTATATCTTAATAAAAAGGGCGAGCAGTTCAAATTCTAAAAGAATCCTTTCCTTATTGAAATAAAGATAGATACCAGTCTATCTAAAGAAAAAAAAGAAGGATCAGGTGCAAAGATTAAAAACAATTTACATGAGAATGCTCAGAAAAAGAGCATAGATTAGAAGTAGATAGTTTGAAGTATAATCTTGATAATTGTACTATATGATTCCAAAACAATCTTGCTACATACGTTAAACAAATTACTTTTTGAAGCCATATTTAGAAGTTTTGCCCTGAAGTAGCTTATACCTTATTTTATTTTTTATTATTTATCCAACTTCACTTATTTTAATCCCACTTTTCTAATCAAAAGCTATCATTTATTCCACTGTACCCAATATTTTGTAGCACAGGGTTCTACCAAACAGGCATTTTAATTAAGCACAAATCAGACTTCTGTTTATTAAAAAAATACTTTACAGGGGAAAAATTCTATGCATTCCATTGTACTTTTTTTTTTAAACAAATAGCTTTGACAGTGATAACGCTTGTACAGTCACCTACCAAAAGAAATGCACTGTGTCAAAGGATTATTCACAGAGAGGGTTAAAATTTTCCCATCAGTTTACACTATTATAAAAACTTCTTTAAAACACTTGCTCAAATGTCAATAAATATACTAAGGCCACACAAAGCAAAAAAACAAAAACAGTCTTCCAGGCAATTGTACATATCCTTTATATGCAAAGACCTTAGATTATTAAAACCACAGAAAAATATCTTAGCTGCCAATCAAAACTGAATTTAATCACAAAACACTATACAAATCTATTTTATACAACATGTAAAGATAAGTATTTGCTTAGACAGAATTGAAAGTGCTAGATTAAAAGAAGCCCCTTATCAACTACATGTGCTGTTGAGTCCTAAAAATATTATGTATATCAATGGAAGGCCATAACATTATTGGAAATTTGTTTATTGGACCAACATAGAGTTTATCCACATTACAAAAATTTTAGGAGCTGAAGGATAAATATCCTTATTCATAGCAACCTTCAAACACAACCAATATGGCTATAAATAGCATTTATAAGGAAATAAAGAGTGCTATCCCACCAATAGTAAACACATTTAAAGTTCCACTGATTTCAATGGAGAATTAAGCACCTGCTTATCTACCGTTCAAAATAAATGGGACTTATAGATGCTTAACTTTGGTTGGATTGTGCCAAAAGTGAAGATAATTCACCACCCAGAATAAATTCAAGCATATGAATGGCAGCATGAGAGGAAAAAAAAGTTATATGCATCTTGGGGCTCTGACTATCAACTTTCTTGTCTCTGGACAAATGTTATACCCTCAAAAATAGGAAAACAGCTAACGAGCCCTTTTATTATATGATAAAATCTGTAATGGAAGTATTCCTTAATTTCACATGAAACCTCCATATGTTCCATCTTCATGGAAGAGAACATGTCAATTATTTACACATTACTTCATGCTCAGAAATACGTGAGGGAGAATGTGAAATATTTAATTCACTTAATTGTTAATTTTGCTTTTATTGATTTGCTAAATGAATCAGTAGCCCAGTACAACCTGTCTTGAATACATATTATTTTTCATTGGTATTTAAAAAGAAATAGATTTTTACTAAAACAAAAGAAATTACCCAGCTTCCAACTTAGAGCTGCTCAGGATATTTAAATAAGAACTACCTTTGTGGATCTGCTAATGGCATTTGAAAGATAAAATATAATGAATGTTTAACTAGTATTCAACAATTGTATAGATTAGAAATGAATGTCTTCCCAAATTGTCTATATTTCTAATAAAATAAATGTAAAGATTTTTCTGCCTTTATTCTTCATTTGATTTTGTAACTATATAATGTCCACATATTTTGCAATTTATAAAATAAGATTTCCTGTCAGGCTTAAGTGAAATCTCTTTGCAATGCAACTATGCATTAAAGTATCAATTACGCTGGCAAGATAATCATTTTGAATTCATCATATCTGTACAAATCACTCCCACATCTTCCTGAGAAATTAATTTTCATCTTTTCTACTCCAAGAGCAAATATTATGTTCTCAAACAAAATCATTAAGTCAAACCATTCTGCCACTCACTTTTTCAGGTCTATTATGATTATTTTTCATATTGGTCTTTCTTACTCTAGAATATACATGGATTAGTACATCCGTTGTAGTGGGTTTTTTTTAACTGTTCCTATCATAAGAATCTTAACCACTGAGCCAGAGTGAGATGCATGCACTAGGCTTTCTGACTGAGCCTTCTTCCTACTCCTGAAAAAGCTTAAATTCTGAATCTCAGGAGCTTCTAGGAAAAACAGTCTAGCAGTATGAGGTGAACTATAGGCATAAAGAGAAATAAGCAGAGTCCTGGCAGATACACCAAAATTCATGCCCAGACTTCTTTGGTATTTGCTAGGGAATGCAGTAAGTGATAATTCATACTTTTTAACTGTTGTAAAGATATGGCCAAAGTAATTGCAGTAAAAACTATATGTATTGTTAAATCAAAATAGGTGACAGAAAATATATTTGATGGTTGAAATGTAAGTTGAATACATTTATACATAATACCATAAAATTTTGACACAAAACTCTTGAACTGGAAAGATGTGGGATGCTGCTTCAGAATCATTTATTTAATCTTTTTAATCTTTCATGAATGGCAAAGTCATGAATATTCATTTCACATACTTTTAGTAGGTTGTTTCTTAATTTAAAAAAAGGCTTATCCTGTAAGCCTATTGCTATGTGATGCACACAAAAAACTGGTTTTTTGTATGCATCACATAGGTTATAGAACTGGATCCAGACCTCCAGGTTATAGAACTGGATCCAGACCTATTCACAATAGAGTTCACATTGAAAAAAAAAAGTGTATTGGTAATTTTGGCCAATTCTTTTCTTTTGCCAATTCTTTTCCTCCCCTAATGAAGAAGTGCTCCGGAGAATTGGGAAACTTTTTTCCTCTAGCTGAATGGATCCTCTGAATCCTGGTTCCCTCTGCCAATAGAAAAACCTCATTCTGCTCTCAAAGGAGCAAGTTTAGATTCCAACTACTATTTTCATCTTACTCTATGTCTTACTAGATAGTAGAATTTGAAATAATTTTCTAATGTATATTTCAAAAACAGGATAAGCGAAGTAATAAACAGTTTTTCATTCAATTATTTTTTAAATCCAACTCCTGAGTGATCATATAGCATACAGTGCAACTCAATGCAGTTGAAATATCCAAGTGACACATCTGGAGTTGTATTTGTTATTTACATAACTTTAACTGTGGGAAATTGATGTTTGGAAGACGAGGAAAATTAGTGGAAGAAAAATGCAAAAATGTGGAGTTGGTGAAACATAAAATGAATTACTGAAGCCCATATTGTCTATGAAAATTTTTACTTAGGACAGCCAGCTACAGCTTTTGAAAATTCTGAATAAATGTAAAAAATATGTAAAGAGTACACAGAGGTTTTCTGAACCAGTATTGATCAATCTAGAATTTTTCATTAAAAGCTACGCTCCTGTATAAGAACTCACTACCTTTTGTAAAAAGGTTTCAACCTAAACACCTTATTTACACAGATTATTTAGAAAGTCCCTACCAGTTCAATATGGAAATTCAATTTGTTGAAAATTTTTCTACTTGTCTTCAGGACTGCACCAAAGTCAATACATAAACATGTATATATCAGAAGTAATACAAGTTCTATCTAAATACTGCAAAGTTTTCTGATTATTTTGCTATTTGTTTAAAACTGTGTCCTCTATACTGAGGTGCTAATATGCATATAATCTACACAAAACAATATTGCACAAAGTAATTGCTATTACAAACATACAAATATTTGCATTTTTCCCACAACTGCTTTCTTGACTTGCATTGGTGTAGCACTCCTATTCTCTTCTACATTAAAAACAGATTAAAAATACAAATAAATTTGATTAAATTGTGATAAAGTTCAGATCCTACATATAAGGGGGGCAATTTCGTTTTAATATTCAAAACAAACATTGTTCTGTATATAATGAATTAAATGCTGGGAAATATTAAAGGAATGCTAAATAACATTAGCCAATTATACTGAATATACTAATATGTGCTGTTTAATCTTCCAATATAGCATTAAGGAATCCAAGAATTTCTTGCAAAAGTAGCAATCCATATGTGATTATGTGACAGTTTATTGTGAATCAGTTATATATAATTTCAAAGAATAAAGGAGATATAGGCCTGCCCTATTATATTAAGTGCCTCAATGTGAAGGAGTTGATGCTTTCCCTCTAAGATGCCTACTGTGAATTAAACAAGCCACCAAGTTGGTTTAAATATTGTAAAGCCTTAAAGTGCTCAAAGATAGCAGTTTCGTCGAAGAGACTGCTAACAATTACTTTCATTAGACACTAGTGTATTAAGTTATGCAGTTCGGAAAGATATTAAAAAAATATTCCAATATACATTAAAAGCAGAGGACCACGAAAGAGTTGTATCAATAATTTCATTTCAACAAGATCATACACTCTGCAACTAATCTCATACATCAACTTCTTACTGAATGTCTTCTTAAGCAATTAAGGATTAATCTACACTGCTGGTAACTTGAGCTTCCTCCAGGCTTTCAAACTCTCACACATACAAATGTCATTGATCATTAAAAGTGCTGTGCTTTCTCTTTCATTCAAGCCATTAATTGAATGGGAGGGAGAGTCACTTTGTGAATCTGCCACAGAAACCATCCCTTTTATGCTGAAAGCTAAAGATAAAATAGATGAAAAGTTATCAGACTTATCAAGTGTTAAATACTTGATATTCCTGAAGGAAAACTATTGAGATGTTGAATTATTTACCTCATCCCTTAAAAAAAGAAATGCAAAAAGTTGTAGTCCACTACTACATGCTGTACTAAGGGAATAAAATACAACTCTAACTTTGCATAATCTGTGTAAAAAAGATACGCTTGACATTTTGGAATGTCACCTTTCTTTATAGAATTATAGGCAAGTTTTTCTCCAATAAAACATAACCCAGTTATAAAACTATAACTTCACATCAAAATTTTAAAAAGCTGTTTAAAAATGTATGATTATGTACATATCAGACAAGAAAGAGTATACGATCCTTCTGTGGATTGTGTTGCTGATCTGATTCTAGTTTTAAAAGCTGGAAGGAGCAACCAGCTAATCTTGTTGCAGAACAAGTCATGACAGGGGTGAAAACAGTGATGGTGATGCTACTGTTGCAGTCTGTACTTCTCTTTCTTCTTCAGACTCTTTTTTCATAAGTACACATTGGTCTTCACTTTCCAGTTTCACCGTGTCCATATTTGAAATGTTTTCCATACACTGAGAATCCTCTGCCCCAGGATAATATTGTTTGAGTCTTATATGCCAAGCTAAACTGCAGACAGCTGACACTGTCTTGAACTGATGAATGACATTTCTAGGGATGAAGTAGATGTCATTGTCACATAGTTGGATTCTGGCATAACGAATCCCTTCTCGTCTCATTTGGTTTAGCTTAGCTTCATCAACCCATTGAACACACTGAAGGGAAGAAAAGAGATAACTATGAGTAAGATTAAAAAATTGTATTTTTAGTGCTGTATATTATTATAAGTCATAAAGACCAGTTGTTGTGAAGTCAACATGAAGTTTAAATGACACTGAAACTAGATCAAATAAAGGAAATCCCCATTCTAATAGGAAGCAATTAATCAAACAATTTGGAGTGTTAATAAACAATTATAACTATCTTTTTTAATATTGAGTGGGATAAGTTAAGGAACTGTCAAAAACTTTAATCTTAAATTTAACCCAAGTATGACAATTCTTTTTTGGCCTTTCTTATCACAATGAACATCTAAGCATGTCTATAGAACCAGGTACTCTGTTCAGAATTTATATTTTACTTTTCAAAACACTTTAGAATAATACCACACAAATAAAACAAAAATATCTTAAAGTATAGCAAAAATCTATTTAAAACAGCAAATATTTAAATATAAAATAACTTTTGAAATCAACATGGTTTAAAGCCTGAACCAAGCTTAAGAAATCTTGCTTCTACTATTCATACTAGCTCACTCTTTGCTAAAAAAAATAATGGACACATTTATAGACAAAAGTCCAGGCAAAACCTGTCTTACTCACAAACAACTGCTGGCTTCTTCTCTTGGGAAGAAAACAATGAGGAAACCTTTTTTTAAGAGGATGGGGTTATGCTAGTTTGAGGAACTGTTTCTCTTTAAAGAAACATTACCTAATACACCTCCCAACCCCCACTTCATTTCATAATCAAGGATCAACAAAGAAAACTTTCAGGAAAAAAATAACAGCATTTAAATGGAAATAATGTGTAAGACTACCTGTGATACTGGAGGTTCATGCAGATCCAACTGAAGTCTTTGAACTACATCAGTGAAATCTTCAGCGTGAAAACAAACAACATCTTTGGTTATACGAGGCTGGTCACTCCTGGAGAAATGAAGATTGTAAAAATATGTTTGAGAATATTAGTTAAACTTTGAAAATTCCACAATTCAATAGCAAAACAATATTCTCATCAACCTCCAGGAAATATTTCCTTTTTATACATTATGAGACATGTAAACCCATGTACATATAAAATACAATTTATTTCCCTTTCTCTAAGATGGTTTATTTATTGTATTTTTATACTACCATAGTCCATTAGGACTAATGGTGACATACAGCAGCACATCACCGCATCTTTCAAGGAAGGCATCATTAGCCGTTTAGAAAAATGACATATATGTTATGGAATGAGCTCTAATTCCATAACATAGAATGTCTGATGCTGGCATATAGCTCCCCAGTCACACAGGTTTCTTCAGTCAAGTTCTTCTATCTGTCACTTTAAGCAGTAGGATCCCAGTTGCAAGTGTACACTGATCATATTTCTTAATATAGGACCAGTTGTGATTTAATAGGTCTGGAAGTCAAGGTTCAATACAGTAGTCTACATCTCTTTACAACATTGTCTAAATCCTTAAAAATCAGAAATCAAAAAGAATCCCAAAAGACAGGACAATGTTTGATACGATGAAAGATTATATTCCTTGGATTTGCCAAAACAATGGTTCCTGATTTAAGGGAGCTCATGTACAAAGAAAGTGATACAACAATGTGAACTGCTCACAGCAAACCACTCTCTAATCCAACTGTTATTCCCCATTACCAATTTGATAAAGGATATGACTTACAAGTGTACAAAGAACAACAGCTTTACTGTAGCAGTTTTATGGAAATATATAATTAAATATGTTTTGCAGCCTCCACAGAATTGACTTTCAAATGGGCCTCAATTCAAGACTTCATCCCAAATATGCCATCTCAAAATATCCTACTACAAACAAGTCTACTGTCCTATGAAAGCAATTTCTTTTGCATTAGAAAAAAAAACCCAATTCCGGGAATTTTCAAAGATTAGAGTTTTCTGATTAATTTGGATTTTAAGAATTTATAGAAAAAATGCCTTGTAACGGAAACATTATTATAACGTATGTTCTGTTAAAAATCAACACATCTCTATTTTAAAATGCTATAAACCCCCACTCTTACCATTCACCAAACTGCACAGCTTTTAAAACTCCAACAGCAGCTGTACTCTGCCAATCAAACCCTTGCCCAACATGATCAGCATGCGCTCTTGTTCTGTCTTCAAATAGAACTTCACGGGGTTCACTGGTCCGAGGTAGATACTGGAGATTTTTTATTTCATTCATAGATCTATGAAATGGAATGAAAAAGAAAATAATTATTAAATTTATGAAGGGGCTATACAAAAAGTAATGTCATAAAAACAGAAAATCAGCTACCCTAACTTTTCCACATCATTATACAGGTACTACTTTGATAAGTGGGGATTTAATTCTGATATAATCAAATGCAATATTAATCAAAATGGAAAACAGTAAAGGATTAACAGTAAAAGGCCACTTTTAAAAAAGTTTATGCAGATGTTATATACCAGGGATTATTCTATGCACTATTAGTAGGCCTTTTGAAAGAAAAGTGTTGCAGATAACTTCAACTTTTTCACAGCTTAAATATAATACACAGACAACAAATGCTTACATCGCAGAAATTCAATGAACTTAAAAGTTGGCAGTGTGCAGCCTTCCAGAACCTTCACCGGGACTGATGCAAATTGAGAGTTCAAAGGCACCAGGAGAACCCACACTAGAATGCTATGCACAGTGCCTTGAGCTCCTGAAGTAAAGACAGGATATCAAACTAACCAATAATGTAACAATGTGCAGCTACGACACAGAGAGTCTTTACTGTCTTGCTCTTAAAACACTAATGATTTCATACAGTTCAATATCATTTTAATATTTTACCATCTTCAGAAACAGTATGACAGTATGACAGTTAATTTTAGTACCTGAATGAAAATATATTTTAAATCAAATAAAGTTTATATTAGGTGCACTGAGCTGGAAACTATAGTTTTAATTTATATAGCTATTCCAACAATATCTATTGAATTATCTAACATAAACTTGCATCCTGGGAGTTTATAATACAACATTTGATATTGACAGAAGGGAAAGGAATGGCAGCATTACAAAAAACATGTACAAAATTATCACAACTATATTGGAAGGAAAGTTTACAATTACACATGTGTCAACTAAGTTTCAAAAAGTTGTCAGAATAATAAATAGCCAATTTATTATTGATAAGATAAGATCAGCAAATTAAAATTTAGAGGTACAAATTCCCTCCCATCTAAAAAGATTACCTGCGCCTTTTGAATGGTGACTTTGGCATATCAGCTGTTGGGATCATCTGTTCACCAGGTCTTACCCACATAATGGGCCCATCATCACTTTGTGACCTACACTGAAGTCTGAGACTTGAAAGAGTACCCCAAGGCAAAGTCATCTGTTTGTCACAAAAGAAAACTAGTCAGATAGCGACATGAAGTGCTTTGGACATCTTATAAACAGATGACCTATTTCTTTATTAAAATATAATTTGTACACAGTCATTAAGAATTTTATGTTTTCAGTATAATTTATTTCATTCTGTCATGCAATAAAATAAGACAAAAATTACAAATTTCCTTTTCTATTTAACTAGTCTCTTAATGTTTAATAATGCTTTATTACTTTTTATTCTACCAGCAATTTAGTGCTAACATTAAATCAGCAAAAGCAAACTTTAGTACTTACTCTAAGAAATGGAGATTCTTCTAACATATCAAGAAATTCTGGAAAATAATCTCCAACTTCTTCATCTACTGCTCCAACAAGACTGATCTGTCTCATCGGACCTGCTCTGTAAGTTCCACAGCAGTACGTTCGACTGACCTTATAGAGAAAAAAATAAAACTATTTTATTCCACAGCATTATAGTAATCTATAAATTTCCTGTGAAGTCAAGAATGTTGACACTGATTATATACAGAACATATAAATATCTGAGCTTGAAATTACCCTCTTATTTACAGGAAAATTGCACAGAAGAATGCAACAAATACAAACATTACTCTGCTTAATCAAAGAATAAGTACAGTATCCTGTGTTTCAGGATGATGCAAGTGGTGAGATTCAAAATTTTTTACTATCGGTTCTGTGGGTGTGGCTTGGTGGGGTGGCTTGGTGGCATGGCTATGTGGTTATGTGATTGGGTGGGCATGGCTATGTGGTCATGTGACTGGGGGTTGGACTAGATGACCTTCAGGTACCTTCCAGCCCTGGATTGCTGTGCTGTTTCAAAGCATCCTCTGAAGCTGCGTCTAGTGCCAAGGTTTGTGGTCCTTCCTTCCTTCCTCTCCTTTTTCTTTTTTTCTTTCTCTTTCTCTCCTCCCTCCCTTTCTTTCTCCCATACATCCCTCTTTATTTCTCTTTCTTTTTTTATTTAGCAGCACCACCACCCCGCATCCTGTTTTTGGTCTAGTGGGCCTCAGGGAAGCTTCCTGGACACTGAAAAAAGAAGCATTTTGAAGCAAGGGGGGATCAGTTGTGCCACGTGATTTAGATTACTTAGAAAGCAAGAATCCCACAATTTTCTGCCCAGCTAATCATTGGAAATTTTTTTACTACTGGTTGGGCCAAACTGGTAGCATTTTTTACTACTGGTTCAGTTGAACCGGGCTGAACCGGTAGAATACCACCACTGGATGGTGCAATGAAAGATCAGCACAACAGT
The DNA here is from genome assembly GCA_015471245.1 of Laticauda colubrina. Classification (NCBI taxonomy): domain Eukaryota; kingdom Metazoa; phylum Chordata; class Lepidosauria; order Squamata; family Elapidae; genus Laticauda; species Laticauda colubrina. The sequence continues at coordinate 1,113,564 of BLBF01000062.1, read as the reverse complement.
AATACAGCAATTAGAATTAAAAAAAATTAAGCTATAGTTAAGGCTTATAAACTATGTATGAAAACATTTAAACTCTAAGATGGAAGTATACCAAAGATCTATGAAAAACTGAATAACTAGATATTCTTAAAGAATCCAAACAACTAAAGAACCACCAGAACTGTTCTATGGTAAACTTGCAAGAACAGACGCTCAAATTGAAAAAAAAATAGAGGTAAATACACCCAACTGGAAGCAAATTTGTGACATGTTTCCTTATCTCTAGCAAGATAGTATAACAAGATGCAATACTAAAGTACTAAGTGAAACAGAGATATTTTCTTATTCATCAATTCCACAGTTAAACAAAAATCCAAAGTCTATAATCAAAATACTTTAGATTTCTTTCTTTGCTAAGAAATCTACAATGATCTATCGGGAAGGGCAGTTTCTATACATTGTTAACTTTAAAGAAGTGATTTCTTTGAATTAATCCATGATGTAGAATTAGGTCAAGTACCCACAAGAAATAGGCAGTCACCCGTTTGTTCAAAGCTAGTCTAGTACATAAACATAAAGGGACATGATCAATTTATATGTCAGCAGTTCAGTTTAAGATATGGTATGCCAGTTGTGTACAATTTTTTTCAGAAAGGAAAGAGAAATTTAAATATCATAACAACTTTAACTGGATTTCATCCTGACACATTTTTAAATGCTACATGTAATATTTTACATTACATGGTTTATACGGTTGAACGATAAAATTGTTTAATGCATATGTACCTAGTTATATAGTTACAGTACCTGTTCACTTTTCCTCAAAGAATCTATTTGCCATAAAGTAAGTTGAAACTGACAGAAGCAAATGGCATCTGCCATTCTTGATTCCAAAGTCCGTAAAAATACAGTTTGTGTGTATGGACATATTCTTATAATAAAACAAATGAAATCATTGCTGTCCCTTAGAAGGCATTATCGGATTTTAGTGATCTCAAGTAAACTATTTACTTTAATTAGTAACACAAGTGCCTTCAATCTCATAATCAGTCATTCAGCCTATTACAATGGAGAAAAGTACTCGTTTTTTGTGTCACTGCGCACAGCATAGTGAACATAGAAAACAAAGAAAAGCAGAATGGAAACGAAAAAACCAAGTGAGATAAAGACTACAAAACCATCTCCAAAAAGTTTCATGTTCTTTTGACCTGTTAATATTATCATGTTTAGTTTAATTTTATCAAGGTTCATGAGATTGAAGCCAACTAACCACCTTGGATGTAGCTGCAAGGGGAAAATTAAACTAGACTGATGAGAAGGATTGTATAAAATGGTGGAAAAAGAACCAGGAAAACTTCAAAACAGATCACAGCTGAACTCCAAGACTAAGGTGCAACAGTATCAAGTCAAATCATCCATCACTGAAAGATGACTGGAAGTGGCCTCCATGGTAGAAAACCCATGAAGTCTCCACTTCTGAAATACAGAGACAAAAAAGGTACACTGGAGTTTGATAAATTGTACATTGAAGGCCACAAGTTCTTCTGGAAGAATGTTCCAGAAAATGAAACAAAATTAGAGCCTTTTGTAAATCAGCAACTCTATATTAACTGAAGGAAAAAAATGATACTCTTAAAGAAAAAGAAAAAAACCACTCCTATTGTAAAACATGGAGGAGGTTCAATACCAAGTGCCTGAAATCTGTGCAGAGCTCAATTAAATTAGTTTTTCGAAATATTCTGGAGGAAAAATAATGCCCAATATTAAAAAAATATGTCTCAGTCACAAATCATGGATCCTCTAGCACTATAATGATCCAAAGCATGCATCTAAGAGAACCCAAGAACAGCTTAAAAATAAAAGTTGGATTGTTCTGAAGTGTCCTGTCTGAATCCAGTCTAACCTCTATGGAAAGAGAGAATGAACCCATCAAACTTAAATGGACTAATTTGCAATAAAAGAATGGAACAAATTGCTGGTTGAAAAATATATGTTTTTTTTTCAGAGCTACAGAAATTACTTGATTGCAGATGTTATTTCAAAAAGGTATGCTATGCAATATTGAATTGGTCCCACTAATGATACTCATGTCATTTCCATTTGTTTTATTATTTGCAAGAAAATATATAGGCATATATCAAAAGCAAAGTGTCTGCTCTATGGACTAGAGAACAAAGATTGATTGATGACATTGTATCAGTTTCAGCATATGATTAACTGGGATCTTCTGAAAAAAAGTGGAGGGGTACCAATATTTTTGACTATGCCTGTAAATGTCAAATGAATATAGTAGTTTCTTATTAAAGTGAGTAAGGAAGAGATAGATTCCTAATCTCCAGCTCCAAGTACATCCTTCTGTTTTGCTTGGATAAGTAGCTGTCAATATACCTTCACAACTGACATGAAGCAATTGAATTTTCTATTTGAGGGAAAAAATAATCTCTAAAAACTCTAGGCCTTTGATATTTCAACATGAAACTTGGATTTCAGAGCAGAAGAGAAAAACAAACCTAATAAAAATTCTAGTCCGTGCGATAAGACATACAGTTAAGATTATGACTCAAGTTCTTTTACATGTTAACAAAAAAAGCCTACTTAGTTAAAAAATTGTATTTATTTGGCCAAAAATCCACCCTCTTAATAAAATTGGCCTGAACTTTATGATTCTGTACAGAAACATACAGGAACAATGCATAGGTATGGTGACTGAAGAGTTCTTTAATGGATGGTGGATATTGATGGGATGTTTTGAAGTGTCAACCAGCTTCACCATGCTTTTTTTTTATATTCTTTACTTTGGGGGGGGGGAATTCTTTCTTTGTATTGTAATGTGGGCGATCCAAAATCATTTGGACTTGGGCAACACTAAATTTAATGAAATAAATAAAAACCATGAAGATAATGCCCTCCCTAACTTCTTCCACAAACCAATGGAGTTGTAAAAGAATGCAGGATTTGTGGGGTGAAGTGGCAGTATCATTACTTTTCTTCTGCAAAAACTTTCTATTCTTTGTGATGGCAATTTATGTTTTCCATCATTTAAAACTTAAATCTTAAATCTGTTTTATACTAAGTACAATTAGATATTTGCTCTTGGAGACTAGGACATTCTCATCAGCCATTTTTCAACAATGCAATCCTTATGGTTGTGATAGCACCAAAGACTCAAATTACCAGTAAAAGCATACTATATCTAGGACTTAAAATTTAAAAATACTATTCCTTATAGAGGAAGGGGAACAATGGAATGTGAAATGTGTGAAGGTAATATTGAACTGTATTTGACACACAGTGTGCAACGGCAATTGGACACTATTCAGCTTTCTGAGTTATATTTCTTACAATCATCAATACCAGATTCAAATTAGAATTCAGGCATATCGGGAAATTTCTCTTACCTGAGTGTGAAAGTTTGAAATGGTGGTTGTTTCAATATCTTTTTTACCAAGGATTTCCATTTTCACTGGAGTGCTAGGGAAATTGAAAGCAAAGTAATCCAAGAAGTCTGGCAAGTATGCAGCTGACCCATGAACTATCGCTAGAGCATAATAAGCTGCATTTTTCTCATTTTCACTGAATGTCAAAGCAAGAAACTCTTCTGCAAATCTCTCCATCTCCACTGGAGACAAAAATGAGAGTTCATCCATATAGGCATGAAGAACTAGAGCTCCTCCATTTGATTGATGTTCTTCATGAATAAAATTACTAAATTTAGTGCCTGTTTTTAAGAAGCTGTTGCGAACCGAATGCTCCTGGTGGGTAGTAAATGGCGACTGCACCCCCTGGGGTATCCTATATTCCTCCATGCCCACATTCAACTGACACAGCTGTTCGTCTTTTAGATACCTAAAAGATTCCTTGTTCTCTTCCAAATTATCACTCTCCCCTGGAGTCAAAGTGTCTTTGCTGATACGTGTAAGACCAGCACACACCGTCTGTACTTCTTTGTTGTACATTTTCAGATGCCTCCCTCTCATGTCTTCTCTGTGTTTCTTTTTCTTCTTCTTCTTTATTTTCTTTACAATAAGACTGTCAGATCTTTCCGTCTTGCCATTTTCCTCTCTGGTTTCTAAAAGTAGTAAGAAAATAAGATATTTATGTTGCAAGAGTTATATTTAATAAAATTATGTATTATTTCAATAAATCACCAGTACTTCACTAAAATGTTAATATAAAGGTTTACTTTTTAAAACTGGCTACTGTAATACAAGAAAATGCTTTTCACTTTTACATATTTATGCATACATAATACATAAATATGTACTAGCCATTCTACAACAACAATCATATCTAATCAGCAAAACCCAAAGTCAAAGTTTCATTTTTTTTTCTATCTCAAGCATAAAATCCAGAAATGGGTTATCAGCAGAAACAATGTTGAATGTGTTCTTTTCTTGGATTAAAACAGTTAATTTAGCCATCTCTGCTAGTTATATTAGCTTTCAAGCCATGCATCCATTGTGAAAATTAAAGTATATTTTGTGTGTATAAATGTCAGAGTGTACACAGCTTTACTATGTGATACAACCCAGGAGCAATAAGAGCAAACAGAGGTTTGTAATCAATAGTGGTTTTATCTAGAAAATATACACTGCTCAAAAAAATAAAGGAAACACTTAAACAACACAATGTAACTCCAAGTCAATCACACTTCTGTGAAATCAAACTGTCCACTGAGGTAGCAACACTGATTGACAATCAATTTCACATGCTGTTGTGCAAATGGAATAGACAACAGGTGGAAAGCATAGGCAGTTAACAAGACATCCCCAATAAAGGAGGGGTTCTGCAGGGGGGGACCACAGGCCACTTCTCAGTTCCTATGCTTTCTGGCTGATGGTTTGGTCACTTTTGAATGCTGGCGGTGCTTTCACTCGAGTGGTAGCGTGGTCTACAACCCACACAAGTGGCTCAGGTAGTGCAGCTCATCCAGGATGGCACATCAATGCGAGCTGTGGCAAGGTTTACTGTGTCTGTCAGCGTTGCGTCCAGAGCATGGAGGCACTACCAGGAGACAGGCCAGTACATCAGGAGACATGGAGGAGGCCATAGGAAGGCAACAACCCAGCATCAGGACCGCTACCTCCACCTTTGTGCAAGGAAGGCCAAGAGGAGCACTGCCAAAGCCTTGCAAAATGACCTCCAGTGGGCCACAAATGTGCATGTGGCTGCTCAAACGGTCAGAAACAGATTCCATGAGGGTGGTTATGAGGGACGACGTGCACAGGTAGGGATTGTGCTTACAGCCCAACATCGTGCAGGACATTTGGCATTTGCCAGAGAACACCAAGATTGGCAAATTCACCACTGGCACCCTGTGCTCTTCACAGATGAAAGCAGGTTCACACTGAGCACATGTGACAGACGTGACAGGGTCTGGAGACGCCGTGGAGAACCTTCCGTTGCCTGCAACATCCTCCAGCATGACTAGTTTGACAGTGGGTCAGTAATGGTGTGGGGTGGCATTTCTTTAGGGGGCGCACAGTCCTCCATGTGCTCGCCAGAGGTAGGCTGACTACCATTAGGTACCGAGATGAGATCCTCAGACCCCTTGTGAGACCATATGCTGGTGCGGTTTGCCCTGGGTTCCTCCAAATGCAAGATAATGCTAGACCTCATGTGGCTGGAGTTTCTCGGCAGTTCCTGCAAGACGAAGGCATTGAAGCTATGGACTGGTACGCCCGTTCCCCAGAACTGAATCCAATTGAGCACATCTGGGACATCATATCTCGCTCCATCCACCAACACCACATTGCACCACAGACTGTCCAAGAGTTGGGGGCTGCTTTAGTCCAGGTGTGGGAGGAGATCCCTCAGGGGACCATCCGCCACCTCAATAGGAGCATGCCCAGGCGTTGTAGGGAGGTCATAAAGGCACATGGAGGCCACACACTACTGAGCTTCATTTTGACTTGTTTTAAGGACATTACATCAAAGTTGGATCAGCTTGTAGTATTTTTTTCCACTTTAATTTTGAGTATAACTCCAAATCTAGACCTCCATGGGTTGCTAAATTTGATTTCCATTGATAATTTTTGTGTTATTTTGTTGTCAGCACATTCAACTATGTAATGAACAAAGTATTTCATGAGAATATTTCATTCACTCAGATCTAGGATGTCTTATTTTTGTGTTCCCTTTATTTTTTTGAGCAGTGTACTATACATACACGTACTATTAACAGAGTGTTGTGATCTACCGGCAGCCTGCGGAGATGGCAGCAGAGTCGAACAGTGGGGAGGAACATGGGCCAATCCTGAAGTCTGGGGAGGACTCGTATGAGGGTTCTACACCCAATACAGATATGGGGCCAGGGCCATCTGGGAGTTAGATGCTGACTCCGGAACCTCCAGAATCTGACAGCAGCAAGGCAGAGGAACAAGGGGAGCCTGTTCCTAGTGCACAAATGCTCAGAGCTGCCAGAAGGCAAGAACACTTAAGACAAAAGGAGAAACTCAGGAGTAAAGCTTGGAGGTGATTGGTCCTCCCATAAGACATAAAGGAGGAGCAAAGGGACATGAAGCTTTGAAAGAAGCAACGTTGTTTTGTTTGGTTAGGAAGCAAACTATTCTGATCAAGGCTTCCTGAGACCATAATTAATCACACACTAAGTCCAAACAACCCTCTTTTTATTTCAACAGCTGGGAATTATGTTCATTTCCAGCCATAATGAGTCCCGAATAGTCTCTTGAGATAAGCACCCACCTTTATCTCCTTTGAATTACTGCCAACAACTAAAGTGCCAAATTAACTGTAAAAAGCCAAATGGAGTACAAAGTCCACACAGAGCTTCAAGATTTAATGCAAACAGAGTGAACAAAGTTGCTTCCTGCAAAGGTTCCTGTCCCTTTGCTCCTCCTTTATGTCTTATGGGAGGGCTAATCACTTCCAAGCCTTACTCCTGAGTTGCCCCTTTTGTCTTAACTGTTCTTGCCTTCTGGCAGCTCTGCACTGAGAAGAGGTTCCCCTTGTTCCTCTGCCTTGCTGCTGTCAGATTCTGGAGACTCTGGAGTCAGCACATAACTCCCAGAGGCCCTGGCCCCATCTCTGTACCAGATGCAGGACCCTCATCCAAATCCTCCCCAGACTCCCCGTCTGCTCCATGTTCCTCCCCACTGTCCGACTCTGCTGCCATCTTCGCAGGCTCCCGGCGGACCACAACATAGAAGTCAACAAGCAGTAATTACAGCAGGGGAGAGAGGGAAGGAGAGAGAGCCATAAAGCATTCTTATTGCTGTCAACATATCTAATAGCAAAGTTCAAGATTTCTTTTCAAGTTCTTGCCAACCAACACTGACTTACAGGATCAGCAATATGCCAAACTATGACCAAATTGGATGGGTAGAAATAACTGGGAGAGGATAGTTCCTAAGATAACATGGTCCCAAGCCATAAAGGGCTTTAAAGTAATAACCAGCATCTTGCATTGCACCTGGCAACACACTGGCAACCAGCTTACGTCTAGTGATAGAAGTATTGATACTGATAAAATGTCTCTATCTCAATTCTTTCATTAATCTGTTTTCTCTGAACAAAAAAACAAACAAAACAAAATTGTATAGCAACAGCAGTTTGAAGAAAACTTCTTAAAGGCCTTGTGGGTGAATTCCAATAACCGAATTCCAATGACACTTAACAGAATTAATTAGCAAGTTCTATTTGGCATTATAACATAATGCTAGCTCGATGCCTGTGCTTCGCTACAAAACTATGTAGTCGGGCTTAGTTTTGAGGGAGGAAAATAAGGGGGGGGGATTCTGCTCTGCCTATTAGCATCCTTTGGAATTCATCTGGCTAACGTCCTATCAGTGTGTGTGAGGGTTGAGGGCTGTTTGGAAAGTGAAACAGTATTTGCTGTGTGAGCAAGAAGGAGACAGCAAGGAGCCTAGGTGTGGCTTAGCTCAACTGTTCTGTATTAAAGCTGCTTGCTGCTGTAAAACTGAAACTCCTCTCCTCTGCTTGTGTTTTGCTTTTGGAACAGATTTCTTTTCAAGTGGGGAGGGGGAGTAGAACTCCTGAGCATCAGAGTGTATTAATAATAATACACAAAATACTAATGCTGTGATGGTCATTTAAAAAATTCTTTCTTAAGCCCATGTCACACTGAACCAACGGATGCAAAGAGGATGTAAAACGGACAAAAAACCTTGCCATCCGTTCGAAAACGCGATGTACTCACTGCCTCCGTTTGGCTTCCTCTCTATCCGTCGAGCATCCGTTTATGGACGTTTCATCTGCTCCAAAAGTTTTGGGCTGCCCAAAACTTTTGTGCAGAAAATGTATCCAGTTCGTCCGTTCTGCATCCGCTACGCATCCGCTAGGCATCCGTTACGCATCCGCTATATCCGCTAGGCGTCCGCTACGCATCCGCGGAACTCCATCCACCCGGACGCAGGGAGGAAGCGGAACGAATGCAGAATGGATGCAGAACGGATGCCTAGTGGATGCAGAACGGAAGCAAAGCGTTTAAAACGGAAAAACCGTTCACAGAGGGGACCTATCTCGGATATTAAGGATGTCTAGAGGATGCCTAGCGGAAAACCTATACTGCCTATAAAAAGGGGGAGCAACTCGCCTGCATCTCACTTTCAGAACAGCAGCCCAGCGGTGCAGACCTCTGCAGCTTCATCTGACTCTTCCTCTTCCACAGCATCCAGTCATGTCCACCGTGGATTGTAACAAAGTCCTTTCGGCAGCCACCATTGTTCTGCAACAGTGCGAAGCCATCTGCAGGCTCTGTGAACTCTACTGCAAGAAGAAAAGGAGCCACCCAAAAAGAGTCTGGATCCGAAGATGGTTCGCCAGAAGAGCAGAGGACGGACTGTAC
>BLBF01000062.1:1059148-1104748 GCA_015471245.1 Laticauda colubrina | reverse complement strand
CAGGCACCAAGGCTGGCAGGCAGACATGAACCAAGGCTGGCAGGCAGACATGAACCAAGGCTGGCAGGAAGGCAGGCAGCAAGGCTGGCAGGCAGACATGAACCAAGGCTGGCAGGCAGGTAGCCAGCAAGGCTGCCAGGGAGGCTGGCAGCAAGGCTGGCAGGCAGACATGCAGGCAGGGCAAGCAAGGCAGCCAATCCGTCCGGCAGCAGGTCTTTCCTCTGAATGGCGACCTGCTTCCGAGCTGCTTTCGTTATATCCGTGGGGCTGACGCAATGCATCCCCCCCCGCATGCGCAATTAATGCCAGGCATCCGTTAGGCTTCCGCTGTGCATCCGCTGTGCATCCGCTCTGCGTCCGCTTCATCCGCTGTGCATCCGCTCTGCATCCGCTGTATCTGTTCTGCGTCCGCTTCGCTGAGGCCCCCCGGAAGCCCTGCGGAGATGCCATCCGCACCCATCCGCTTCCATCCGCTAGGCTTCCGTTCCACATCTGCTTTGCATCCGCCCTGCATCCTCCCCGCGTCCGTGTTATCAGCTCCAGTTATGCAAATTTTAGCCCCTTTTGAGAGCAGATAACAACAGGTGGAACATTTTGCTCGTCCGCTGTGTCCTTTTTGCATCCGTTGGGCAGTGTGACATGGGCTTTTAGTTTGCTGCTTGCTTTTTCACTTAATTCCCACGCCACTGTCTCATTTCTCATCTTTTTTTGTCATTTTCTCATCTTTCGGGCTATTTTCTCCAATTGGTTCCTTAATGGTTCATTAATTGTTGTTTGTAACTTGTGATTAATATAATTTATGATCTATGACCTATTGCTTGCTGTTTATATATATACTGTGAGCTTATACACCAAAGATAAATTCCTTGTGTGTCCAGTGACACTTGGCCAATAAAGAACTCCTATCCTATCCTATTCTTATTTTCTATCCTAATATAAGCAGGCCTCTGGTGGAAATTTATTCTGCTTTCTTAAAATTACTTTTTAAGAAATTTTAAAGTTACTTAAAGTTACTTTTCCAGCCAGCTCCACAGCATTTGAACTTCAAAATGCATTCTTAAAAGACAACATATATTTCATAAAGGGAAAAACAACACTACTCGATCAGTCTGATAGCTGTAATCCCAGCAAAACACTGATGCAAATACATGTGGGATAACAACGTATCAGGAAAACTCTGCTAGTCTGCAGTGACAAAAAAAAAAATCAGGCAAGTAATGTGGCTTGATTGTAATTTAAACTGAGATGGGATGGGAAGAGATCTGTATAAGCTGCACTGCACAACCAACCTGCCTTGCCCCCTACCCAATACAAGTCATTCTATGCATCTGATAAATTGAACAGCAGCTCATAAAAGCTTATGCTTTTAATAAAATTTGTTAATTTGAAAAGGTGCTACCAAATGCCTAAAACAGTTTCTCATGAAATTAAAAGACAATACCTTAAAACTGCAGAAATTAATGGAAATGAATGGAGTGAGTGAGTGATATTTGAGAAATGATAAATGCCTCAACAGTAAGATTTACATATTATTCAGGTAGGCACTCTTCTTATCCAAAGATAGATTATCTTTGGGGTTTTTAAACTTTTTGAAATGACTGTAGCGAGTAGAAATTGTACCAATAGGAATTTCAGACCATGCTCCAGTTAAATCTGAATTTAATTTGGATGAAAACATCCTTGTCCAGTTCAATTAATGGAGAGCCTGTGGCCTTTTAAAGATGTTGTTACAATAATAAAATACTACATAAGAAAGAAGAAATCAAACTGCAAATAGGTCAATTGTCTTGGTTCACATGCAGTAGCTACAGCTCAGTGTTTTTTTAATATGAAGGGTATAAGAAAGATTCCACATCTCACTACATAAAATATTTTATTTGAGAAATTAAATATTAATTACCTAAAATACTTTATCATTGGAAAATAAATTAGGCAATCTCCCTGCAGATCTAAAAGAATTTTGATATAGACATGGGGTGGGGGGAATGGTAGATAGAAACTGTTTTTGGTATTGTTTCTGATGTTGTTTCATTCTTAATAGCTTTTTCAGATGTATGACTTTTCTGGTTGTTACTTGATAGCATTTATGTGAATTGCTAAATTATACAAAATATAATCTCTAAGTACTATAACTCTTATAGGGTAGTTGCTCAACTATTGTAGATTATGTCAAATTTTAATATATAACTATACAGTTGTATAGCTGTAAATAACCATGCTAATTGTTTAGCCTACAGGATAAACAGTGCTATTTTGAGAAGTTATTTAATCTTCAAATTGTAATTGGTCTCTAAAATCAAAATGGAACTCACAATCAAGACAAATATTTTGATCTGACGCACTACAAAATATGCTTGAAAATAAAATGAGTGAATAGAGAGTAACCCAAACTTTGGTCTTTGCTGTAGAAGAAGCACTCTAGTCAGTGGTAGGATTCAATTTTTTTTATTACTGGTTCTCTGGGCGTGGCTTGGTAGGTGTGGTTTGGTGGCGTGGTTTGGTGGGCGTGGCAGGGGAATGATACTGCAAAATCTCCATTATCTTCCCACCCCACTGACCTGCTTTCCAGCTCCATTCTCCTGCGCAGGGCAACAAAAGAAGACCCAGCCAATCAGCTGGGACTTGGGAGGCAGAGAATAGATGGGGGTGGGGCCAGTCAGAGGTAGTATTGGCCGGTTCTCCAAATTACTCAAAATTTCTGCTACTGGTTCTCCAGAACTGCTCAGAATCTGCTGAATACCACCTCTGGCCCAAGCACTTCAAAATGTGAAGCTCCTATTTTAACTCACAAGAAATCACTTGATATCAATTTTGAAAGTGTGCTGAAATGTCCATAGTACCCTTCCTGATAAATAACACTTATTATAGTCAGGTGCCTTGCCAATCTCTTATCTGCTTCAAAAGCAAGGGAAGCTGAAGTCATATCTCCATGACAGGCATAGGCCCAGAATATATAAATGGCAAATGGCATGCCTTTCTACTAAAAACCAGATGCCATTCTTGAAGAGCAACACAATTTATATTTCTATAGCAGCAGATTTAAGATAACACCATAAGATACTACGGTTACTTGAACCTTGGTGTTTATTTTTTGTTCATGTCAATATGCTGTTTGTTCAATAATTTTACCTGATGTTGTCTGATGGAAACAAATATTGGAAGTAGCTCAAAAGTTCTCTGATCCCATTTCCTCAGCATGACATGCAGTCCAAATCAGATGGACAGGTGAGATTATTTGTATATCAATTTTACTAAGAACATACAGCATACAAGACTAAATATCATAATAAAAGTCTTTTTGTTCAAAATGGTACTGTTTATTGGAAACAAACAGGAGAAACATCAGCAAGGCAAGTCTTCTAAATATTCCAATTTGGTGGTGGATCTCTTGGTCCTTTTGGTTTGGAAAATCGGTTTGCAAAGCCTGTGACAAAAAATAAAACTGTTAAGCATTACTATCATATTTTATATAAATAAATTAAATCTTCAGTGAATCTGAAGCAAAAATTTACTCGGTAGGCATGTCTCTGACAGAAGCTATGGGAACTAGAGTGTAGCTATTCCAAACAAATACTTTGACAACCGTAGTAATAAATGCATTGTTCATCATAAAGCAATCCAGTATTTTTTAAAAATTGAAGCTAAGAAATAAGTGTATAAATACAGATAAATAAATTTAAAATGTTTAAATGTAGCAATAATATTGCATATGGTAGTATTGCTACATTTATAATATTGCATATGGTGCATTTATAATATTGCATATGGTGCTAACAATTGATTGTTTTATATCTATCTATAATCATTATCTCTAGTAAAGTTGCTGAGATTTGAACTATTTTTTTCTTTTATTTAGGAGCAGAGGTAATTACTACCTATTTTTCTCCACAACAATGCTGTGAGGTAGATGATGTGGTAAAGTGATTGGCTCAAAGTCACCCACTGGCTTTCTACGGCTAAGGATGACTAGAAATTGGATCTTCCTGGGCAAATATGGCAGAATTTTGAACTATTTTCAGAAAGGATTTTTTTTCCTTCTTCCTGTCAACATGTCAGTGCCATTTTCCCCTAGTTGTCAACATGTATTTTCACATTTCAATTTAATCCTAGGTATTTTCAGTCACTTTATATTATTTTAGAAAACTATCTAGCCAAGAAGTAAAACTGTTGGCATCAGTTAAGATAAGAATTAAAAAATATAAGCCAACATTTTACCATATTTAATCAATGTAAAAAGGATTCTGGCCATGCTTTTCATTCTTTATGTATATGCATATGATCCTGTATATGGTAGGATGAGAAATATTGGTGATAGCATGACAAACTATCAACTGGAAAGTTGTAGTAATAATTTAGAGAATGCAAGAAAACATTAGGATAGGTAGTGTTCTAATTTTGGACTTCAATATTCTATGGGTTACCTTCATAGTAAATTGAAAATTGAAGCATATTTATTTTTTTAAAATGCATACCAAAATTCAGAATAGAGCTGTGATGATTTGACTGATTATGCTCCGGAGCTCTTACTAGCGAAGGTGGATTCCAAATACCTAAAAATTCAAAAATATCTTTCGTAAGCCATAGTTAAGTGTGACAAAAACTGATTTCATGCACTGTAACATGATTCTTGATGTGAGGAAAGTCTTGCTTAAATTGGAATAGGAAAGATAAAAAAGAATATCCATTAAACGTACCACTCATTATGAATGTTATATTGTAAGCCAATATTCGAATACCGGTACTAGTGCTCTTTTGATGTTCTGGCCATTAAGAATTTTTTATTTCATAATGATATCCCTTTGTAATTATATAAAAATTTACATGACAGAAGAAAGTGGACCTGTGGCTTTTATCATAAACTGGGGAATATAAAATCCAGATGGGTCTTTTGAAAATCCATAGAAAAAGTTCCCCCATGTTATTGGATGAACCTCTTAAGAAATACTACAGAATTATTTGTTGTATAATTTTTTCCAGTAAACCTAAAATATCAGCCTGTAGGATGTTTTCTCAAATCTGGCTCTGTGTGGATGTGTTGGACCTCATCAAATTGGGGAAAGGTGCTGTAGAATATTTCAGCTGCCACTGATAAGAACAGTTTGAGGATTTTGTTAATAACTTATTATTGGTATGTATGGCTCATTTTTATATCCTTTTAAAGTATACTTATTTGGCCATACTCAGCCCCAAATTCATTAATAATTAAAGATAATAGAACAACTATAGAATCCAGGAAGTTTTTGTCACTTAACGTTAAAGCCAATTAGTTTTATATGTCTTCCTTTCTGGAGGATCTAATGGCTGACAGGATGACATTTAATTGGTTTACAAGTACATCTTGTCAACTCTTAACTGCTATTTGATCTGAAACAATTGCCCACTGATCCCAGAAACTTCTGACAGACTTCTTTCTCTTTGGCAATTAGTGGTTTTGGTATTATTCCACTTATTTCATTTCATTTCATTAATTCTTTTGGTCCTGGGCCAGGCTTTCCAAGATGGTCATCTTCCTCTTGTAGGACTTCAATGTACTGTTTTGTTTTTTGCCAAAGCCTCATTGCAGCAGCAAACAATTAGCAAAAAGCCTCGGTGGTGCAGTGGTTAGAGTGCAGTACTTCAGGCTACTTCTGCTGTCAGTTGCCTGCAGTTTGGCAGATTGAATCCCGAGCTCAACGTTGATTCAGCCTTCCTTCTGAGGTGAGTAAAATGAGGACTCAGATTGTTGGGGGCAATATGCTGATTCTGTAAACTGCTTAGAGAGGGCTATAAAAGCACTGTGAAGCAGTATATAAGTCTAAGTGCTATTGCTAATACCCTGTTTCTCCAACAATACGGCCTCCCCCAATAGGAAGTCCCAGCATGTTTTATAGGCATGAAATGAAATTAAGCCCCTCCCTCCAAATTAAAGCCTATATTAAAATATGCAAAATGGGGAGAATGGTAGGGGGGCTTGCCATTAGGAAATACTTTTGTTGCACACCCGGGTATGGTGCTGCCTGTGTTGACCCTGATATGAAGTGCCACACCAACGCCGAGGTCAACATCCAAGCTGTCACTGCCCGCCCGCCCGAAGATACAAGGAGGGGCAATTAAGTCACCCTCAAAAAGATGGCCTAGCCATTTTTTCAGGACTCAAAAAAAAATAAGACGCGGACTTATTATATGAGAAACATGGGATCTCCAAGAAGAGTAACAGTATTACTCTTGGCAGCAAGAAGGTAAAGCAACCTTCGAAATTAATTGTGGGTTAGTCAAGGGAAATGTAGGCAGAAGCCTGCATCATCAAATACATAGAGCAAAACTTTGGCATCAGCACTCTTACTGTGTTTCTCACATTTTAAGGCCAGGCCTTATATTTTTTTGACCCCCCCAAAAATCCGGCTCGGCCATCTTTTCGGGGGTGACTTAATTCCCTCCCTTGCATCCTTGGGTGGGTGGGCAGCGACATCTTGGGGCTCGGGAGACCTTTTCCTTCTCCCTTACTGCTGCGGCGTTCTAACACCACGGCGTTTGGCGCCTGCATGGCTCTGGCACAGCCCTGGCGGGATGAGCGGAGGGTCCAGCTGGGAGGTGCTCGCTGCCTTGGTGAGAGCTCTGCCGCTGGGAAGGAGGATAGGCCTCCTTCCCGGCAGCAGAGCTCTCACCAAGGCAGCGAGCGCCTCCCCGCCGGACCCTCCGCTCATCCCGCCAGGGCTACACCAGAGCTGAGCGGGCTGGGCAGAACCGGGAAAGCGAGCCGCGGGTGAGTGCGTGCCTCCTCCTGTCCCTCGATCCCAAATCTCGCCCGGGCGAGCAGCACTTCGCTTGCTGTGCAAAGCCGCAGCTTCCTCACCTCTCAGCAAGCAGAAGGAACTGGCTGCAGCCTCCTCCTCCTCAGCCGCAGCGCAGACCTTGCGGGGAGAGAGAGAGAGGGAGAGATCCTCTTGGGCGAGCACCTTCCCTTGGAATGCGATGACGGGAGCGCCTGAAGCCAAGTGTCTTCTCAGGGCTCCAGTTGCAGGGAGGAGCCCTGACTGGCCGCACGTGGCTGCGCCAAACGCCACAGCAGCAAGGGAGAAGAAAAAGCAGGAAGGTCTCCCGGTATGAAGTGCCCCACCAACGCAGGCAGCACCATATCCAGGCATGCAAGTACTTCCTAAATGCAACCCCCCCCCCGCCATTCCCCCCCAATTTGCATGTTTAATATGGGCCTTAATTTGGGGGGAGGGGCTTAATTCAATTTTATAAATTGAATGTCTATAAAACATGGTGGGGCTTCCTATTGGTGGAGGCCGTATTGGAGAAACACGGTAAATGTATGAATTAATGCCAAAGGTGCTTTCTCAAATAGATCTAAGGGATCTGTCAGTTAGAATGTGTATGTGTTTACCGAAATGGCCCCAATTTATACTGTCAATATTAATTTTTTAAGGGCTAGATGAGAAATTTACACTGCTTTTAAGTTAAATTTCACTGGATAATTGCTGACTATTTTCTATATATTTAAAATAAAATGGGGAAAAAAAAGTATTAGATGTTAATAGTTTACCTTTTAAGCCTTTCATCCAATGCATAAATTAATTGTTGTTTCTGAAATCCTTCGGGAGCTTTTGTCTCATTGAAAGACAATGGGATTTGATAGTTGTTTTTTATTAATCCAGAAAATTATTCGCTATCCTATATACTTGTAAGGATATAAGTATATTGCTAATTGTTTCTTTCTTCAAGATACTTACTGTTTTTCACATTTCGTAAAATTTTCAAACTCTGTAAAGAAGAAAGAGAAAGTCTTCTGTTGGTATTAAGAAAGCATTAAGTACTAAAGATCATTAACACTTGGGAGTAGAGTTCTAACAATGTAGATATGGAAAGAAAAGTGAGTATGAAATACAGTATATTACTTTTCTTTCTTTCTTAGAGCACACCTAATGCTATGAATGATCAATATACCAAGTTTTTTGAGAGTAGAGCCTTCTGGATAAGATTACTGTAATATGCTCTACACAGGGTTGTACTATTTAAAAGAAAAATTGGCAAGAAACAGATGTTGGTTTCTTGATTTTGGAAACTCATGCATGCATATAAATATAGAAGAAGATGAAGCAATTACTAAAGGCCCGGTCCCACTGGCCAACGGACGCAAAAGGTATGCATAAAGGACACAGCAGATGAGCAAAATTTCGGGGGTGGCTCCATCCGTTGTCATCCGCTCCAAAAATTGGCGAAAATTTGCATAAACAGAATGGAAAAGAACGGACGTGGGTAGTATGTAGTGGGGATGTTAAACGGATGTTCATAGGAAGCCTAGCGGATGACAGTGGATGGAAGCGGATGACACATCTGAAGGGGTTCCGGGGGAGAATTTCGAAGCGGACGCATAGTGGAAGGGGCGGATGCATAGCGGATGAAGCGGATATATCATGGATGCCTATAGGAAACAAAGGGGATGCCGCGTGGATGTATATCGGATGCAAAGCGTTCACTGCGTATGCGGGGAGTATGAATTGCATCAGCTCCGCAGATATAAAAGGATGCAGCACGCATGCAGTCAGCATACAGGGGAAAGACATGCTGCCACATACATTTAGCAGGAACACCATGGTTCGTCAGTCAGGCAAAAAGAGAAAGCCTGTGCCTACTTGTTCAAACCCAGGGAAGGTGAAGAAGGCCAGAACCAGCATCCCACCCCCTGGCACTGACTCTGAAGCTGCTGCTGCTGTGGTTGACCAGCCCCAAGGCCCTCAAAACCTTGCTGCTGAAGGCCCTGTTGCTAAAGCCCCTGAAGGCCCTGCTGCTCAAGCCCCTGAAGGCCCTGCTGCTGAAGGCCCCGCCAGAGAGAGGAAGAGGCAAGGGAAGGAGAAGGGAGAGAGGAAACAGTACACCATTTCCGAGGAGCATGAGGATGAGGTGCTGGAATGGCTGAGGAAGAACGAGTACCTCTGGAGAAAGGGCCACAGACTGTATTGCGACACCAAGAAGAAGCAGGCAGCTTGGAGTAAAGGCAGAGAGCCTGGGGTACACTGCAGAAGTACTCCTAGGATGGTGGAAGCACATGCACACCTGGTATGGCAAGCTACACCTCAAGAAATCCAGGCAGGCCGCTATCAAGTTCACTGACCGGGAGATGTATGTCATGGCCAAGTGCAGTTTCCTGGAGGGTGAGATCCACCACGGAGGAGCAGCCCCTCTGAGACCCCTCTCCCTCAGACATCCCACAGACAGCCAGTCCTCTTCCAGCCAGGAGCCAGCTACCCTGTCCAGGCAGGTGTCTTCAGAGGGCCCCACAGCAGAGAACCCCCTGACAGCTGCACTCCCCATGCCGGCAGACTTGGAGGATCCCGTGGAGGATGACACCCTACTATCACAAATGGAGGAAGAAGAAGCAGCCACCAGAGGCCAACCCACCCCACCCCCATCCCCAGCTCCAGAGGATGCAGGCAGAGAGGCAGACTGGAGGGCCAGGACCACAGTGTGCTGTTGGAGATCAGGGACACAATCAAAACCAGCACAGAAATTCTCTCTCAGGTGGTCCACAGCGACATACCATCCTCTGGCCGGAAGCCCTTCATCACCTACGTGAGCCAGACCCTGAGGGACTTGCCCGAAGCCCAGTACCAGGTGATGAAGCAGAAGATCACAGCACTTCTGCATAACCCTCAAGGCCCAGCTGAAGCTGCTCCTACCCAGTCCAGGTCTGCTCCTCCACCCCAGGTGATGTCACAGCCCTTCCACGGATTTCAACAGCCCCTCACCTACCAAGGCTACGACTACCAGGACTTCCCACAGCAGAAGCAGAACTTCCCAGTCCAGGCCCAGGTTCATCGCATGCCACAGACACCACTCCTCACCCAGCTGCAGACCAGACAGCCCCACTACACTCCTCCTTCCTCCACCCCACAGCCAAGCCCGTCAACAGACAATATGTCATCAGTATTGGGCCTGACATCTCAAGTCCTTGATGAGGGGCCTCTCAACCTCACGGGACTGAGTCAGTTCTCAGACAGCTTCCTGAACACACCATCCCCTGTTGTACCCTCGGGGCCGAGCACCCCAATGGTGCCTCAGACCAGCACTCAAGCCACAGCCACCTCAACAGTCCCTGCCTGCTTAACAGCTGAGACCATGGACATGACTCAAAGTGACTGAGAATAGTGTCAGAGACTGAGTTGTACTTCTTTGCTTAAGACACTTTACTTGGTTCATTTTGCTTATTTAATAAAGTCATAAAGTTAAGAAAGTTAAGAAAGTTAAGAAAGGTTATCTTTGCTTAAGATACTTGGTTCATTTTTTTTACTTCATAAAGTGTTGGTGAAAACTTTGAAAAAATGGTTAAGCCTTTGCATGCTTGTGGGATAGATAAGGATAGTTGTGGGATAGATAAACCTCCAGTGCAAGCATAGTGGGACTGTATGGTCCACCATCCCAGCTGCCACACATATGGACCTTTATTGTCAATAACAATTTATTCATTGATCAACACATTTTAAAATAAACAAAGCTCTTTATTAATGCCCTATTCATTGTAGGACCACTCAACATACATGGCACAATCTCATCAGTGTTATGCGACAGCCTCAAGGAAGCATCCATTAATCATCTATCATCCTGTCTTGCCACTCCACTGCTCCAGCTGGGGAGTTGCACCAGTGTCTCAGGAGGTTGCGCTGCTTCTTCCCTTCACGTGAAGCTCTGTTGGGGCCTTGTACATCCACAGTGTCTATCAGGTTACGTCCTTGCCTCCATTCACCAGGCTCCATGTCCCCGTTCCCTTGTTGACGGTTGACAAGTCTGTTCTGCAACACTGGGTGGTGGGTGCGCATGAGATGGTGCAGAATGCAGCAAGCTTCCATGATGCTCCTCACAGTCTCTGGGTGATGCTGCATGGTAGTGAGAAGTATCTGGAACCTGTTGACCAGGATGCCAAAGGCGTTGTCCACAACCCGTCTTGTCCTGGACAACCTGTAGTTGAAGATCCTCTCTTCACGGGTGAGGTATCTTGAACTATACGGCTTCATGAGGTAGGTTCTGAGGGAGAACGCGTCATCACCAACGATGAAGTAGGGCACATCTTGTGTGTCATTGGGTAGGGGGTCTGGATCTGGAAAACCCATGATGAGGTTGCGTTCCAGCCCATCCTTGAGGTCACTGGCATTGTATACGTGGGCATCTGAAGCTGACCCGTTGCCTGAAGCATCGATGTAGATGAACTTGTAGTCAGCATTAACCATGGCAAAGAGGATGATACTGAAGAAGCCCTTGTAGTTGTAATAAGTGGACCCTGAGTTGGCTGGAGCTTTTCAGGTCACGTGCTTCCTATCTATGGCTCCAACTGTGTGGGGAAAGTTCCACCTCTGATACCACTCTTCTGCAAGTTTTCTCCAGCCTTGTTCAGTGGTGGGGCACTTGAGGAGCTCCTCCACATATTCTTCGATGATGGCCTGCACCACTTCTCTGACCACTTTGCTGATTCTGTTTGTGGCACCCTCCATGCATATTGCATGTTTCTGTATGTGGTTCCAGAGGCCAGGTGCCGCAGATTCAGTGCCACCTTCAGTCCAGGGTCCAGGTTGGGACGGAAGTTGGTGCTAGGCTTGGTCAACCTGGGTCTCAGACGCTCTACAAGTTCGTCAAACATGGCTGGTGGCATCCTCATGAAGTGATGGAATGCATGAGGGTCTTCATTCCTCAGCTCCACCATCAACTGGTCATACAGTCCAAACTCCATTCTTCTCCCGATCCATCCTCAGACCCACACCGCTCTTGGACGTCTCCTTCTTCTCCTTCTGTATAAAAGTTGAAACAGTCTGAACAGGTTTTGATTCTGGTGATGAATGAGCGCAGCTATCATACGGACTGTGTCATCATCCATGATGGAGAACAATTGATGATGTTGAAGACCAAGACCAAGGGTGAAGAGGTCTGTACACCACGGCTGCTGGACTCATACTGAGATCCAGATGATTTTCTCCCCCTTTTTATAGGAAATATCGGTTGTCCTCTTGGTGTCCTTCTACATACTCTAGACATACTGTAGACATCCTAAATATACGAGATACATCCCAGATACAAACGTTTTGTCCATTTTTAATCCTTTATATACAAGATGCATATGCTTACATCCTTTCTATTTCCATGCTACTAACGCTGTGTAGACGTTCCGTGTACCTTTTGTTTCCTCCCTCTTTCCGTTTTCAGCTGCAGTGGATGTGAGTTGAGGGGATGGCCAGAGGATGCAGAGAGGATACAGCGGACATTTAATGGATGATAACAGACATGGAACGTTTGTTGCCCGTATATGTCGCGGATGTACATCGTACGCGGCGGAAAGTTCATCCGTTCACAAAGTTTTGTGCAGCTTCTTTCGTGAATGACATCGCAGTGGACGGATGCTCGATGGATTGAGTGTATAAAACATGTATGCAATGAGTACACAACGGATGCATAGTATTTTCCAATGGATGGCAAGCTTTTTTTAACATTTTACATCCTCTTTGCATCCGTAAATGCAGTGGGACCGGGCCTTAAATATTTACTAATGATATAAAAATAAATACAATGCAACTCACTTTCAGTGAAGAATTGTTGTCTCTAAGACAGGGCATACAACTGCATGAGGATATAGATGGGAACTATCAATCACTACAAATGATATTGCAGTTGTTAACCTATACCATAAATGCTTTCAGAACTTACTTTTTAATCACATCCAATAAACACGGTCATAAAAGAAATCCTAGTTGTTTTTCCAGTAAGAAAAACCACTTGCTTAAACTCTAGATAAATGAAGTTTTTTGAACCAAAAGAAATATTGCACTGTGTAAAAACATCTGGTCTTTTGCACAACTGATATTTCTATGATTTACATTATGTGTAAGGGATGAGAGAAAAAAACCCTGCTTTTCTGTTTCTAAATTAATGATGCATATCACCAGCTCTGCTTCCTTTACCTTGCTCCTTCTGAAGTGGCCTGCCTCTTTTGTCATCTCCTTTGCCAATTTAATCTGAAGGTCTCCAAGGTTTGCTGCATTGTTTGTAACAGACGGACAAGCTATAAAAAGAAACAGTGTCAAAAAAAGACACACTGGAAAAACTCTCCTTAATATTAAAAAGGTATGTGTGAACAAAACATTATTAAACCAATTTTACTGACAAAAAAATCCTGTAGGACCTAAAATTACATGAATACAGCCAATTTGTTTGTGAAAAATAAAAAAAACTTTAAAAAAACTTAAAAATAACTCAGCAGAGGCATTAATAGATGTATTTTTAAAAGTAGGTTAGGATGGAAATCACCCTAAGAGACAAATGTAAAACTGTCTACCAAACTGTAATCTAAGATGTACCATAGCAGCTACTTTGTCACATATATAAAAAATAGCTCTGATTGATTTTCTATATTGCTAGAATCACATTGAGATTTCAGGACATGATCATACATGTGGATGGTTTCATTTGAATAGAAAAACCAATTTGCACATAAATCAGTTCCAATATTTAAAACTAAGATTTTATTGCTGAAATCACATTGCGTGTTACCAGGCTTTGGAGTCAGTATATATTTTACACAATCCCCAATTATAACTTCAAAAAAGGCAACTATGAACTTATAAATAACGATTTGTCATCCTTTGATTGGCAATTTCTATTCTCTGGATGCAATACTTAGAAGACCATTGAAACTTATTTTTACTTGAAGTCAAAAGAATCATCAAACTATGTGTTCCATTAACAACTCCCAAAACCAGAAAAAACAAATTACCCAAAACAACAAGGAAGCTTCAATCCAAAAAGAAATCACTTTGGCAGAAAAACAAATCTGATCACGTTGCCAACTTCAAAAGCCGATACAAAAATTTATGCCACCAGATAAAAACTGAATGCACCAATTATCACATTAAACAAGAAGAAAACCTTCTATGCACCTATTCCACCTGCACTTTCTACAATTTTGTAAACAACAAACTAAAAAACTCAAGGTCCATCCCACCCCTGAAAGGACCTAATGGTAAAGACTGCAACGATGACACTATTAAAGCCAACATCTTTTACACATTCTTTGGCTCAGTATTTGTAAACCGCAATGGATCATGCCCAGTATTTCCTAGTCGAACCACAGAAAACTACAATGATCTTATACATATCGATTTTACAGAAGACAATGTTGAAAAAGCATGATGCAATCTAAAACCATCTCTATCTATTGGACCGGATGAAATATGTGCATACTTCTTAAAAAAGCTACCCACTGCCATAGACAAACCTCTAAGCAAAATCTTTGAAAAATCTTTCAGGACCAGCTCCTTGCCAAAACTATAGTCGCAAGCCACGGTCATCCCCATCTTCAAAAAGGGAGACCCAGCCTAGTTGAAAATTACAGACCAATCTCTTTATGCTGTGTCACCTGTAAAGTCATGGAATCAATTATTAACCAATCCATCATCCTCCACTTAAAAACAAACAACCTACTCTCTAATAAACAATTTGGTTTCAGGAAAAAACTATCATGTAATCTGCAACTCTTACACTGCAAAAACATATGGACTACACAACTGAATCAGGGCAAAGCAATAGATGCAATCTACATAGACTTCTGTAAAGCCTTTGATTCAGTGGTACACGTCAAACTACTCCTAAAACTAAAATCTTACAGTATCTCTGGACACCTGCAGAACTGGATAGAAGCATTCCTGTCAAACAGAACAAATGGTCAAAATTGGGAGCGTCCTATCAAATTCTGTACCTGTCAATCGTGGTGTCCCCCAAGGCAGTGTTCTAGGACCAACTCTTTTCATACTCTACATAAATGACCTCTGTGATCATATCAAGAGCAACTGCATTCTCTTTGCTGATGATGTAAAGCTGTTCAACACCACAGACAATACTTCAAAAAGATACAATCCCTTCAAAAAGACCTTGACTATGTATCAGAATAATCAAGCAAATGGCAACTTCAAATTTTAACAAATAAATGCTCTGTCCCACATATCAGCAAAAAAATATCAGAAAATAAAATGCAGGCTGAATAGTCAAGACCTTGTTGATGATCCAAACTCTGTCAAGGATCTTGGAGTACTCATCTCTAATGATCTAAGTGCTTGAGCCCACTGTAACTACATAGCCAAAAAGGAATTAGGAGTTGCTAACCTAATCATACATAGCTTTTTCTCTGGTAATATTACACATATATCTGGAGCATACAAAACATTTGCTAGACCAATACTCAAATATCGCTCATCAGTCTGGAACCCACATTATGTATCTGATATTAACACAGTTGAGAAAGTCCAGAAATATTTTACAAGAAGAGTTCTCCACTCCTCTACTCATTGCAGAATATCTTATGCCACCAGACTCGAAATTCTAGACCTAGAAAACATAGAACTACGCCGCCTTCGGTCTGATCTTAGTATAGTATGTAAAATCATACATTGCAATGTTCTATCTGTCAATGAATACTTCAGTTTCAACCATAACAACACAAGAGCAAACAATAGATCCAAACTCAAGGTTAATCGCACCAAACTTGATTGCAGGAAATACGACTTCAGCAACAGAGTGGTCAATGTTTGGAATGCTCGACCTGTCTCTGTAGTTTCTTCCCCAAACCCAAAAACTTTAACCTTAAACTGTCTTCTATTGACCTCACCCCTTTCCTAAGAGGTCTGAAGGGGGCATGCATAAGTGCACCAACATGCCTACCGTCCCTGTCCTATTGTTTCTTTTTTTTTTCTTATATGTATCCATGTATTCATAACTATGTTTTTACTTATACCTATTATCCTGTAAGCAATTGACAAAAATAAATAAATAAATAAAAAACAAGAATGAAGCAAAATGGACGTCAACTAACTTTCTTAAGCAAACACTAGGCTACAGTCCAACATATCTGAAGAACCCTAAAAGCTTCTATTCACTTAGTACTTCATCTAATAACATTGGAAGAACACAATGCAAAAAATAGCTAGAAAGAACTGGATCTGGGTATCATTTTTATAAGCAGCTACTCAGTTCTCTTTACCATCTGCAGTTGTAAATATCTTCTACCAACTGACCTCTTTCTATCAACTGGATCTTCTCAAAATTGCTTTAATTTCTCCTTTCTTCTAAACTGAGGACATTTTAAGTAAAAGCCCTATATATCTAAAACTATTAAAAGATGACAGAATTCTGTGGTATTTACGCTTCTCATCTGCAAGAAGAAATGATTCAGGAGTTCTCTCGGGAAGTGGGGGAGTAGGGGGTGAAGAAGATCGGCTCCACTGAAACTCTGTAATGATACAAAAAGAATGTATTTAAACTAGCTCACATTTAACAATCCTAAGGCTCTGCAGTGATTCATTTGTGGTTCTAACAACAGCATTAATCACAACCATTTAACAAGATTCCAGTCATACATTTAAATATCCTGTACATGTTATGGCTGGACTCACACATTCTGCAGAGTCAGAGCGTGTTTTAATGTCATGAAACATGCCCTGAGATATTGTTTTATACCAGAAACTAACAATGTATGTAGCATATGGTATAGTAACCTGTAACAAAAACCTTCACTATATAGTTTACAATAAAGTAACACATTGGTATAAAGGGTAGCTTGAGTAAAACTAAAATGTACTTTGAGTCATTATAAAGCAAGTAAGAACAATGGTTGTCATATTAATTAAAATATTAGGAGAAAAGGTACCTGATCTAGGCCTCTGTAGCTTTCCACTCTGGAAATGAACAAAAAGAGACAATGCTTAATCTTACCCCATCTTGGTAGGACTGTATTTAATTTTTATTGAGTATTTTAGTGTTTCCCAATGCACTGCCTTACACATGGCAGATAAGGACAGAAACATTTAAAGCAATCATATTCACTGCAATTCAATCTGATAACACTAAAAAGTCACCCCTTCAAAATTCTTTTCTAATTCCAGTTCCAGAAGTTCAGGTCCCAGACCATTTGGGACAGAAAATATGAAAGAGCAACTGCTGGAATAATTTCTGGAAATTGCTCATCAGGTCTAGATTCTTGCTACTCCTTTCTTCACTCAACAGGAATATAACCTGCTTTTTGTTTCAACCCCTGGAATTCAGATATCTAAATAACAGCAGTGGTGGAATTCATTTTTTTTTTTACTACTGGTTCTGTGAGTGTGGCTTGGTAGGTGTGGCAGGGGAAGGATACTGTGAAATCTCCAGTCAGAGGTGGTATTTGCCGGTTCTCCTCTAACTACTCAAAATTTCTGCTAACAGTTCTCCAGAACTGGTCAGAACCTGCTGAATACCACTTCTATATAGCAGTCTAATTTATCAAAGAGGTAGCCTTTATTCGACCAAAGTCAGGCATTTGGTAGAACAATGCTGCAGAATATGTTTAAACCAGTTACCTTATTTGGTCTCAATCTTACTGAGTCATCAGAAAATCTCAGCTGAGACATGCTGTTCCATTCCATGGAGATTTTTGATTTGTTTTTAGATGGTAGCTGATTATCTGAAACTGCTAACAAAGGTTTATCTGTAAATAATAAAAACCAGGAATTAAAACTGACTGATTTTTAAAATAACTTTATAGATAGCAGAAGTTTCCAAGCAATAAAAACAGCCCCAAGGCCCTATGCTGTGTTTACCCAATTGCTGGAACTCATTCTCTTCTCCAAGAACAATAAAAGATTCAGGGGTTCTCTCAGGCAGGGGAGGAGGAATATCTTCATCGTGCCGGGGAGAACCTGCAGTTAAAACAAAACAAAACCCTGAAGATTAGAGGACTTCCTTTTTGGTAAGTTCTGCCATATCTGGCCTGCAATATCAAAATGATCACAAGATGGCATTAAAAAAAAACACTGAAAATCCAAAGTTCTTGCTTTCCTCTAGAGTCTAGTGGTTTTCTAGATTTTTCTAGAACAGATCTGATAGTCCTATTTTACAAAAGTAATTGATTTCAGTACTGATTTAATAAAATCAAATACCAAATTCTATCTAGTGGGCCAGTCCTCCACGGTTAATCTTCACAAGAGAGTCATGTATTGTAGCTGTTCATGTTTATATAAGTTTGATTATTAAAAAGATATG
Source organism: Laticauda colubrina (assembly GCA_015471245.1). Taxonomy (NCBI): domain Eukaryota; kingdom Metazoa; phylum Chordata; class Lepidosauria; order Squamata; family Elapidae; genus Laticauda; species Laticauda colubrina. The sequence goes on along the minus strand of BLBF01000062.1, from coordinate 1,086,715 downwards.
GCACAAATCAGTGTTTTCTTCTGACTGCCCCTGGAACTTAAGAAGAGGGCTCTCTGCCCTTGTATTCTTTCAAACTAGACATGCCAAAAACTGAACACTGAGCTTTTTGGACAGAAGCCATGCATCCCTCCTTGAGCTACAAGTTCCTCCCTTGCTTCCATTTTGTACGGCTTTTCATTGTTGCTATTTCTGAGGCCCATTCGTTTAATATGATTATCATCTGATTTCATTCAATAGGTAAATCTATAAATCTATATTTAGGAAATATCTAGTATCAATAAGCTACTAGCTAGTACTCTATATCTGCTTTTACCTTGAACAGCAATCTTTATTGTCTCTAAAATGCCAAACACTTACTGGAGTCTGTTCACATTTTCAAACATCTGAATCAATGGTGGGATTCATATTTTTTTTACTACCAGTTCTGTGGGCGGGGCTTGGTGGGCGTGGCAGGGGAAGGATACTGTAAAATCTCCAGTCAGAAGTGGTATTTGCCAATTCTGCAAACTACTCAAAATTTCTGCTACCAGTTCTCTAGAACTGGTCAGAACCTGCTGAATATCGCTTCTGATCTGAATTTCTAATATGAAAATGTTAGGCATATACAGTGCTGCCAAAATATAAAAGCAGTTTACATGTGCATTTTAATATACCCTTGTGACCACTAGATGGCCCTAGAGCTAATTGTTTGAAACAGAAAAATTTGTAGACTTTAATTTGCCCTGCATTTGCATGCTTCTTAAATATTAATCAAGGGAGAAATTGAATATGAATTTTCAATTTTTATTACTAATTATCATTAGCCAGTTCTCCTGGAATAATTTATCTCAACTCACTAAGTCCTGGGTATTAAAAATTCAGATGGAAGAGCTACCTACACTGTTCCAAATAGACATCTGCTGAAAAATTATTCCATTTCTTTCCACCTCAGAACTTTTTTTCATACATAAGGATTATAGGATCATTTCTTGCTTCTGTATCTATATCATCTGCTTTTTGCCATATGGAGAGATTGTGATGAAGGATTTCAATTCTTTGCTTCACTGTTTTATTTCTGCAGAACTCTGGGGAGAAAAATTCTGCGCTCTCTCTCTTTTGCAGAACAAGCCTTTGTTACAGTTCAGTTTCCTGTTGTCATCACTCAAAGGAAAAAAATAGTAAAGACTTCAGCCAGTTTTGCCTGGTCTGCAGCCAAATGTCAACAGAAATTTGTTTGGGCTGGCTTCTGTAACTTAGGCCATGAGAAAGCATGTTTTGTGCTTGTTATTGTCTTTTTCTTTAATGGAGTACTTACTTTTTTTTATTTCTCCCTTTCCTTTATTCCTTTAATTATTCTCGAATTTATTAATTGGCTATGGCATAACAGCTGTACAAATAAAATCAATTCATTTATTGATACTAGTCAGAAGTTTCCAAATTGAAGGTGGGGTAGGAGATCAAACTGACAGAACATGTGCTCTTACATTGCAGGTTTTAGTCTGATATTCTGCTAAGACTATTACAAGTTTCTAGCAGCAAATGTGCCAGGTCGCCCTGATGAATTTTATATCTATTGTAGGGGGTTTTGTTATTATTAATGGAACCCAAACATCGACATAAACAATATAATACTTGGGTCTAATCATATTTTGGTGGGATTGGATTAATGTATGTACCCAAGTTCCATCATATGTAATCTCTTCTATGGTTATATATATGTATGTATGAATTTGGTCTAAGGCAGTAATAAAATATGTACATGCAGTATGTATGGTTTTGCTCATTGTGCTCAGCCATATTACAAATGACGCTTTAACAAATTGCCAGTATATACATTGAATAAAAAGATTTTCCCTAAAGAAAAACTATTAGTTTTCCACTTAGATTCCTAATATTTATGCTTATTAAAATTAATTTTAAAACAGAGGTTTGAATATTGAGTCCTCTAACTGCATTCTAACCACTGCATGGTGGTGTAGTGGTTAGACTACAATATTACAGGCTACTTCTGCTGACTGTCAGCTGCCAGTAGTTTAGCAGTTCGAATCTCATTGGCTCAAGGTTGACTCAGCCTTCCATTCTTCTGAGGTCAGTAAAATGGGGACCCAGATTATCGAGGACAATATGCTGAAACTGTAAACTACTTAGAATGGGCTGTAAACTGCTGTGAAGCGGTATATGTCTAAGTGCTATTGTTATTGTTCTAATATTTCTTGACTATCATGTAAACTCTGGAACCTAAGCATTTTCTGTGTCATATTCAGAATTCAAAAATAAAAGATATATTGGGAAAGAACAGGCTTACCACTATACAATATCAAAGCCTCCTCATTTTATATAACCAATCTGTACACCATATCTGAGTTGGTAACACTTCCTTGTCTTATTTATTAAATATTTGGATATAATCATTCATGTATCCTCATGGACCACTTCTATGGGCTACACTTTTTCTCAGTAATGAAAGCATGAGAAAGATCATGTCCTAAAGTGATCCTCTGTGGAGTACCAAAAGGCGCTATTCTTTCACCCTCTTCTTCAACATCTACATGAAGCCTCTGGAAGAAGAGGTCATCTTCTGGCATAGGGTCAGGTATCATCTGCTTGCCTCTCGATTAGGGTAAGGATTCATTCAATTAATTTATTTTGTCAGTCATAAGTCCGGTAGGCTGTATCAACAGGATCTTCCTGGCTTCTAATAACACTACCAAAGAAAGAGATCATTGCTCAGTAGAACAACACATCTTAGATGCAAAAGGTTTGGGACCAGTTATGTCTGAAAAAGCTGCCGCTCACAAAATTGGAGAGCTTGTGGCTGGGCTGATCTAGGCTAAGTTGTAATTTGGAAATTTAGTTGCTAAAATTTCATAATTTACAGGCCAGATATTGCTGAAGTAGAACTGATGATACATTTGTGTACCATCATTTATGGCTGATACACTGATGGGTTCTCAATCCTGAGTCAAACACAGGTGTTATCTCAACATCTGGAAACTGCAAGTTCTGTTGAGAAAAAAACTCCAGCCTGAAGAAGACTTTTGCACAACTCCCATATTATCTGCTGCCTTTGAAGATAATTCAGAAGCTACAGCTGGTCTACAATACAATGGCTGTAGTTAATGGCACCGCCCAATTCAACTGGGTGTGATTCAAGGTGCAGATCTGATATGGCTTGGATCCTGGATAAATGTGGAACTATTTTCTCCCAGGCATTTTTGCCTATACAGTAAGACCCAATAGGGAGGGTTATCAACTATCAGCATCCTCTGAAATCTCTGAGAACCATGAGGATGTGTCTATTCTGTATCTGTCCCTCCTTTGAAGCAGTGCTTCATCTGAAGTCAGGTTAGCACCAAACCTGTTAGCATTCAGGAAAACTGTCAAAGCTATTCTAAACAGCCTTTGGAAACTGATGCAATGATGAGTTCTTTTCCTGTAGCAAACAATTACTGCTGCTAAGACTATTTCCCTTGGTATATTTATGGTTAGGAAATGTGATTGATATTTATTTAGAGGTTCAGTTACTTTTATTCTTTTGTAATTTTTTTTAATTTATAAGATGCTCAGAGTTTCTTGGAATTGAGCAGCATATATATGGCCGAAATGAAATAATGCTGCAACCTTGCTTAAACTTACTGTGGCAGACTGTATCCAAAGAACTAGAATCCTGGGCTGGAGGGTTGAACAATGAGTAGCTGGTCTCTGAGCTCTCCAAAGACTGGTCTGCAAAGGCCAGAACAGAAGATGAAGGAACTGTTCTAAGAGGATTGAAAGCAGACTCGAGATGTGCTGGGGAGCATGGTTCTTCTGATGAGAGAAAAGAAAAATAGGGGTCTTCTGATGACCATATACAGTGCTGGTGGCACATATTCTTGAGCTTGTAGTGCCGGGCATTGTTTGTCAGCTTGTTTGAAATGTTTGAATCAAGTTGAAAGCCTCCACACTGGCCAGATTCTGAATCCATTTTTGTCAATGGCTGCAGTGTTTTCTGTGAAACTGGTTGAAAAGGAATAGATTTGGTCTCGGTAGGGTGCACTTTGGTATCTAAACCAATCCCAGTTTTATCATCCGTTTTCACAGTGAGAAGTGGATCAGTCGAAAAACAATAACTGAAGTCCAAACTGTGATGTTTGTGGAGTGGCTGTTTTGTCAACCAAGAATCCAATCCTGTGGTTCTGCCAGCAGTAGGGTTCAATGATCCAACAGAAATTGCTGGCCTGACCAAAGAAGCACCACCTCTGTTTTGGTCAAGGATGTTTAAGCTTTGTGTAGCACAATCGGGACACCGAGATTTCTCCTGATGCTCTTGTACAGAACTGCAAGAGAGATTATGTAATTCAAGATTTTCCAAAATGGGCAAGGTGAAGGAAAAGTTTTATGTTACATATGAAGCTACGACTTCAATACACTTCTAGCATTTTTTTACTAGAATACTTACTTCTTTCCAGTTTAAGGCTGCTAAATGCCAACCTTTACTTTTTAATATGGAAAAAGGAAATTAAATGCATGGTGAGCAATCATATTAATTATATTTAGTTTTCATTAAATATACATTTGAATTACATTCAAATAACATTAACTTTTTTTCCTCGATTTGCCTTGATTCCATTTCTTTTTTCTCCTGGATTCTTTACAATAAGATCCTTCTTTCAGAGTGCAAGTGCCCCAAACTAATGCTTCCCCATAAAAAAATCCACAACAAAATCCAACTAATTTAAAATCTTGCCTATCTTATTGCTTAACAAGTCTTAGAGTATTTCCACCTTTTATTTTCAGAATTAATTGTTGTTATGTCTGATCTCATGATTCCAGTAGATATCAAGTGGATTTACTGCTGGCTGAGCATATCTGAATGAAATTGGACTTTCCTCTTGAAGCACTAATTCCGAAAAGTTTATGTGTGGTCCATTCTCTAATGGATAGGAATTCCTGGCTACTTTCTCTTCCCCTCGTCCTAGACCTAGAGGTTAAGCGACAAGAATGTGGTTCTCAGCATATTACTAATCTGCTTTTGAGGAACTGAGGACTGAAAACAGTGGCAGCTTGGAAATGCCCAAATGGACCAATATTCTCAAGATTTCATCTAGTAACCACAGCTAATAGCCACTGATGTGCATGCTGTTTAGCCATTTCTCTAAGGAAACCTTACATAGTGGTGGATGATTAGCCCCGAATCAGTTTATTTACTCTGTAGTTAAGAAACAGTTATAAGTGCAAACATACTAGTACAAACAGAAATGACTATGTTCATGAAAGAGAACTGAAGAGAACTATGAGAGAAGTCAACTGAAACTCATGAGATTTACAATGTAGAAGTTCCAATGAATTCAGTGAAACTGACGTCAAGTAAATCTTTTTAGTACAAAATTCTCCAGTCCTTAATTCTATCCAGATTTTGTGCTGCATTAAAGAATAATATTTATTTTTACCTGTCTGGTTGCTTTATACAAGACTTTTCTCTATCTGGATCCAGAGGTATATTGGCTACAGAATGGTTTATTCCAGTCTGCAAAAGATGCAAAAGTTCAGGTTATGAGTCAAGACTCACTTCTTAGTCACAGCCCAAATAAAAACAGTTATCACATATTACATTATTAAGATTTCTCTATCAAGCAAAAGAGAATTGCTGCTCATATCTCCTTCTGCTAGCTAATAAAGACATTTTCAGTCCCAGAAGCCCTCCATCAAAATTGCAAGATTGATGTTAGAATAAAAGAATAAAACATGACCTTTATGCTAAAAAGAATATCCTAAGACTACCATCTTAGGACCATGCCTGCTACTGCAGTATGTGAAGATATTACCTAAAAACAGAGCATGTTTTTTGTTCCAGAGCAATAAACAAATGATAATTTGCTACACTCACATACAATCCAATGGATTTGGATTATCATGGACTAACATAACTCTCCAACAAATTTAATTACTGGAACTCATTGTCTAAAACTCATACGGCTAATTAAAGACTGTTACCACAATAACAACTACTTTATGAAAAAAAAAACAGGAAACAAACTAAAAGGGGAACTTGATCAGTTAAGAAAATCAAAATGGCACAAATGGCAGGATTGAAATCCAAGAGAGAAGGGAACAGGTGTCAGTCAATCTATGTCCAAGCTGAAGTAATTAAGTTTTAAGTAACTAGAGAGGACTTTTCTTATCTAGGGGAAATTCCAGCTGCTCATCTATTTCCTATTTTAGTGTAATGCTTAACAGCTACTTCTTTGTCTTAATTAAAAATTGGTGCTTTATTAAGCTCACTTTGGGATGGCAATGAATAGAGCTATGAAATTTCATTTTATCTTAGATTGTTATCACATTTTAGACCAAAAGTAGCTGCAAAAAGGAATAGGAAGAATACAGGCCTGAGTGCATGTGATATTGAGCTTGAAATATAGATAAGTACTTTGCAGTATTGTTTTGGAAAAACAGTCACATTAACTTTCTTTATTTGCAATTAGAGCCAGCAGGAAGGCTTACCTGTATAACAACAGGATCAGAATGACCGGATAATGCTTCAATCTGCCTTTTAAAGAGTTCGATCACTGCATCATAGACCAACTTATACTGACCCTGAAAAATGTCAGCCACAAGTCATTTGGAAATACATCACAACTGCCTATTCATTTCTCTACATTGCAAGTCTCAGCTGTCTAATATAAGTAAGTTCAGAAACGTTTATGGGTTCTAGCATCTGATCTAAGAGGCACTGATTATACTTCCCAAACTGAAGTTGGGGGAATCCCTTTAACAAGCTCCTATGGTTGGGTATTGGATTTGGATTTGGCAAGACAGAAGAAGAAATTGCAGTTCTGTGCACATTGTTGAGGTAATTCCCCATTACGATAATGAGCGCAGACAGAGAGACATATTTGAGAGAAGTGTTTGAATAATACACAGAACACAGATACACTGTACAGTAAATGTAGGTTTTTATTTCCAGAAAGATTGAAGCAAAGTTCAAAATAAGGAGTCCAAAGTCATTCACAAGTGAATCAGTCAGTCTTCATCCAGGGATAATCCAGGAACAAATTCCAGTGTCAAAAACAGTTCAGTAACAGACATCAAATCCATGACTCTCAGTCAATTAGGAAAAATGGAGGAACGGCAATACTCTCCAACAAAAGGAAAAACAGAGACTCACTCACTTCACTGAGACTCTTCTGAGACTAAGGCTAAGACAAACCAGATTTCTGGCTCCATCTTATGGCCGTTTGAGTAAGCACACCCAATTGCAGTTTTTAGTATGCTTTTAAAGTGACAGTATTAAAATGTCTATCCTGGCTTATATATTTCCAACCCAAATAGCAGTTAGATGACTTATATTCCTAACATTCTCCCCTTTTGGGTAGGACAAAAAATACAACCTTACATTCAAAGTCCATAATCCTCGCAGCACGCCTTATGCTTTATAGAGCCCTGGGCCTTTGTACAATGATCTGCTATATTGTTTTCTGATATACAGTATTCTAGCTTAATCATCTTACTTTGCACACATTGTCTCATATTTAAATATCTTAAATCTGTGTGTTCTTGTTTTAACAGCAATATTTGAAGCCATCTGTATTGCTGATTGATTATCTTCATAAACAACAATAGAATCTGTTACATAAATTCCCATATCAATCAATAGTTGTGTTGAGATAATTCCCCGTTAGGAGACGTATAGTTTATATATTTCTAACCCAAATACCTGTTAGGAGACTCATATTCCTAACAAGTTGCTAAAACAAAACTAAATCTGCACATAGTAAAGACAAACATGAGAATTCAGCTTCCATTGTTGACAAACTTAGATGTTTCTGTCTAATAGACCTCCATCCAATCAATGCTTTTCCCAATAATACTACAGTACCCGATGTAGATTTTCGTGTATTTATGTCTGCAGCAAAACTTGCATCAGCATATGCAGTTAAATTCAATTCATCCTTAAGCTCCAAATACAATGCATAATGTATTGTTTGTTTCAGATATTTTAACACACGTTTAATAGCTTGCCAGTGCTTTTCAGTTGACTCAGCTAATTGATTAAATCTTGCTAATTGATTAACATTGTATGCAATATCTGGCCTTGACAAATTACTGAGATAAGATAAATTACCAATCAAGGACTGATAAATGTTCTTATCAAAAAACAGGACTTTGAGCATCACGATGGCTAAACTCCTGGCTCATTGGTGTCTCAGCCAACTTAACAAAGTTCCATTTTAAAACTTTTTAGTAATTGGTGAATTTTATCTGCCTGTGAGATTTTGTATCCTCCCCTAGTTTTATCTATCTTTAAATCAAGATTTTGTTTGATTTCTCATAACTGTTTTATCTTAAATTTCCTCTCTAACAGTGAGATTATTTTAGTAGCTTCTTGTTTAGTTTTGGTGATTAATGCTATGTCATCAGTAAATAATAGCAACAATGAAATTACACCATTACTTTCTCTTTTAAACAAACATGGATCAGCCATGCCAGCTACAAAACCTATTTTAGTTAATTCTTTAACTATACATTGGTTCCACTCATATCCTGATTGCTTTAAGCCATAAAGACTTTTTTTTCCAATTTCCAGCAATCATTATTATCAGTATTATCATTTTTGAGACCTAAAGGTTTTTTTAAATACATACGGTGTTACAATGGTGCATGCAGATATGCTGTCTCTACATCCAAATGATTTATAATGTATTTCTCTTTAGCTGCCCACATTAATGCTGCCCTTAATGTAGTAGCCTTCAGAGGTGCAAACACCTCATCATAGTCATTTTCTGTCTGATTGAACCCTTGTGCTACTAACCTGGCTTAATGGGTAACAGTCCCATCTACATCTGTCCTCAGTTTATAAACCCATTTACATCCTATGGCATGTTTACCAGATGGTAACTTAACATTTTCGTATACCTCCAGTCTTTTTAATGATTCCAGTTCCTTATACCTTGCTTTCAGCCAAGCAGCCTGATCCTTAGCAGGATACAGTTTTAGTTCACTATAATTACTTGGAACTGTATTCAATACTAACCTGATATCTATCAGGTGGTCGTGTTACTTGGGTTGAACTTCTTGGTAATACAGGGCTTACTGGTGGACTTTCCTATGCCATCTGCTCCTGTTCTTCTATCTCCTCCTGTGCCTGTTCTACTACTTCCTCACATTCTTCCTCTTTAATGGCTATTTGTGGTTTACTTATTTTATCTTTAGGGACTATTTGGGTGTCAATAATAATATAATTGCTGGATTCCTGTTCCAATTTATCCCACCCAACGTGCTCTAGAAATTTTGCATTAGCACTACAATAAACATGAGCTGTGCCTTGATCCCAAAGTCTAAATGATCTATGGTTGGCCTCATAACCCACAAAAAATAACTTCTTAGCTCTATGTTGCCCTTTCAGTCTTACTTGTGAGGGAATATGCATCCATGCTGGAGCTCCAAATGTGTGTAGGTAACTTAAATTTGGCTTTCTGCCATACCAACGAGTGAATGGCAATTCACCAGTTGTTGTGTTAACTACATTGTTCAAAACATGCTTACTACACAGTATGGCTTCACCCCACAGTGTTTCAGGTAAACCTGAGTCAGATAACATAGTGTGAGCCATGGCTTGTAATGTTTGCCCTCTTCGTTCCACAACGAGTTATGTTGTGGTCTGTAAGGTGCAAAACGTTTATGCTCAACACCAGCCAATTTCAACATAGTTTGGAATCTTTTGTAAACAAATTCAGTTTACAGTTTAGTTCAGAATCTTTTGTAAACAAATTATCAGTAACTAATGCAATTACTTTACTTTTCATTTTTCTCTCTGGAAACCTTAGCCAGTTAAAGAAATGTTGGAATATTTCTGTTTTGTTTTTCATAAGATAGCAGAAACCATATCGTGAGTCATGGTCCATAATACTCAAAATATAGCAGGCACCCCCGAAACTTGGTTTTTTTAGGACTAATTATGTCAGCAAACACAACCTCTAAAGGTTAAACCCATTTAGTCTGTTTGCAGGAGTAACCTTACTTTTCTCTTGGCTACAAGCATTACAGTTTAAATATTTGCTACAGGGTTTCAATTTTACTCCCTCTGACAATTTAACAGTTTGTTTGAGCGTTTTGAAATTAATGTGCCTTAGACATCTATGCAGTAATTGTATACATTCATCATGTGGCTTTACGTTGTTATAAATGGAGTTAACTATCTTCAACTGGTCATCATGTATCACATATAAATCATTCTTTAAAGTAGCAGTAATACTTTTACCCTCTTTCTCTATTATACAGTTATCTCCCCCAAAGGTTACTACATAACCAACATTAACTAAAGCTCTCACTGATAGCAAATTAAATTAACCTGATGTTTTCATCTTCCATCCATTTGCCAATGATACATGTTGTTTACTTGTGAACATCTTTACAAACCTTTTTCTATCTTTAGTTATGCATTGCGATGCTCCACTATCAACTACCCACAAATCATGGTTTACAGTTGAATTGCTAGACATAGCTAAACTAACATTCTTCTTGGCCTTCTGGTGATTACCAGTATTTTGTCCTTTTCCTTTCTTACAGAATCTAGCTATATGTCCCCTAGGCGCACAAGAAAAACATTTCCTAACAGCATAGGTAGTTGAAGACAAATCCTCTTCTTGTGGTTGTTCCTTCCTCAGTTGGTCTCTATCCAACCGTCTTCTTACTTCTTCTAGCAACCTTCCAGTTATGTCAGTCAATGTCAGTTTATCTCTGGGCAGGACTTCCAGTGAAGATACGTAATCATCATAATTTTTATCCAATGAGGAAAGAATGATGTAAACTAGATGCAGCTCTGAAAATATCAGTTCTTTTTCATATAGCTCTTGAAAAGTTCTTTTCATGAAGTTCAAATGAGCTAACATAACTCCACCTTTCAGAAGACATGCTCTAAACAGTTTATGTGTAAGATGTATGTCATGAACATAAATCCTCTTCAAATTCTCCCAACACTGAGCAGCAGACTCTTCTCCACTAATATGAACTAGCTGCTGGTCACTCAGTGTTAGTACAATTATACAAAGAGCTCCTTCATTGTCCTGTTTAAAGTCAGCAAGCTTCTTGGCATCATCCTCATTAGCTGGATCCCAAGCATCTACATCTGGTGGGTCTTGAACTACATTCCATAAACCTTCTCTACACAGAAGTAGACTGCACTTCATAGACCAGGAAACATAGTTTGTTCCATCCAACCGGGTTATCAGTGATAGACTTGTTGAAGTGTCTTGTGCCATCTTTACCAGGATAGTAACCCACAATTAAACAGTAAACAGCTGTCTGTATACAGTACTGTGCATTCACACTAACTCTCAGTTATCTGAGCCTGGTATGGCCTGGGCCCATAACCAGTGTTGAGATAATTCCCCATTAAGAGAATGAGCGCATATAGGGAGATGTATGAGAAAAGTGTGTGAATAATACACACACAGCAAACAGATACACTATGCAGTAAATGTAGGTTTTTACTTCTAGAAAAGTTTAAGCAAAGTTCAAAATAAGCAGTCCAAAGTCATTCACAGGTAAATCAGTCAGCCTTCATCCAGGGATAATCCAGGAACAAATTCCAGTGTCAAAAACAGTTCAGTAACAGACTTACATCAAATCCATGAATATCAGTCAATTAGGAAAAATGGAGGAACGGCAATACTCTCCAACAGAAGGAAAAACAGAGACTCACTCACTTTACTGAGATTCTTCTGAGACTAAGGCTAAGACAAACCAGGTTTCTGGTTCCATCTTATGGCCGTTTGAGTAACCACACCCAATTGCAGGTTTTAGCATGCTCTTAAAGAGACAGTATTAAAATGTCTATCCTGGCTTATATATTTCCAATTCAAATAGCTGTTAGATGACTTATATTCCTAACACACATTATTAAGGAACTCTTAGATAACTTGTATTTTTCTCCCTTTTTCTGAAAGCATCAACACCTGCTTCTTTGATGTACCCCCAAGAGGCCCCTACTATTAAAAAACTATCATTACTGTCATGCACAAGATTTTCTTATTGCACAGCGATGTCTTTTCAGACAAATAAGCTTCTTCACTTCTTTGAGTGGTTTTTATGGAAAATGGTGTAAAGTATTTTATAACATACAATTAACTGAAACATTACTAATGCTTGGCATTGTAATAAAGAAAGAAACCAAATTGTCTGAACATACCTGAGTTTGTACCACCAAAGGTCTCTGCGTGCGCATTTCCTGAATCATATTAAAAATGCTGAAGTTCATTGGTAGAATCTTCAGAGATAAAAAAACAGAGAAGGCATTGCTCATTTGAAAGGCCGAGCTATGCAATCTGTCTATTGAATACTCATTAATAATAGCAGGGGTCTCCAATCTTGGCCACTTTAAGACTTGCGGGCTTCAACTCCTAGAATTCCCCAGCCAGCCATGCTGTCTTACAAGTCTTAAAGTAGCCAAGGTTGGAGGTCCCTACATTAAAGAACTTGCACTGCATGTTATAGAAAGACTCACTGATGTCATCATTCCTGTTACAACTATATGTCAATTTTCTGAAAAAATCAATTTTTTTTCTGGAATAGCAACCACATAGCAAATAGCATGAACATTAAATTATAACTTTAGGTAATCCCTACCATGAATAGACAATATGGAAATACTCACACTGTCTCTTAGCAAGGTCCAAGTATAATCAATGGCACATATCACTCCTGTTCGTCCACAGCCCGCACTGAAAGATATGACAAATTGCTAAATGAATGATGAACAATAATTTATTCTCAATGTAGGTTGTTCAACTTATATTCAGACTTCTCTGAAATCCTTTATTGTATCTTCAGATCTCCCATTTGATTGAAAATAGCTAAATATCTCTGCTAAAATTTACTTCTTATATTTTATCGCCACCATCATCAAAACCTTTCTATGTAAGGTAAGGTTTCTAGCCACAACCTTACAATGACTGAATTTTACTTCGTTATGTAATTCAACTTGGGCATTATAAAGGCAAAATATCACATAAATCTGCCAAACATCCACGACTGTAGCAAAGATGGCATTTCAGCTTGGGCAAATGATACTACTTTGCATTTGAATTTATTATTCAACTTAATTATTTTTATTGGACCCTAGTGATGCAATAAGCTCCATCAACAATAGTGTCTGATGCTTCAGAGGAAGAAAAGTATGAAAATTACACTGCAAACATGCAGTTGCACATAATAAATTCCTATGGAGTTTAAATTGGTACAACACATAATAACTTCTTTCTAAGTGATAGGAGTTGGGTCTCTATTACTTCCATGATTGAGTACTTTTAATCAATTTACACGGCTTAATTTAAAAGACACATCAGCATTCCAAAAAAATAAAACAACCCACCACACAACCCTGAATTGTCCCTAATAGTTAATAGTAACTTCTTCCTTCTTTTATTATGTATGTATGTATATTCATATTCAAAAAGAATTATAAAACAATTCTGTTCTCTTGAAGTTAAAAATGGTTTCTACTTTCAAGCAATTTTACCTGCAGTGCACACAGATAGGTACATCATGGTGTGCTTGGTAGCAATGCATCTCATTTATGAACTGAAAAATAGAGTTGATTGAAGATGGAACATCATGGTCTGGCCAATTTTTATAATGAAAATGGTAGACGCTTCTGATTTCCTAGAAAAGACACCCAAAACAAGGATCTTGTAGGAATTAGTTTAACCCGGGTATTTTCCAATTAACTTATCTTAACCCTTGAATGCAAACTGAACTTACAGGGTAAAAGAAATATTAATATTCACCAATAGAGGATTGCTTAAACCCTTCTTATCCACAAGGGAAAAAAATCCATTACCTTTCTGCAGGTACATGATATGCATAGTTTCTGTTTGAATGTTATTGGTTTTTCTTATCCTTAAAGCACATCCTCTAAAGGGAATGCTGGACAGGAATCACAAAATGTTCACAGATATATGTATCAGAGAAAATGGTGCATTATACTTTCCCAGGGTAATCAGTCTCCCAGAAAGTCAGCATATTTCCTGAAGCATCCCACACTTACATTGTCATTCACTTTCACTTTCAACTTGTGAATCACATAGTCCTTCCTTTTTTCTTCCGCCTCCTGATGGGAAGCAAACCAAGAATCTATTTCAATGACATTTATTTCCACAAAGAAGAATTCGGTGTCTGAATTCCAACAGAAAACAATATACTTACACAGCTAATGAAGAAAGGGCCTAATTGCAGTGGGGATTCATCCACCGCAACCCAGTAACGTTCACATTTTTTCTGTTAGGAAGATAAAGAGGAGACTCTATTCATTCTTCTCTGATATTCATCCCAGTTCACAATTTATTTTTATTTTTTTTAGGCAAAACAAATCTGTCTGATGTTGCTGTTTAGAGCAGGGGTCTCCAACCTTTGCAACTTTAAGACTTGTGGACTTCAACTCTTAGAATTCCTCAAAGCAAAGCTGCCTGAGGAATTCTGGGGGTTGAAGTCCACAAGTCTTAAAGTTGCCAAGGTTGGAGATCCCTGGTTTAGAGGTGAGACAATAGGAATGCCTATTGCAGAATAAGTTTGTATCTACAGCTGTAGTCTTGGCAGATTTTATTGTACTTTCTCTTTTATTCTCTCAAAACAAAATCTGTACTATGTGCTGAACAGATGTGAGGAAAGTTTTCAGATGGATCATGCAATAAATGTGATTGTAAAAGATTCAGAGTTAGCTTCATCTACACAAAGATAGTGTCAGTTGTGGAAATGCAGTACATACTCTGCAGTCATTATAGAGACTGAATGTAAAAAAATGCCATGTAGGATGAGGTTTGTGGGGGGGGGGGGGCAGCTCCAAATGTACAGACATTACTGAACTAAAATTTTCCACACTGTGGTATGTTACCTTTTGACGCAATACCTACCTTTCCCATTTCAAATTCCATGCAAGCCATGACAATGATCTGGAGAGATTAAAAATAAGTATCTGAATGCTATTGAGAAACTGGCATGTACACAATCAGGCTGTTGTTTAAGAGTTCCAAACAAGATCATTTTAAGATGCAATTGAAAACAGCTTACTATTCAATTTAATGCAAAAGAAGCAGAAAACATTATTTCCAATGCTGTAGTTCAAAAGCTGCCATTGTACTCAACTATCCTTTGAAGAGATATATAAGCAGGCAGCTATATATAAATACAGAAAAAGAACCATTAACTTTGCATATATTTGGAAACAAAATAAAATAAAAAGATCAACACATTTACTTAGTTTCCATAAATTACTTATCATTTTTTTTAGTTTGGAGATTTCAAAGAATTTATAGCTGAAGTATTTTAACTCCACAATTTTACTGCAAAACATTCTAGGTTGTTGATTTCAGCCTCCTTTCATTGCTGACAATCATCCATTATACACTGACAATAAATGTTACAGCCTGGAAGAAGGATAACTGCAGAATGTAAACATTCCAAGAACTGTGAACTAAGTCAGTCTCTCTCTCTCTGTGTCTCTCTCTGTGTCTCTCTCTGTGTCTCTGTCTCTGTCTCTGTCTCTGTCTCTCTCTCTCTCTCTCTCTCCCTCCCTCCCTCTTCCTCCCTCCCTCTCTCTCTCTCTCCCTCCCTCCTTCTCTCTCTCTCTCCCTCCCTCTCTCTCTCTCTGTCTCTGTCTCTGTCTCTGTCTCTCTCTCTCTCTCTCTCCCTCCCTCCCTCCCTCCCTCTTCCTCCCTCCCTCTCTCTCTCTCTCCCTCCCTCTCTCTCTCTCTCTTTATTATGTGAGGGTGTGATACAGGTAATCTCATAACAAAACTGGATACAGATCCAGACAAATTTTCTTTTAAAATTGAACAAACAATTAACAAATAGCATTGATCTACCTCTTACCAAGATTTTATATTCCCAAATCATCCTCCAGAAATCTACAACAGTTGTGGAAAGTGGACCCTGGGTAGCAATGTAGGTTCTTGGCTCATATACACCCTAAAAAGGAAATAAATATAACATAGACTTATATAAAGGCATTAAAAAGCATTTAAATCTAATCCACTTTAGAATTTTACAATATTATTACATTTTAAAATGAGCTGCCACACTAACTTTTTGAAGAACATTTAAAATAGGAAATTGAATTAAATGAAAAAAATAATCTATGAAAGTATTTTTCCAAGTGGTACCACTTTAATAACAATCATCACCATCATGGTAATGGCTTCAGTTCTGTTACTGCTTTCATCATCCTCAGAAGGGTGTGTGACAGAGGCTCTAGTCCAACCTTTCAACCAGATATTATATCTAATGAGGAAAGGCTGTGCAATAAAGCAGAAGCCAGAATAATCCAAACAATCTAAAATTTAAAAAATGTTTGGACTTAGATGCAGAAATTGTGTTATCTCCAAACTTTCCACTTCAGTTTATACTTCCACATCTCTATTCAAGCTACAGCAGCAATTATAACTTGGTTGCAGTTACTAAACCAAGCAAATTTTCCAACAGGCTAATTTTCACATTAGCACTTTTAAATAAAGCAAAAGAATGGGGGCAGTAGGATTTTACTCTTACCACTTTATACAACCATTCAGATTTTATTTATTTTGCTAAGAATCCCAAAAAATACAAACAATAGGTTTTGGAAATATGGCTGCCAATAGAGGTGCTTAGCAATTTATTTAATTCTTCTTTTGCATGAAGTAGGCAGAGACTAGTTTCTTTTTTTTGTTCCAGAAGTTGCTGTAATTTTAGGCAGTCATTGATTGAATAGCATTTTTTGTATTCTAGTCTTGGTTAGCTAGAAGGAGAACACTGATCCCTGTGTATTATTAGCATTTTAAAACAGAAAAGTTACAGGATCGCTTCAGCTGACAATTGATACACTATTGTGTGGAAATGTCTGCTGGAGATTAAAGAGAACATCTCTACTCAGCCATGATGTTTATGATCTCAACCTAATAATGGTACCATGATTGTCGCAATAATAAAATGTATGAATCCATACTGCCTAAAATAAAATATAAATGCAATCACAAAATAACATTAAAATCTTGTGCTAATGGGAATAGGATCTCAAATGCTTATTCTTTGTACCTTGATAAAATTTGCATTGATGTAATCAGAGTCTTTATCTGATGTGATAAAAGAGAGCTTCACTCTGGTATGGTCATCTGAGGGAGGAGAAAGGACAAAAGAAACAACTGTTTGCTTCCTTATGTAACAAAGAATCTATTAAATGGAAGAATGAAGTTGCTTTTGTCCAGCACAAATTCAATTGTACAAGCATTTCAAATATTTTTATTGAAGATATATAATTAACACATTTAGAACATTAAAAGAAGCTCCCAATCATATTTTCTAGCTCTGCCACAATTCAAGCAATATAGCCGGTAGTACTATTTATACCCTAAAAGAACCTACATTAACACTGGCCAAACACTTCAATTTATTCTTTTTTGTGTATTAGCAAAATGTTCCGCTTTTGGCTTCTTTAATGCTAACCATCACTTCCCCAATAAAATTGAATGTGAAAATAAATGTTGTTATAAATGAAATGTTTCCTACATATCTAGGTTCCAAATATCGGTTTATGCAAATTGAAGATTTTTCTATTCTTGCATGGGACAGAAGATGAATCTTGGATTCATCTTCTACAACTATGACGATAAAAAATGACTATGACTATAAAAAATGGAAAGGCAAACATTTTTAAACCATGGTCCATATTTTTAATTAACAGGGAAATAGCAGTGGCACAATGATGTCATTGGAGGGTCGTGGCTGTATTATTTGGTTTGTGTTCAAAACCTGTGGAGGGATTTTTGTCAATTAAGAAAATAAGTGCATTAAAATAATCCCTAAATACTGAAAAGTCACACGACTAAAATATCAGTTTAATTTTAAATGTTAATCATATAAGTTAGGGTAGCTACTGCAAAAACGGAAGTGGAGACGATGGGTCACTACAATAGCAGTATATATTCTCTATCCTTCAAAGCAGGCTATGTGGAAGATATGTGAAGAAGTAGGAGGAGGTTTTTTTATTACAAATTTTAAAAGGGGATTTAAAAGGGGAACAATGTCCCAGAGTTCTGTGTGGAAGACATTCTGGGAAATCTTTTAGTATTGTGAGCAGAACTGAAGTCATGTTGGATGACCCATTGAATTAAATAAGGAAGTGTGTCTCAAACTCAGTAGCTCTGCTAAATAAGAAAATGTTCCAGTTTGTGCACAAGAGAAAAAAACAAGATAAGGCTAGAACAATGGGGAATTGTAATAAAGTGCTGCGATGTCAAAAACCGTGTAACTGCTTTTGCTAGATAGGGAGCTAGTATGAACCTTCGAAATATATGTGTCAATTTGAAAACAGAAAGAATGTGAGCCAAGCCCTCGTACGAGGGGGCGGACAGTTAGGGTATAAAAATGCTGCCTGAATTTTGCTTTGTGTTCCTTCAATGCCTGAGGGAACCTGTCTCTGCAGACACGTGAATAAAACCTTGTTTTCCTTGGATCAACGAATCTTTTGGTGGTTTTTTTATCTGCTTCCACCTCACAATTTGGCGCTCAACGTGGGCCCTGACGAAATTTCGACTGGAGAAAAGGGACTGGGTAAGTGTGGCGCCACCGCCTCCCATTGTAGAGGGGCCCCTCCCTTGTCTCAGTTGGATCCCGGGGTAACTGCACACAGCAGACGATCCTTGGAAACAAGAGAGAGAGAATCTGGCCTGATGCTCTGGGAGTTTCGTTGATCACCTGAAGTGGGGACACCCACACTCCTTTCGTCTCCGGGAGACCAGGGGTGTATCAGGTGAGTTTGTTGCCTTTCGGGATAGAAGAAGGGATATACTGTCCTTAAACTCTGGGAATCCAACAACTGCTGGAGGACAGTGTAAATCCCTGAGTTGGGAATCTCTGGAAGATTGTTGGCGGGCAGCGTGGAGAAGGGGAAAGGGACAAAGCAAGTGTGAAACGTTCCAAGAGGGAACGGGTATTGAGATAGAAAAGACCCCGAGAAGGCTGATTCCGACTGACTCCCCATTGGGTCAACTACTACAACAATGGTCGTTGCCCCATCTGAGGACTTACACTCGGAGTCTAGAGAAAAAGAAAATGATCTACCATTGCCAATATAGATGGCCGAAGTATCCCCTAGTAGACCCTGAGTTTCCTTACCATTGGGATCCTGAAGGGAATACCAGCACTTACTGGATAACTCAGTTGAAAGAGTATATAGTGAAACAACGGATGAAGGAGCAAATACCCTATGTGGAGGTATGGTATCATGCTCACTTTGAAGGTCCAGTTCCACCAGAAACCGAAGTAGGACAGTTTGTCAGCAAGGTGGAGGAAAGCGAAACTGAGGACTGGATGGGGAGTCCACCGGCATCGGGTCCGGAAGTCCTGGCACCACCGCCCCTGCCGGCTCCAGTTTCCCAGGCTCCACCTCCACCTGCATATTCAGGACTAGGAAGGGACCTGGCTCAATTAAACAAGGACCAAGAGAATTTGCCTCTAGGAGGAAGGTTGGCCAATCCCGTGTCAGCCATCCCAGTCAGAGAAGTCCCAAATGGCACGAACGCACAGGGGAATCCAGTCACCGTTTTCGTGGCTGTCCCCATAAAATCTGCTGAGTTACAGGATCTGAAAAAGATCCTTCCGAAACTCCATGAGAATGCTCATGAAGTGGCGGAACAGTTGGAATTGTTTCTGGGACCCAATGAATACACATACCAAGAACTGATGTATATTCTTGGACACCTTTTCACCCCCAGAGAGAGGAACCTCATTAGGAGGGCAGCAATGGCTGCCTGGGATAGGAGACATGCAGGGCAACAGGGAGCAGTGGCTGCAGACACAAAGTTCCCCATAGCCGATCCAAATTGGAACATCAATGATGATGCTCATAGGGAGCACATGAGAGATATGAAACGTATGATCATTGAAGGAATTAAATTGGCCATCCCTCAAGGGAAAAACTTGACCAAAGCATTTGAAATAACACAAGGAAAGGATGAGTCCCCAGGGGATTTCTGTGCTCGGCTCCGTGAAGGGTTAACCAAGTACTCCGGAGTGGAGCCAGAAACCCCTGCCTTCGAGACTCTCCTGAAGATGCAATTCATCACCAAAGCATGGCCAGATATCCAAAAAAAGATTCAGAAGACAGAGGGATGGACTGATTTGGGCATGACAGATTTGATGAGAGCAGCCCAACAAGTTTTTGTAAACCAAGATTCAGTTAAAACCAAAGAAGAAATCTCAGATGATGGTAGCTGCTGTGCAAACGGCAGCCAAGAATGAAGTTAGGAAAAACAGGGAGACCCAGATGTCAGATCTGAGGCCAAGGTGGAGAGATGAAAGATCTCCCAGCAGGGAGTGGAGACCCCCAGTTAGGCGAGGAGGTCCAGGGGGCAATCGAGGCGGTCAATTCCAACGGCCGTCCCAGAGTAGAACTTGCTTCAGATGCGGGAAAGAGGGACATTTTGTGCGCGAATGTCCCAAAACCCCAGAGGAACGAAGCTATACCTATACGATTAGGGAGGTTCCGGCTCCCGAAGAGGGACCCATGGGGAGCCATTGGTAAATGTGTTAGTGGGTCCTGACCATCAGGAATGGCTGTTCCTGATCGACACCGGCGCAACCCAGACATCTGTATGCGATCCGGTAAAGGGAGCATGCAGGTCAAAGCAGACTTTCAAGGTGGTTGGGGTGAGTGGGAAATCCCAAGAGGTCAAGATTTTGGAAGAGGTGAGATTGGAATTGAATGATGTGTTTACTGAAACCAAAATATTGTATATTCTGGATTCAGGGGTGAACTTGCTAGGAAGAGACTTGTTGGATGTTTTTGGAATAGAATTGTGGGATAGAAGGAAGGAAGTTCGCATGTGTATGTTAACAATGGAAGAGGAGGAGAAAATATCATCAGATGTGTGGGCAGGAGGTGAAGGGGTTAGTAGGAAAAAAAAAAGGTGAAATATTTGGGACATTACATTCAGCAGGGGGTTAGGTCCTTGGACCCTGAAAGGGTGAAGGGGATCATGAGCTTGGCTCCTCCCAGGAACAAGACAGAGGTGCGGAAAGCGTTGGGATTATTGGGGTATTGTATAATCTGGATAGACCAATTCACAGTGTTGGCACAGTTTTTGCATAGAAAGTTGCCTGGAAAGGGAGAGCACATAGAATGGGAGGAGGGAGATAGTGAAAGGTGGGAAGAGCTGAAGAAGGCTTTGTCAACCGCTCCAGTTTTAGCCTTGCCAAACCTGAAATTACCGTTTCATTTGTATGTGGTGGCGGCTCAGGGAACAGCAGTTGGAGTCCTTGCCCAAAAGAAGGGGGGGCAGGACCAGCCGGTAGCTTTCCTAAGCAAGGATTTGGAGCCGGTTGTGAAAGGATGGCCAGTTTGTGTTCAGGCTGTGGCAGCAACAGCGATGTTGGTGGTGGACAGCAAAAAGTTAACCTTTGGGGGAACTTTGGTGGTGCATTCACCTCATCAGGTCAACTCAGTGTTGAGCCAGCTGGCTACCACTTGGATGACCGAAGGGAGGATACTGAAGTATGAAACCATTTTGAGAACCAGTCCTGATGTGGTAATAGAAACAGACAAGAATCTAAATCCAACAGAATTCTTGGTGGGGAGAAGGCAGGCGTGGGAACCGGAAGACCATGATTGTCTATTGCAAGTGGATCTCATGACGAAGGTTAGAGAGGACTTGGAAGAGACTCCATTGAAGAAGGGAGAGAGGTGGTTTATAGATGGATCTAGCAGGGTGGAAAATGGAAAGCGAAAATCTGGGTTTGCAACAGTAACCGGGGAAGGTGAGGTAATAGAGAAAGGGTCACTCCCAGCTGCTTGGTCAGCCCAGAAATGTGAATTGCTTGCCCTGACCAGAGCCTTGGAATTGGCTGAGGGGATGGAAGTAACGATTTGGACTGATTCCAAGTATGCATGGGGGGGGGGTGCACACGTTTGGGAAATCTGGAAAGAAAGAGGATATATCAAGGCAGATGGGAAGCAAATAGAGCAAGTGCAGTTAGTAGAGCAAGCCTTAGAGGCATTGCAACTCCCCAGCCGAGTATCAATTGTCCATGTGAGCGCACATCAGAAGGGGAACACACCGGATGTTGTGGGAAACCGATGGGCGGACAAATGGGCGAAGGAAGCTGCAGGGGAGATAGAGTTGGTAATGGTATCTATACCAATACTGGAAAAGGAGGACGAGAGGGAGGAATGGGAGCCAGAGAAAAAGGAAAAGTTGGAGTTGGAGAAAGAGGCATGTGTCAAAACCCCAGAGGGATGGAAGACGTCGGAGGGAGTCAAGGTGGTGTTACCCATTGTCATGAGGGGAATATTGGAGAAAGTTCATGAAGGAGGACATTGGGGAATGGAGGCCTTGGTCATGTCCGTTAAACCTCACTATTGGAGTCTGAGGATGTGGACGGTAGCTCAGAGCATCTGCTGGCAATGTTTGATTTGTTTGAAACTAAATAAGAAAGTGGCACACAAGAAAGAGATGGGAGGGCGACCCCTAGTGGGTAGACCTTTTCAGAGAGCACAAATTGATTTCACTGAGTTGCCAGAAAAGGGGGGTTGGAAAGAATCTTCCCTTAGCTCTGCTCAGGATCAAAACTTGTCCAAGGAAAGACACAGGGGTTTCTCCCTTTGAAATGCTGATGGGGAGACCCTATTTGGCCAAACTAGGCAATCCCATACTAGAGTTCAGGGACTTGTTCCTTCGGAAATATTTGCTGGCACTGTCTCGGTCTTTGCT
The DNA here is from genome assembly GCA_015471245.1 of Laticauda colubrina. Classification (NCBI taxonomy): domain Eukaryota; kingdom Metazoa; phylum Chordata; class Lepidosauria; order Squamata; family Elapidae; genus Laticauda; species Laticauda colubrina. The sequence goes on along the minus strand of BLBF01000062.1, from coordinate 1,064,024 downwards.
TTCTCTTCACAAACAGGGACTGTTGGTGCAACGACCACCTTTGGCTGCTAGCCAACACCCACACAAGGCTGGAGACTGGGTCCTGATAAAGACTTGGAGAAGTGAAAAACTGCAACCTAGCTGGGAAGGTCCGTACCAGGTGCTATTGATGATTGAATCTGCAGTCTGTACTTGGGAAGGAGGTTGGACGCATTACAGCAGAGTCAAGAAAGCACCTGAACCTGAGAAACCTTGGAAGGCAATCCCAGCGGGCGGTCAGCCACTAAAGGTAACTTTGAAGAAATAGCCAGCAGAAGCCACCATGGAGATATCGGCTGAACTCTGGAGAGGACTATTTGTTGCAATTATATTTACATTAATACATCAAAGAAGTTCACAATATGTTGGACCTGCGGGTGACTTGGAAATAGACTTGTGGGATGACAATGTGTTCATAAAGGATCTCAAGAAGGTCTCACATTCCTTGAACATCACCAATTGCTGGTTATGCATGCACATGTCAGGGAGAACAGGTGAACTGGAGTGGCACATGTATAATCGGGTATGTGATATAAACTTGAGGGCCTTCCCCAAGGCCGGATACGTAATAAAAGAGACTCAGAATCTGGCCTGACTCGGAGACTCTGGACCTAAATAATGACACCATTGGGAGTAGCCATGAACTACCGAGATATACATATTCTAAATAACTTCACAGTAACAATGTTCAATGATACAATAAAGAATATTAAAATGATCAACACTGAGCTTTCTGAAGAAAGACAGGTTGCTCTACAAAATAGGTATGCTTTAGACATTGTATTAGCTACAAAAGGGGGTGTGTGTGCTCTGATTAATTCACATTGCTGTGTATACATCCATGATTTCCAACCCAATATTACAAAGACAGTAAAAGTAATGGAAGAACGTATTCGCTCTAATCCATTATCACAAAGAGGTGACTCCTCATTGCCAGATCTGTGGGGAGCACTATGGTCTTGGCTTCCCAGTTCCACTTGGTTTAGATCTACCATAATGGGAATTATATTGATTATTATATGCTATGTATTGTTGTGTTGTTGTGTTCAGTGTCTCCCTGGTGCAATAACAACGTGTGGGAAGATAGGGAAATCCTTGGGTTCAAGATTTTAGAAGAAGCAGGAAGCAGAACCTCTAATGATGTATCAGAGAGAAATCACTCTGAAAGAAGCAGAGGATCTGCTATTTGAGTTTGAGACAAGAGTGGAAAAAGAAAAAGGGGGGATTGTGAGAAGAACCGAAGTCATGTTGGATGGCCCATTGAATTAAATAAGGAAGTGTGTCTCAAACTCAGTAGCTCTGCTAAATAAGAAAGTGTTTCAGTTTGTGCACAAGAGAAAAAAAACAAGATAAGGCTAGAACAATGGGGAATTGTAATAAAGTGCTGCGATGTCAGAAACCGTGTAACTGCTTTTGCTAGATAGGGAGCTAGTATGAACCTTCGAAATATATGTGTCAATTTGAAAACAGAAAGAATGTGAGCCAAGCCCTCGTACGAGGGGGCGGACAGTTAGGGTATAAAAATGCTGCCTGAATTCTGCTTTGTGTTCCTTCAATGCCTGAGGGAACCCGTCTCTGCAGACACGTGAATAAAACCTTGTTTTCCTTGGATCAACGAATCTTTTGGTGGTTTTTTTATCTGCTTCCACCTCACAGTATGGTGTGAATGTAGTCCGTTTCTATGCTTATCTTGCAACTGATATGTATGCAGGAAATGTCCAAGTTAGGAGAGTACACATAGATGGAACCAGAAATATGTTCAGCTCATGGAAAGAACACTTTCTATTCTGCCTTACCGCAAGTAATCTATCCAATTGGGTACAATTCTCATTTCCTATTCTTGCTTGTTTATTTTATTAAAATTATACCCAGCCCTTCATTTAAATCAAGGTGGCATACATTAATACCCCCTGCGAATTTTTGCCTCACAACTCTGTGAAAAATTTGGACTGAAAGAGGGAGTTGTTGGCCTAAATTAATATTTAATAATTTTCTATGGCTAAGGATGCACTAAATTCTGAGTATCGCATGATGAAATATTGTCTAGATAATTTTAGCAAGCAAAGTGGGGCAGAAATTAACAGAAAACATTCCTTCTATGGATTGCTTTAATTTAGAATCCAATTATTCACATTATATTATAGGTTACCAAGGAGTAATAGTATCCATAGGAGGGACTGGCATGATGGCAGGTACACTATACATAAGTACAAAAAGGGGTGAAATTTGCACTGCAATGCCATATCCATCACCTGGCTTTTTATGACTACCATGATCCTCTGTAGGATTTCATGCTCCAAATACACACAAACCCATTTATATATAAACTGGAACAATAAAGGCAGCATAACAATTGTGTTAATTTGTAGCTTACATGGTAAGATGTCTTTATACCGATTTTTGCTGCTATTTTCAGGTCTCTCAGACACAGTTGTTGGGTAAATTTTCTCTGCTCTATAGGTCGCTGATTGCCGCTTCAGTTTCTGTGGTTAAACCATAAAAAGTAATTATAGAAAACCTGAAACAATATTACAGACCTGCATTTCTCATTACTTCCTGACTGGCCTCTCTTGACATAACCACAGTAAGAACTAAACAGCCCTCAGGGCTTTGCTGGGGGGCTCTTTGTCAGAATGGAAATTTTATGTGCTGATCAAATATCCTACATAGATCAGGCAAATGCATTTTTGATGTGGCTTCCTAGATGAATATGCATTAGTTGCATAGGTGTGATGCGGTGGAATAACATTTAGCTCAGGCATGCTGGAAAATATGAAGATCTTTCCCCTACACAATTGTGACTAAATGCCACTCAACAAAGCATTTTTCTGCATGCACAATTAAATATATAGTAATGGCCATAGTGGCTGAGAATTCTGGAAATTGGCACCCAACAGATGGAAAGTGCCAAGTTGCCAGAGCCGGACTAACCCACTTCTGGACTAGTAGCCACTGTGCTTAATAAGGGAAATAGTTTCCCAAAGAATTCATAAATTTTCACTGCATGAATCCTTACAGCTAATTTTAATGGGATATTTTCCAGTAAGAAGATAAAATTTAGGAGTAGCTTTATAATTTATAATGAAGTAATAACTACAAAAAAACATGTAGAAAATAGATGTACTCATTTCAGGTAACAAACAGATAAACTTTCCCAAGCTTCTCCCCCCTCCCCCCCCAATTTATTTATTTAATCAAATCTCAGAGCTGCCTAACTCCTCAACAATTCTGATGCTTTACAAATAGAAAAAAGAAAAATACATATAAAGGTTATTTTCTATATGTCACATTTGAAATATGGTAAGGAACAGCATAAAGCATTTCTGCTTGTTTATTATCTTTATTGTAAGTTAAAGGTTATGATATATTTGAGTCTCAGCACGATCTGACACCAAAGACTAAGAAAACTAGACCCGTTGCTACCATCTATAGGGCAAGCTGGATTTTGCAGATCTGGTAACCCAACCATGGAATTCTTTGAATTGATTCCACAGATAATTTAAAGTGTTCTTTGGATTTTGTTTTTTTTTTAAGGAAGAATGAAATCATAATCCTGACCTTATAAACAAGTATAATATATTGGTTTTTTTATAACCTCAACATTTCTCTTTACAAAATGAAAAATATTTGTATTGAGCTTTGTTTTCAAGATATATTTCTAATTTCAAACCATATACATTTTCCTGTCAAAAGAAGTTTCGGTGCTTCCACAATCTAATTGTGCTTTAGCAATAATTACACCATCTCATTTATATCTTTTTTTTACATTTTGCTTTACAATAATTGCTTTGTTCCCTTTCAAATCCCTTGCTCTGAACTTCCTGAATTTTCAGCACTGGCAATATTATTAAAGCACTTTGCTGATTTGGCTCTTTCCCATTAATTAAAATAAGAATGACCTGTTCCTGAGTATATATAGCACCCAAAGACAATCAAACCAATTGAAGTCAAATCAATGAAATTTGATAGAAAACCATTGATAAATGGAGGTATGAATTCATACAGATTTTAACTGTAAGCAAACAGCAAAGTGTAGGAAAAACTTAAAGACACCTTTAAAAAACACACTTCAAACATTTGTCCCAAGAAATCCTGGTCTTGTCTGTATAGTATAATAAATATATCGTGTCCTTAGCTAGTTAGAGATACAGCAAAAATACAGCATGTGGTTTCTGAAAGATTGTCTTCCCTGCACAACAATACCTAGGCCTAGCATGTCATATAGATATAGTGTGTGTGTGTGTGTATATATATATATATATATATATATTTAAGTTTTTGGCAGATGAGTTAATGGCAGATGAGATTCTGCTGAAACGTTGCTACAACTTTAAAAGCACTACAATGACGTGGGATAATACCCAAAGGAAGCTGAACTGCATTTATATATACATATATATATGTGTGTGTGTGCTGTTCAGCTTCCTTCGGGTATTATTCCACGTCATTGTAGTGCTTTCAAAGTTGTAGCAATGTTTCAGCAGAATCTCATCTGCCATCATCAGGCTTCTGTATGGATGTGGGTCTCACAGCTTTTGGTTTCAAATTCGAGGCTGGCCTATTCTGTTTGGCTGGGAGTTTTGGTCTGTGTTCACTGGACTTGGAGTTTGATTGATTGGTGTTTCTGGTTTCTTCTGTCTGTTTTGTGGCTTTGATTGGCTGGCAACACTCTGTTCCTGTGTTGAAGGCTTTCAGTGCAGCTTAGCTTCGTGTGAAAGGACGGCTGCTCTCCATTAGGAAGCCAGGTTTCACCTGGGTGCCTGGTGGGGGGGTGTCCGAGTTGGAGGCATCAGAGGGAGTCTGTTTGTGCTCAGGTGTATGCCTGGTTTGTGGTGTGGAGATCTTTCTATTTGAGAGT
>BLBF01000062.1:1016809-1054148 GCA_015471245.1 Laticauda colubrina | reverse complement strand
GTCCACAAGTCTTAAAGTTGTCAAGTTTGGGGACCCCTGGTCTAGACGGATTTCTTAAGCTGGCTCAGATTTAAATTGCCACCATCACAGGACAGGGGCAGTTTAAAAGCCTAAGATGGGTTATTGGACTGCAGTTTTTAGTCAAACATTTCATCTTTTTAGTTAGAAGGGTCTACTTATATATGATTGTAATTAAAGAAAGTTTGCTAATTTAAATCTTTCCAGTTGTATTTCAACCAGATCTTCAAGTTACACTGTTGTTCTAACTGAGACTGCTTTTATCACGTGGTCCTTTTGATGTCATAAGAATTTACAACTTGATGTCACCTACAATACATTTCTTTCTCTGAGATGCAATATTATATGGAGTGAGAAATAACTTTTATTCAAGGAGGTGGAATAGGGGGAAAAATATTTATTTGAGAGCATTTTAATGGACAGAGCCCAGTACTGTATCTTAAAAACCACTGCAGATATTTCTTTAGTCCATTGGCCCCACCCTTTTTTTTTTTTTTTACTAGCTCTAGTGGCAGTGAACCATAACTCAGTGCAGCTGGACAGGAAAACATTTTGCATATGGCCTTCTAAGTAAAATGTGAATGATTTTTTTTCCACAGCCAGTTTGTTGCTATTTTATTTTATGTTGAGTTAATGAACCATACATACATTTGCTTTAAAGAAAATAAGTGTTTTTACAGAGAGAAGTGGATAAAGAAAATCCAGTCCTCCAATATGCATGTATTAATTTAAAAAAATATTTGATGGATGCAGCTACTAGCACAGAGGTTCCTGACCAGAGTGTCTTCCAGATATGTTGAACACATGGCCAGCTTTAGGCCATGGCTAAGGAGGCACTAGAATCATTCTAAAAATGCACATTTTGTATTGACAGGGATGGCATCATCAAACAACGTGGTCTAAGGTGCCATATGAGACTCGAAGACTTCCAAGGTCCCTTCCAACTCTTCTATTCTGTTCTATTCTATTCTGTTCCTATTCCTATTCCTATTCTATATACCTTTGAGTTAACACTGGTTCAAACTCAACTCCCTACTAACCCAACTATTGCTTAGAGTTCTGGATAACAAACATTCATAAATACAGAGGACATTTCATGCTGTTAAACATAATCCTAGCACAAACAAACCTTCTAAGATGCCTTCCTTCATGGATTTTCTGTGGCATGGAAGAAAAGGGATGAGAATGAAGGGGGTGAATAAATGAGAGACTATACTATAAAGGAGTGAATTTCACAATTAAATCCTATTTTGAAACACCAATAGACTATTAGAATATAAACCAGTATGCATATATTGTATCTAAATAAAATATATTTTCCAAATGTTATACTGAATAAAATATATTAGGTTGCACTTAAACAGAATGATTTGATCACCATCACTCAGCTTTCTCTGGGCTCAGGATGCCTGTCTTCAGGTTTATAAATAATATTTTTTGTGTTTTTTTTATTTTAATCTTCCCAAGACAAAAGATTCCACAGTATGTAGTACAAGTGCCACATAACAATTAATTAATGTCCAAAAATAGCACCTACTTCCTGTTTTGGCTGCTGTTTTAGCATAAAATAATGAGGTTACAACTTGATGGGGAAAACTGATGATTTGAACATGTAGCATTTTCTCCCATATGGTTTAGAAGATGGCTTTTATAAGTCTTATAAGGCTTTTATAAGTCTTCTCCCTCGTCAATCACAGCTACCTAAAATTCCCACCCAGCAAAGCCAGTGGGTAGCTCAAAATTCTCAGAATCACAGCTGGATGACACAATTTTTGAGAAAACAAACACACATAAAAGTCACTGAAGGAAAAGAGGTTTATATGGATATAGCGAATGACAATAAGAATTCCATTTAAAAAAGTATGTTCAGTAATAATTCTGTGTTACCTAATTCTATATATTAACAAGTTGGCATTTGAGGCACACTGCCATCCTTAGTGTTGCTCTGCAATGAGATGGATACTATACTTAAGAGCATCAATCTTTCTATACAAATCCAAATTTTCATCCTGTACATCCAGAATTTCCTCCTGTACACCCAAACACAAACATACCAACTCTATTAGTGCTGATGCAGATTTTCCATTCTATCATTCTATTTCAATTTCTATTTCAATTTCCATTCTATTTCAGAGACCAATGGAAGTGGCTACAAAATGATTCATTCAAATTTGAGATTTATTCACATGCTCCACTTGGAAGGCAGTTGTTGTACATTATTGGCAGACACTGGCTTACTCATTTTCAGAAACTACCATTTTGCCTTTATTGAGATTTCATGAACATTCTCAGCTGGCTACCGTAGCACTTCTTGCTGCAAAGGTTGACTTTTCTAAAGAATATGTTTGAATATTAATATGTACCTGCACAGTTATTTAAAACGTAATAAAATTAAAAAATAGAGCCAGTTTGATGTAGTGGCTAAGGCACCAGGCTAGACCCTGGGAAACTGTGAGTTGTAGTCCTGCTTTAGACATAAAACCAACTGGGTGACCTTGGGCTAGGCACTCTCTCCAGTCCTACAAAGGAGGCAATAGGAAACTAAAGACTTATTCAGGTAGTCTCCAAAAAAATGGGACAATATTGAATATAAGGAAAAATAAATAAAAATATGAAACTGAACTATTTGCCAATTTGAAAGGGTATAATTAAAAGAGGGGAATAGAAAAAGAAGATGGATATTAATAGAATTTTCTACAATCAAAATCCACCTCTGAAAACCCAGGTGAAAGGATTGTGTTACTCCTATTTTGGGTAAAAATGGCTTTAAGGTTTTCATTTGCAGTATCTCAGATTTCTTCTGACTTATTCCAGAACCAGAAGCTTTGCAGGAAGTGATTCAAGGACAAACACATACATGCTAATGATTGCAAGCAGATTCTGAGGATTGCGAAAACTATTTTAATGAGAAATCTAGCAATCACCAAGAAGAAAATGCTAAACATAGTTGTAATAAAAGTGTGGTTTCAATTCTTGCATATGTTTTTACAGACAGTAGTATATCTTGAGCTAACAGTGTCTTGCTTTGGGGTTGGGAATAATAATTGACATCTATCCTTTGTTGGATAGATGGTCAGTACACAATAGATCAAGAAGTATTTTGACACTCAGTATCATCTCAGTGCCTCAAAATGTTTGAAATAATTTGAGGAAATGGATCGTGTTCAATTCTGACAGTAAAACAAAGCAACCCTGTCTCTTAATTGTAAATATGTATCATTTGCATGCCTGTTTGGAAATTGTCCACTGCTCTACCATCAATTATCAGTTTCATCCTGCAGCTAAAGTCAAATACTAGAAATCAACAACCGAACCAGAAGATATGCCACAAAAATAAGCAAATAAAAATTAGTATTGTCTAAATAAATGAGAATAATTTGGTTTTATTCTGTTCAAACTGATAGAGGTTTCAAGGAAAGCAATACCACCATTTTTTTCCAGCATTCTGTCCTTATCAGGCCTGGAGACATTGTAGGGCAGCAGTGAAGAGCTTTTTCCACCAAACACTTCTGGAGCATTTCATAAAACACACTAAGAATATTTTAGTCATAACTGAGTCATCTGTGAACATTGATGATCCAAGAATACAACAATGAATGCATTATTATAGCAGATGATATTCTACCCCATTTTCTCAAACTAGGAATTTTTATAGTTCCTCAGTCAGTTCCTCCAAGAAATGGAGTGGGAAATACCTGCACAAGATTAAGGCTTACTGGTGCCCTTAATCTGCTCAATACCTGGCAGATTAAGGCTCACTGGTACCCTAAACACTGACAAATCTTGGTGCCCCCCTCCAAGCATAGGCTACATAAAAGTTTTTGTGGTGCCCCATTTGGTCCTGGTGCCCTAAGCACGTGCTTAGTCTGCTTAATGGTTAATACACCACTGCCTGCACAGCAAGTTTAAGAAACAAGGAAATCTTAACAGGCATCAGCATCGCAAAATACTGAAGAGAGGCTTTCTGCTGCAAAGATCTGAAGGCTAAAAACAACAATCCACTGGGCCTAACAAGCTGCAGCAGGAAACCAATGACAAGAATCCAAACATTGAGCCAATGGAAACAAGGCATGATGCCTCTGGAAGAGCACTGCAATTGACAAGTAATATTTACGGGCATAATTGCTTTAGGCAGTGAGCCTATCTGAATGAATATGACTAAAGAAGTAAACAGTTGCAATACATTTGAAGAGCATCAGATATAGAAAAAGTTCAACCAGTGTAAATGAATTTCAAATTCACACACACACACACACACATATTTATGAAAGCAAGAAGTTAAAATATTAGTCTTTTTTGTACTTGGTAATTACAGATTTCTTAGTAGGTACCAAACACAGGATGACAACACACAAAGATTTTTCTGTAGAGGTAAACTATTTAATATAGCTATTGGAAACTATATGGATTTATTTGTGAAGATAAAATTCTAATTTCTAGCACTCTGATATCTATCAGTGCCATGCTCAGTTTCTGTTGCAAAAAAAATTTTTTTCTTTAGCAATAGAGAAGCAACTCTTTATCAAATTAATGAAAAGGTATTTCTGTTTTCAAGTCATTTCTTGCCAAGGAATCAGAGACATTCTAGGCCTAGGGTATGGCCTATACACTGCCTATCAAACCCAAATATTAGCATTCATACAAGCTAAAGTTATATTAGAGCTATTATTTACATGAGGACACCGTGATTGCTATACTTCAAAAAATTACCCTTAGTGACCTGCTAAAAACTCCCATGGATTCCCAGGAATTCTTCAAAACATAATTTTCAATTTATAGTATACTGGAACATTGACAATTGTTGTTAAATCAAAGGCCTCAATTCACAGTCATCATCGTCTTTACCTTGCTCTTATCCCTTTCCCATGAATGCTTTTTTTTAATCTGACTTTGATAGTCTAAGGCTCTTTTTGATTTGGTTCTTGCTGGCCATCCTTCAAGATTATGCAAACATTATTTTTAAAATTATAGTCTTCTCTTTGGGCTGGGGGTTGAGGTGGGAAGACATTGTTACTGCTAACCACTGCTTCTGCTTCTGCTTCTTCACCTATTTGAAATTTGAGTCAGAAAAAGGGGTAATGTCTTCCTTCTGACCAGATGAATGGGTCACACTGAAAGAGTGGAACTGAACAAGAGCAGCAAGGAGGCAAATGACAGCATTTAATTGAAAGGCTCCCTACAACCTGGAGTCAACAGTGTCTGCGGCCCTCCTAAATCAATTATAATCTCAGGTGCTTCTTTCTTTCCCACCATAAAGTGGAAAATTTATTTTTATTTATTGTTTGATTGATTTCTATAGCTGCCCATCTCAACAAGTGACTCTCCCAACCATTTTGCGGTCAAGCTACTACTATCGTTCAGTTCAACCCCACAAGAAAAAACAGGAAGGACCGAGTTTGAACCTTAAAATAATTTAAAGTTCAGGCAGTTCCCCATCTGTCCCTTTCAATGCTATTTTAAATGCTTTCATAGGAAAAAAAAACCCAAACCTTACAAGTATGAATTAGCGGTTTACTAAAACAACTGGGTGGTCTTCTTAAAACACAGTATTAATTCTTCCTTTAAAATAAAACCATACCCAGAAATATTGCCTCAGCTTGCTTACCAAATATTCACTGGTGAACTCTTCCTTGTTGAGGTTTCTGTTTCTGATCTTTTCCAGGTTTTTCATGATAATTTCTTTTTGATCCATGCCGTAAAACCAGATGAAGATGAACTGTCAGAAAGGAAGATGAGCATGACAAATACATGCTACAGTGGAAACAGCCACCAGTGTGGAGGGTTCCTGTCTGATTTGTTTAGTTCATCACAAGACCAGAAGGAAGTGAATATGTATGTAGCAGCCACAGTGGGGAACTTAAAAAAAAAAATCCTTGCCAGGCCCTAGTGCCTTCAACCATGAGAAGGAAATAATATATTATTTTACAAAACAAAAGCATCTTATTTTGGCTAAAATGAGCCTAAAGCCTCACTGTTCATGTTTCTTTAAGATGAGCTTCTCACCCAAGAGATCACTGTGATAGCATTATTTCCAATAAGAGAAAAAGAGGGGGGAAATAACAGCAAAGATACCTCAAGTCCCTGATATATGCCTTGTAATGTAGTCAGATTTCATTATTAAATCCATCTTCTTCAGTAATAAGTCTGTGCTGATAAGCAGCTTTCCCAGATTCTAAGAACATTCTTTGTTCATATATCCACTTTTCTCCTCCCAGATTAGCTTTTCAAATATATTAGTCACGCCTTAGCCCTAAACTTTGCAAAAAAAATTCCAAAATATTCAGACATTGCTGCCCTTTCACATGACCTAGACTGAACTTTCCAGAGAACTTCTGCAACAGACATTTTTATGTCCAAATGTTAAATTACCCAGGGATTATTGTAAAATTGACTGGACAGTTCCTGCAATGCAGACTATCTGAATTATTTTTGTTTCCATCTACTGTCCCTTCAGAAGAATATTGATTTCAGTTTTTGGAAAACTTAAGTAAAAACAAGATTCTAATTCTCTCTTCTGCCTACTTAACTTACACTGTTGTCTCTCTGCCATAGGAGAGCACTGCCCCCAGCTGTTTCTTCATTGACATGTTAATGACTAACATATAGAATATCCCATGCGGTTGGAACAAACTAGATACGCAGAATAAATACATAAAGGCAAAGTTTATTTAGCATTCTTCATATCACTGTATGTATCTGAACCCAAAATTTTCTGGCTTTTTTGCAACTCCAGCAGGCATGGTTTTAAAAATCCTCTAAAAATAATTTCCACATTTCCCTTGCCATACAAACCTAGATATATCTTTCTGCCATTGCTTAAATGGAACAAAATAGCTTTTTCTTGAAATAAAAACATAATTCTAGGCAATACATTCATTTCTTTCACAGATATTCTTCCCTAACAGTGATAACTGTAATTTCTCCCATTTTAGCATGTCTTTACTTTCATTCCATAGCTTTAATGTAATTGTTCTGAAATAGCATGTAATTCATATTTTCTCATCGTAAAAACTCTTCATTTTTTTCTCAATCTTAAAACCATTTTTTCCCATCAATTCTCTTCCATCCTTGTGTTTTTGTTAACATCTTTGCTTTCCCATTATTAATTTTAAATCCAGCTAATGTGTTAAATTCATTGTGTTTCTATTTCTCCCAATGATTTTTCAGAATTTTTACCATATAATCAGCAGCACAGATAATTTATATATCTCTGCTTTAATCTTCACTTCAGCCATACTTCATTCTTGGCTTATATTGCTATTCAGTATTTTCAGAGATAAGATATTGAAACAGTACTGACCAGGGATATCCTTCTTTCTGAAGTAATGTTTCATTTAACTTCTATGTGAAGGCATTGATATATATATATCTTTTGCATCACAATTTTTGTATCTTTATGCATCTACAAGCTCTAAATTGTCCATCACATATACATGCATGCATGCATACATACATACATACACAAAACTGTAGATATTTTACCATGTGTTGTTTTAATATCTTCCTCTCAACAAATTATTTCATTCCAATTTTTGAATAAAAACCAATTTTCACATAATAAGTTCATTATTTTATAAGTCCTTTGTAAATGTTAAGGCCAGGTCACATTGCCCGACAGATGCAAAACGTATGTAAAAAGGACACAGCGGATGAGCAAATTTTCCATCCATTGTTGTCCGCTCTCAAAAGTGCCCCAAATTTGCATAAATAGAGTGGACAACAATGGATGGGGGGAAGACGTATCACGGATGTAAAACAGATGCTCAACGGAAGCCTAGCGGATGAAAGCGGATGGTACGTCCGCAGGACTTCCGGGGGAGCAGAGCAAAGCGGACGTGTAGCAGAAAGAGCGGATGCAGAGTGGATGAAGTGGATGCGTAGCAGATGCAGAGCGGATGCCTAGCGGATGCCTAGCAGATCACTGCGCATGCGGGGAGGATGCATTGTGTCAGCCCCATGGATATAAAAGGAGGCAGCTCGCAAGCAGGTTCAGAGGAAAGACCTGCTGCCAGACACATCTTCATCAGAGACATCTTCATCATGGGGAAGAAGACGAAGCCTGTGCCATCTTCTGCCAGCCCTGGCAAGAGGGATAGATCCACCGTCCCACCCCCTGGCGCTGACTCTGCTGCTGGTGGTGCTGCTGCTGCTGTCAGGCGGAGCTCCATTCAAAATCCAGGAAAGAAATACTTAGACTCTTTAGTTTAGAGAAAAGATATCTTTTACTGAAAGTGAAGTGGTAGCAACCAAAGAATTCTGAATCTGAGAATTTAGGCGCACAATTCACATATAGAAAGTGATGGAAATGTACCCACCCCCAATAGTTCAAATGACACTTCCAATTAGAAGTTGTGGATATGATCATGTGGGCATCTTCAGGTGATGATGAGGCCTCTGTCCGTTGACCTTGGCATAGTTTGATAACGGGTTGCAGTTGCGCAGAGAGAAGAAAGCTAAGCGAGAAATAGAAACCTAACTCTATTTTATGCTCCCCCCTTCCATTTATACATCAGACGAAAGTAACTCCTCCAGCTCACTTCCCCAACTATTCCTACCTCCCTTTTCCACCCCCCCGTTACTTATGGCAGTCGAAAAGATGCAAAGCAATAGCAGAAGATCTTGAAGACTGACAGCTGCTTCTTCTTCTGCTGCTGGTGGTGCTTCTCCTGCTGCTAGTGCTGGTGCTGCTTCTCCTGCTGCTGCTGTGGTGGACCAGCCCCAAAGCCCTGAAAGCCCTGATGCTGAAGGCCCTGCCAGAGGGAGGAAGAAGCAAGGCAAGGAGAAGGAGAAGGGAGAGAGGAAGCAGTACTCCATCGCAGAGGAGCATGAGGAGGAGGTGCTGGAGTGGCTGAGGGAGAACGAGTATCTATGGCGGAATGGACACAGGCCCTATCAAGACACCAAGCGAAAGCAGGCGGCTTGGAGACAGAAGGCGGAGAGCCTGGGCTACACTTCAGATGTCCTCCTCGGGTGGTGGAAGCATTTGCACACCTGGTATGGGAAGCTGCACCTGAAGAAGTCTGGCCAGGCCGTGGTCAAGCTTACCGACCGGGAGACCTATGTCATGGCAAAGTGCAGCTTCCTGGAGGGTGAGGTCCGTCACCAAGGAGCAGCCCCTCTGTCTACCCTCACTCTCAGGCAGCCCACAGACAGCCAGTCCTCTTCTGGCCAGGAAACAGCGACCGTGTCCGGGCAGGTGTCCACAGAGTGCCCCGCGACAGGACCTCCCCCCCCGACAGCTGCACACCCTGTGCCGGAGGACGTGGAGGATTCTCTCACACACATGGAGCAAGAAGAAGCAGCGACCACCAGGGACCAACCCACACCCACCCTCAGCTCCACCTCCACAGAAAGCAGGCAGAGAGGCAGACCAGAGGGACAGAGTCACACTGTCCTCTTGGAGATCAGGAACACCATCAAGAACAGCGCAGATCTCCTCTCTCAGCTGGTATACTTCGAGATTCCTTCCTCAAACCACAAGCCCTTCATCACCTACGTGAGCCAGACCCTCATGGACATGCCCGAGCCCCAGTACCAGGTGATGGAGGAGCGGATCACGGCGCTGCTGCACCACCCTCCAGGCCCAGCTGGACCTGCTCCCACCCACTCCAGGTCTGCTTCTCCACCCCAGGCAATGTCACAGCCCTTCCAAGGCTTTTAACAGCCCCTCTCCTACCAAGGCTACGGCTACCAGGATTTCCAGCAGCACAGGCAGCCCTTCCCAGTCCAGGCACAAATTCCTTGGACGCCACAGGTGCCACCGATGCCACCAATACCACCGATGCCACAGACGCCATAGATGCCACCGATGCCACAGATGCCACAGATGCCACTGATGCCACCGATGTCACCGATGTCACCAATGCCACCGACGCCACAGATGCCCCCGATGCCACAGATGTTTCCTCGCACGCCACAGATGCCTCACCTCACCCAGCTGCACACCAGACATCCCCACTATACTCCTCCTTCCTCCACCCCACAGCCAAGCCCGGCCTCAGATAATCTGTCATCGGTCCTGTGCCTGACATCCCAGGTCCTGGATGAAGGGCCTTTCAACCTCACTGGGCTGAGCCAGCTTTCTGAGAGCTTCCTCAACACACCATCTCCTGTTGTACTCTCGGGGCCAGGCACCCCAATGGCGCCTCAGACCAGCACTCCAGCCACTGCCACCTCCATAATCCCTGTCCCCTTTACACCTGAGACCATGGACATGCCTCAGAGTGACTGAGAACATTGCCAGAGACTGAGTTGTTACTGTTGACTTTATCATTGCTTGGGACACTTTTCTTGGTTCCTTTTGCTTTTTAAATAAAGTCCTACACTTTACTTTTACTAATAAAGGTTTTCTTTGCTTCACACACTTGGGTCATTTCTTTTACTTAATAAAGTCTTGGTGGAAAGTTTTAGAAAATGGTTAAGCCTTTGCATGCTTATGGGATGGGCAGGGATACCTGTGGGATGGGTAATAGCTGTGGGATAAGGATCGTTGTGGGATGGGTAAGGATAGCTGTGGGATAGATAAGCCTCCAGTGCAAGCATAGTGGGACTGTATGGTCCACCATCCCAGCTGCCACACCTATGGCCCTTTATTATCAATGACAATTTAATCATTGATCCACACATTTCAACATAAACAAAACTCTTTATTAATGCCCTAATCATTGTAAGGCCACTCAACATACATGGCCCAATCTCATCAGTGTGATGAGACAGTCTCAAGGAAGCATCCATTAAGCATCTACCATCCTGTCTTGCCACTCCACTGCTCCAGCTGGGGAGTTGCACCATTGTTTCAGGAGGTTGCACTGCTTCTTCCCTTCACGTGAAGCTCTGTTGGGGCCTGGTACATCCACAGTGTCGATCACGTTATGTCCTTGCCTCCATTCCCCAGGCTCCAAGTCCCCATTGCCTTGTTGGAGGTCCACAAGCCTGTTCTGCAACACTCGGTACCGGGTGCGCATGAGATTGTGCAGGATTCAACAAGCTTCCACGATGCTCCTCACGGTCCGTGGATGATGCTGCATGGTGGTGAGAAGTACCTGGAACCTGTTGGCCAGGATGCCAAAGGCATTCTCCACCACCCGTCTTGCCCTGGACAGCCTGTAGTTGAAGATCCTCTCTTCACGGGTGAGGCATCTGGAAGTGTAGGGCTTCATGAGGTAGGTTCTGAGGGAGAAGGCATCATCACCCACGATGAAGTAGGGCACATCTTGTGTGTCGTTGGGCAGGGGGTCTAGATCTGGGAAGCCCATGATGAGGTTACGTTCCAGCCCCTACTTGAGGTCACTGGCATTGTATATCTGGGCATCTGAAGCTGACCCGTTGCCTGAAGCATCGATGTACATGAACATCGATGTACATCAGCATCGACCATGGCAAAGAGGATGATGCTGAAGAAGCCCTTGTAGTTGAAATAAGTGGACCCTGACTTGACTGGTACTTTGCAGGCCACGTGCTTGCCATCTATGGCTCCAACTGTGTGGGGAAAGTTCCACCTCTGATACCACTGTTCTGCAAGTTTCCTCCAGCCTTGTTCAGTGGTGGGACACTGGAGTAGCTCTTCCAGGTATTCTTCGATGATAGCCTGCACCACTTCTCTGACTACAATGCTGATGGTGTTGTGTGGCACCCTCCAGCCATACTGCATGTTTCTGTACGTGGTCCCGGAGGCCAGGTGGCGCAGAATCAGTGCCACCTTCAGCCCAGGGTCCAGGCTGGGCCGCAAGTTGGTGCTCTGCTTGGTCAACCAGGGTCTCAGCCGCTCCACAATTTCGTCAAACATGGCTGGCGGCATCCTCATGAAGTTCTGGAATGCACGAGTGTCTTCGTTCCTCAGCTCCACCATCAGCTTGTCATAGAGTCCAAACTCCGCTCTTCTCCCAATCCATCGTCGGACCCAGACACTTCTTGGCCGCCTCCTTCCCGTAGAAAAGGTGAAAGAGCCTGAAGAGGGCTTGGTTCGGGTGTTGAATGATGGCAGCTACCAAAAGGAGCGTGCAATGATCCATGGTGGAAAAGAATGGATGCTGTGGAAGAGCAAGAGCAAGGCTGAAGAGGTCTGCACACCAGGGCTGCTGGACTGAAAGTGAGATTCAGGTGATTTCCTCCCCCTTTTTATAGGTGTCCTTCCACATCCTCTAGGCATCCTCCAGACATTCTAAATATCTGATATACGTCCCCTATAGGAACATTTTTTCCGTTTTAATGCTTTATATCCGAGCTGCATCCGCTTTCATCCTTTCTACGTCCGTGCTACTAATGCTGTGTGTCCATTCCATGTCCGTTTCACTTCCTCCCTGTGTCTGTTTTCCACTGGAGCAGATTTGAGTTGTGCCGACATGCAGCGGATGCCTAGCGGATATTGTGGATGCGTAACGGATGACGACGGACATATAACAGATGTTCCCTGTATGCGTAGTGGATGTAGAACGGACACGTTGGATACTTCATCTGCTCAAAAGGTTTTGTGTAGCTCGAAACTTTTTGAGCGGATGAAATCTAAGTAGACGGATGCTGGATGGATAGAGAGTATGAAAAACGTATGCAGTGAGTACACAACGGATGCATAGCGTTTTCCAACGGATGGCAAGCTTTTTTAAACATTTTACATCCTCTTTGCATCTGTTGGTGCAGTGGGACAGGGGCTTTACTTTATATTCATTTGGAGCATAAATTTCCCATTATTAGACTCTTGGTGCCATGCATACTATTTCCATTCCCCCCCTTGTGTACCATAAATCATCATTCAGTCTTAGTTTTGGCTGTAATTGCAGTTTACTCACAAAACAATTTTATTTCTCTTTTTGGTGCCCATTGAAATAAATTCTTTACCAAATTGTTGCAAATGAAATATTTTATATCCTTTTTTTCTAATATGCATTTCTTGAAAAAAAAAAGCTATTTCTTGTTAAGTGGTTTAAAGTACTGAAATAATTCATTTTTGAGGAACAATTGCTCCATTTATATTCAATGTTAGGCATTTAAAATCCGTATTTATGTCAAAAAATAGTTTAGAAAATAGCCCAGAACTTTATGGGAGCATGTTGATTATTTGATATCATTGTTTGATATCAAAAGAAAACATAATTGGTAGAATTCACAAAACAAGAAGATTAAATGTAACAGATTAAAACTATTAAAATAAGGATTGGACTAAAGCCTTGAGGACAGTGGTGGGATTCAAATTTTTTACTACCCATTCTGTGGATGTGCTTGATGGGTGTGGCAGGGGAAGAATACTGTAAAATCTCCAGCCAGAGATGGTATTTGCTGGTTCTCCAGACTACTCAAAATTTCTGCTACCAGTTCTCCAGAACTGGTCAGAACCTGCTGAATAGCACCTCTGCTGGAGGGTATAGAAAAGGCAGAGGGAGATTCAGGAGAAGTTGTAGTTATGTCAAGATTGCGCTTTCTATTTTATCTCCTGCAGCAAAGCTGCTACAAATTTGCACTTTACTTCTGCATCTAATTTAACAACTCTTCCTCCTAATTATATTTGCCTTCACAGTGACACAGAGGTAAACACCAAACACAAACATGTTGGTGTAAAATTCAGATAATTAAAAAAAGTTACTTCTTTGTTGGATGAAAAAAATAGGAACAGTACCCACAGCTTTCTCTTAACATATCTCAAAGAGGTAGAGAAGAGACAATAATTGCATTAGTCAGTTTTGGGGGGAGGGAGTCAAAAGAGTATCTAGATTGCATATGAAGAGAGAATTTGGTTTTCCTTTTAACCAGAAGTATTCTGGTTAGGCTGCTGGAACAGAAATGGAGAAATTCAGATTCTAGTCCACCTTTCATAGTGAAAGCTTACTGCATAACTTTGTGTCAGTCTGTTATTCAGCCCATCCATATGTTATTGTTGTGAGGAAAAATAAGTTTAAAGTTAAAATTACATGTTCTGTTACCTGAGCCTTCTTCCACTTGACAATCAAAGTCAGTTCTAGCTATGGTTTCTAATACTTGAACTCTCAGCACATCCAATGAAAACCAACTAGATCAGAAGTGTCAAACTCAATTTCATTGAGGGCCGCATTAGGGTTGTGTTTGGCCTCAGGGTGTGTGGCCAGGGTGGGCGTGGCCAGCTCAATGTCACTTGTGTTGGGCACCTGTGGTGGCTTGAGCACTCTGCCAGTGAAAATAGGCTCCCGAGCTCCATTTCTGTCTGCAGGGCCTCCTGCAACCCTCTGCCAGTGAAAATGGAGCTCGCAAGGGCCACGTACATCCCTCCTGAGCTTCATTTTTGGCTGCGGCAGCCTCCTGAAACCCTCTGCCAGCAAAAACAGAGCTCAGGAGGGCCACATGCTCCATTTTCAGTGGCACAGGGCCCGTGGGCCAGTTCCTTGCATTTTCCACAGTGGCCCCATGGGCCAGATCTGATCCACAGGCCTTAAGTTTGACACTCCTGAACTAGGTAAATACAGCTGCCTTCATCCCACAGACAAAAAGTAACAGTCTTTGCCCAATATTGAGTTAAACTGTTAACCATGAATAAGCATAAATGAGACCCAGTATGGTCTAGTGCAGTTTATGTCAACTTTGGCAACTTAAGATTTGTAGACTTCCCAGAATTCCCCAACTAGCCATGCTGGCCTGGGAATTCTGGGAGATGAAGTCCACACACTTTAAAATTGTCAGGGTTGAAGAATACTGCTCTAATGGTTAAAGCTAGGCATGGGGAAGTCAAGATTTTATTCCTTCCTTAAGAACAAAAGTCAACAAGATAAGCTTGGGCCCATTGTTGCTTCTCAATCCATCAATGAATAGGTTTCTCTCATATCAAGTAGAGGGATCAAGTGAGGTCCCATATCACTTAGTTCTGAACTTTTTAAAAATTCTAATCTATGTTCAGAGGTGAGTTATTTTTTATCAGTTTTGCAGATGATGCATAATTGGGTGGAGTACTTAATGCTATGGGTGACAAGTAAAAGTTCGCAACAATCTTGACAGATTAATCAGTGAAGTCGCAGAGAAAAATCAAAATGGAAAGTAGTTCATTTAGGAAACAAAAATGCAGAAATATAGGATGGGGGATACTTGGCTTGTAATCATGTCTGTGTAAAAAATCTTTGAACAGTAAATGACCACAAACAGAACATGAATCAGCCATGCATTGTAGCTGCAAATGGCAAATGAAAGTGGAACCTGTTTCTACAAAGTGTAATTTGTAGAGAATGGGAAATATTAGTTCCACTTTAATTTGCATGCTCTTTCAGTTTTGTACCAGATTTTAATGAAGTGGTGTATTGTGATATCAGTTTAGACAAACTAGGAAAATAAGGAGATTAGAAATTAAGCCCATGAGATAGACTTCCGTTTGGGCGCTGTGTCAGTGTGGAGCTGAGGAGTGGATTGCTGCTCTGAAAGATTCTGATTTTCTCTAGTTGGTGGCTTTTTGGAGTGTGTCGGATCCCAGAGGAGTAGGCAAAAGAAGGGGAAAGACACGGAGGTCTTGGGGAGGTGCCACAATCCCAGAGACTGGAAGAAGCCCCTGAAAACCAATGGCAGAAGAGGGAGATTGTGACAACCGTGACGATCGGAAGCAAAGACGTAGCAACCCAGCCGATTAAAAGAAGCAAAAAGAGGGAAATAGCAGGCTAAGCACTGGAAAGGAGTATTTAAAGAAGATTTTCAGAATATTGTTGTATATTGTAAAGGAAGCTCCGAATTGAGTGGTGTGGTGAAGCGGCAGAGTTATTGACAGGAGTGCTGACTGAAACAATGGCAGAGATTTATGCTGACTAATGGAATCATGAAACCTGAGGAGACGAAGGGTGAGATAATAATATTTGCTTTGCGAGTGGAGGAGTGAACTATAGAACCTTATTGTCATTTATTTGAGAAGTGGAGAAAGAAAGAAAAAGAAGTGAAAGTGATTAAGTGGTACAGGAAAACAAAAGGACAATTAAGAGTGTAAAATTTGGAAATGAACGTTTGATGCATTGAAAGATCGGAAGAAAGGACTGGAGAAAAGAAACTTTAATTTGATAAATACTAATAGACAATCCTGACAACAAAATAAGAAAGATTTATTTAAGGTTCATAACTGAAACTGTGTGCAGGAATAAAAGAAGAAAAGAGTAACAAGAAAATACACAACTGGAGAAAGTGATGGTGCAACTTGGAATGAGGACATTTTGAATTAAGAGTTGCTGTAAGACAATTAACAAAAAAAAAAAAAACTCTGGATCTGATTTAATAGATATTGGTAAGATACAAACCTATTTAAGTGACGTTGGTAGAAAACTAATTTGATAGAGGTAAATATATTAGAAATTTGTATACAGAAGATTGCTTAATACTGATTGAACTTTTTGGATTAATTGAATAATTGTTGGAAAGTGATTCTATATGCATATGAATTAGATGGTCAAATAATAATTATATAGTATTGTCATCTTATTGTTCTACTGACAAATTATACCAATCATTTTTTGTTTAAAAGTACTATATAAGAAATCTAAGGGGAAAAAAAGAAATTAGACGAATTAAAAGAAATTACTTACTTTGATTAAATATATATTCTTAAGGAAATAGATAAATTCATATATTTAAATATATTAATGAGCTGGGTGCTTTAACTATTTACATTAATTAAGTGATTTATAGGTTTGGTGTTTTCTGGTTAAGCATACTGGTATCTATCTATTTGTATTTATAGCGGATTAGCTAAATATATATTGGATTAAAATGTAACTCTCTAAACCTTAGAAAATTTGACCAATTAAGAAATAGAAATAAGATATGTCTGGGACTATCTAAAATAGAAAACTCTTATTTAACAATATATGTATAAATACATATACTGTATTTAAAGGAGAAGACAATATAATTCTACTAGGTTAGTTGATGGTGGATTGGAGAGAGTTTCTACAAATAGCTAAAATGGCAACAATAACTACAAATGTAAAATCAGGGAAGAAACCTAAATCAGGGTTAGAAACCTAACATGACATCTTCACCTCTGGGACAGAGATCAATTGACGCAATGTTACTGGCGGAAAAGACAAGTTCCACCCAAAATTTGCAAGCAGTACAGTCAACATTTGCCATGATGCAGAAAATGATGGTAAAAGCCCATGAACTGATAGAGAGGAATCATGAAGACATGAAATTAGAAATGAGAACGGAAATAGGAGGAGTGAAGAACGAGTTACAAAATTTGGATAGCAAAATCGGAAAGATGCAGGAGACAATGACAAAAAATGAACAAAAATTAAACACAATAGAGGCAAGAACTGAGGTGGTGGAAAAGAGATTAGAGGAATCAAAAAAAAAAATTGGAAAGTATTATATTGTGAACTTCGGGATTCCGTGGTGCATATAGAATTTATAAAAGCATCATTTTATTTGAGATTTCAGAATGTTGTTGAAGATAAAAAGAAAGATTTACATGAATTTGATAGCAACAACCCTACAGAAAGACAAACAGGAAATTGAGAATGACATGGATGACGTCTACAGAGTATATACCCATTACACCCGAAGACACAGACTACCCTGAGAAATCCACATCAGATTCATGAGAAAGACAATATGAGACATGTTATACGGCAAGACTAGAGATGAGCCACTGATATATAAAGATCATGAAATGGTAACATTGAAGCAAATACCTAGAAGAGTTAGGGAGCAAAGAAAGGGCTACTAGTTTTTGTCATCTCAGTTAATTAAGAATGGTATATCGTTCAGATGGCTCACCTCAGAAGGGCTCCTAATAGCATGGCAGGATAAAAAATATAAAATTGATACAATAGAGAAAGCGCATCAATTTTGCAAACAATATCTGGGACCTGAGGAAGAACTGAAAGTGGAAAAGGTTTAAATATGAGAAGTCAGGAAGAACAACTCTCCAAAGAGAAAGAACCTGCACTACAGTCAGAATCTCAGAAACTTAGAGAAAATGAGGATAACAGACCAAGTAAAAGAGAACCCAGAACAAGGAAAGAAACAAAAAATGCTCGACACAGACAGTAACATGAACAGAAAAATCACCTTATTTTCAGTTAATATAAAAAAGAAAACAGTCATCTGAAAAACTTAAAAAACAAAATGCAGACATAACTTGTATACAAGAAGTACACATAATAGATGAACAGGCAGACCTCCTAAAGGATACTAATTTGGGAAAAATGTATTGGGCTCTTTCAAATCAAAGAAAAAGGGGTATCGCAGTACATATAAAAGACCGGCTGCAACACAGACAAGTATATAAGGATGATTGTTGAGATAATTCCCTATTAGGAGAATGAGCGCATACAGGGAGATGTATTGAGAGAAGTGTTTGAATAATACACACACAGCACACAGATACACTGCACAGTAAATGTAGATTTTTATTTCCAGAAAGGTTTAAGCAAAGTTCAAAACAAGCAGTCCAAAGTCATTCACAGGTTAAATCAGTCAGTTTTCAGTCCAGGGATAATCCAATAACAAAGTCCAGTATCGTAAAACAGTTCAGTATCATACATCAAATCCAAGAATATTAGTCAATTAGGAGGAAAAATGGAGGAACAGCAATACTCTTCCCAACAGAAGGAAACAGAGACTCACTAAGAAACACTCTCTTCTGAGACTAAGGCTAAGACAACACTTTTGCATTTTCTTAAAGATACAGTATTAAAATGTCTATCCTGGTTTATATATTTCCAACCCAAATACCTGTTAGGTGACTTATATTCCTAACAATGATGATGGGAGAATGTTATTTATAGAAATAATATTAAACCAGAAAAATACTTTGTTATTTACAGTATATGCCCTGAATGTAAATCAAAAAGAATTTTATAATAAACTCCATCACAAGATAGTAGAAACTGAATATACAAATGTATGTATTGTAGAAGATTTAAATGCTGTTTCAGACAAGGACAAAGACTATAAAAGTTCCAAAAATAAAAATAAAAAGAGAATATTCCCATCTTCTTTTAATAACATGGCGAGGGAATTAAATTTGAAGGATGTGTGGAGAGAACTATATGCAACTGAAAAGCAATATACTTTCTTTTCCAATCCCCATCACTCTTGGTCTAGAATAGATCAGATTTGGATGGACCCAGGCTTAATGAAAATATACAGATTTTGCCAAATGTATGGGCTGATCATAACCCTATTCAAATTAAGTGGAAAGGAAAGAGAATGATTGGAAGATGGACATTTAATAATAATATATTAAAAGATAATGAATATATTGAAATGTGAGAAAAGAATTGAAAATATTTCTTGAAATAAATAAGAGAGAGCATACATCCCTTCAAAATCTCTGGGATACAACAAAAGCTTACGTGAGAAGTTCAACTATTGGCTATAGTATTAAAAAGAATAAAGAAAAAAGACAACAACAAAATATGTGGAGAGAGAAACTTAAAGATTTAGAAGTAAGTAGACAAGTTGATCCGAATAATCAAAACACTAGTAAAGAAATAGATTTGGTAAAACATAAGATAAATTTAAGTATGCAGGAAGACCTGGCCCGAAAAGTTAAATTAGTAAAACAAAATTATTTTGAAAATGCAAATAAGCCAGTGAGATGGTTAGCCCATAAAATAAAAAAAGAATAAGGAAAAAGAACGATTGTAGCTCTCCAAGACCAAGAAGGGAAAGTTTGTACTCAGGCTAAGGAAAAGAAAGATATTGTCAAGGACTTTTTTTTACAAATCTATACAATCAAGAAGAAGTACCAGAAGAACTTATTCATCAATATCTGAAGGAAAATTTTTTACCAGAAATTATGGACAAAGAGAAATGTATTTTAAACAATAAAAAATCCACAGCAGAAATTAGAAAAGTAATTGGAGCCCTAAAACTAAATAAAAACCCGGGCCCGGATGGAATTCCATCTGAATTCTATAAGGAGTTTCAAGAGTTATTGGAGGAATTAATGACATACCTATATAATGAAGCCTTGGATAGTGCTAATATACCAAAGTCATGGACCGAAGCATATATAACCCTTATTCACAAAGAGCAATCAGACCCACAAAAAATTCAAAATTATAGGCCAATGTCACTTTTAAACATAGATTACAAGATTTTGGCCACAATATTGGCGGAAAGATTGAGGAAAATATTAAGTCGGATTATTCATACTGACCAGAATGGGTTTCTGCCATATAGACAAATGAAGACAAATACAAGAATAATTATGGATGTTTTAGAATTCTATGAAGTACACACAACTAAAACAATGGCACAGATGTTTTTAGATGCTCAGAAGGTGTTTGACAATTTGAATTAGAATTTTCTTATTAACAACTGACAGACATGAAATTTGATGAAAAAATTTTTAGGATTCATGAAAACAATATATAATTCCCAAACTGTAAAAATATTAATAAATGGGTAAAACACAGATAATATAAGGATAAATAAGGGTGTAAGACAAGGATGCCGCTTGGCTCCACTACTTTATATATTAGCAGAAGAGACACTACTGGTACAAATCTGACAAAATCAAGAGATCAGGGGGTTAAAAGTTAAAAAAGAGGAGAACAAACTTCAAGCATTTTCTGACGATATGGCCTTTATAGTGGAAGATCCCCTGGAAACGACACCTATTTTGATGAAAGAAATAGAATAATATGGAAAGGTGGCAGGGTTAAAAATTAATAAAGAAAAAACAAAAGTGATAAAAAACTGTACAAATGAACAAAAGCAAGAACTAACAAAGAGATTAGGGATACAGGCGGTAAATAAAGTAAAATATCTGGGGATATGGCTGACAGCTAGGTGCTCATCAATGAAAAAGGATAATTATGATAAATTAACAATCCAAATATTTAAAGACATAGATAATTGGGCTAAATTACAAATATCTCTATTAGGCCGTATTGCAATAGTAAAAATGAATATTTTGCCAAAATTGTTGTTCTTATTTCAGACGGTGCTAATCAAGTTGGAAAAAAGCTTTTTTGAAGAACTAGATAAACATATATCCAAATTTATATGGCAAGGGAAAAAACGCAGAATATAAATTATTACAGGATGATAGAAAGAAAGGAGGCTTTGGTCTTTCAGATTTTGAAACATATTACTATGCTGCAAATAGCAACCTGGCTTCAAGACTGGGTTAATTTGATAAATAAAAGGATCTTAACATCAGAGGGCTTTGATCTCCAATTTGGATGGCATGCATTTATGTGGGATGGAAAGAGTAAACACCACTTGTATTTTCAAAGGCATTATATACGGAGTGTGTTACTAAATATTTGGGAAAAGATAAAAAAAGTACATTACTGCAAGGTCCCACTATGGTAATCTACAATGGAGTCAGTTACACACCGAAACGTTTTAGATTTTGATAATTTTGTAAGATATAAAGATCTATTACATCAAAACGGAGAGTTAAAGGGTAGGAATCAAATACAAATTCAAGGAAAAGAGATAGCATGGTGGCCCTATGCGCAGATACAAATGCATTCCAAAATGATAAAGAACAATTTGGTTTTAACATGACCTACCATGAATTAGATAAAATTTGGCATGGAGAGGAAAGGAAGTTGATTAGAAAAATATATAAATATCTATTGGATTATAAATTAAAAAAAGAAACAGTCAAGGAGTGTATGATAATTTGGGCAAAAAATGTGGGCCACAGAATTGAATTAAACAGGTGGGAACATATTTGGGAAATAAATTATACACTAACTATGTCAGCCTCATACAAAGAGAATCTCTATAAAATGGTGTATCGTTGGCACTTGCCATCTGCGAGACTGGCTAAGATGTTCCCGAACCTCCCCCCAAACTGCTGGAAGTGTAACTGTGCCCAGGGAACATACTTTCATATGTGATGGACATGTGCATAAGCTCAGAAGTTTTGGAAAAATATCAAAAATTGGATTCTAAATATAACTAAACAAGAAGTAAAACTTGAACCTGAAACCTTTTTGCTGGATATGATAGACTCAAAAATAGAAAAAAGATATCAATATTTAATCTTGCACATTATAATGGCAGCCAGAATAAATTATGCTAAAAATTGGACACTGTATATTGTCCCTTCAGAGGTGATGGTCATTAAAAAAATTCACAATTGTACAGAGATGGACAGCCTAACCAAATTACTAAAAAAACAACAAAGATAGTGAATACTATAAAGTTTGGAACTGTTAGTATGAACGGTTAAAGAAAAAGCAACATTTGATAATTGAACCAGTTATGAAATTATGAAGGACGTGCGTTTAATTGTAAAGTATTATGTGAAATTAAAACATTAAAAGAACGAGTTAGGTATTGTTACAAGGTAGATCACATCAATGTTATGGGATAAAAGAAAGAAAAGAAAAGAAAAATGTAATCAATTTCTTAGAAAAATAGCAGCCATCCTAAGAAACCCCAAAGATAAAATTGACCTGGAAAACCAACACATATAGAAGTCCCCTGTGCATCATGCCCGGCCACATACATTGGACAGACCAATAGAAGAATAAGTACCCACCTGGATGAACACAAAAATGCAGTAAAAAAGCTGGAACACACTTCCTCACTAGTCCAATACATGAAAGCCACAGGTCATACATCGACTTCAATGACACCAAAACCCTAGCCACTATAGAAAACCCCAGCCACAGAATTATCAGAGAAGCCATAAAGATTGAAAAAAAGACCTGAGAGCATGAATAGAAGAGATGATTCCACCAGACTGTCAATTATCTGGAAGCCTGCACTCACAAACAAAAAAATCTCCACACCACAAGCCAGGCAAACACCTGGGCACAAACAGACCCAGCCCCCCCAATACCTCCAGCTCAAACACACCCCAATCAGGCACCCAGATGAAACCTAGCTTCCTAATAAATGATAGTCCTCCATTTACTCGGAGCCAAGCCTCACTAAAAGCCTCCAATACAGGAAACACAATGTTGCCAGCCAATCAAGACAAAAAAAGCTACAAAACAGACAGAAGATATTAGAAACACAGAACACAGCAAACTCCAAGACCAATAAACACAGACCAAGACTTCCAACCAATCAGGATGAAGAAAAAAATATTCCGGCACAGCGTAGGCTTGCACCAAATTTAAAACAGAAACTGCTGTGAAAGTCTGACTCACAGATGAACACTATACAGAAGCCTGATGATGGGAGATGAGATTCTGCCGAAACGTTCCTACAACTTTAAAAGCACAACTATAATGACTTGGGAAAATACCCGAACAAAGCTGAATACCATACGTATATATATTTGTTTATATGTTTTTTTGTTTCTTTTTAAACATTTTAAATATAAGAAACTTAAATAAACTTTATTTTTAAAATTAAAAAAAAAGAAATTAAGCCCAGGAAACACCATAATGATGTTTAGTTTTAAATAAAGATTATTGTGATGGTATTTTTCAAATACTAACATAGAAATCATACAGTTTCTCGTTCTAGACTGCAATACACAGGCAGGTTCAGATTGACTAAAAGAAAAAGAAACCTCCATTCAGTAAGAACAGTTTGGCAGAAGAGTCAAACTCCTAAAATATGTGCTTCCCCTTAATGGCTAGTGTCAGTCATGTGTCTGGAAAGTTTCCATTTGGATTCTTGGACTGAGGAAGAAGTTGGACTTTTTGGCCTAAATGACTCTTTTCAAGATCACAATATAACATTTTCTTTGTTTGAGAACTGGAATTATAGTTCATGTAAAAGCATACAGTGGATAATCCTTGTTCTTCTCATTATTTCTTTGATTCTGATTTCTTTAAACACATTCTAGAAAATGGTTCAATTTCCTTAAGTATCACTTAGACTTTCATACCACCCATAGTGTTTTAAAGTATTCTCTGGGCTCTTTACAATGCCAGCATATTGCCTCCCAATAAGCTGGGTCCTCATTTCATCAATCTCGGAAGGACGGAAGGCTGAATCAACCCCAAATCTCATCAGAATTGAACTCCAGGCTGTGGGCAAAGTTTGCCTGCAATACTGAATAGAATAGAATACTTTATTGGCCAAGTGTGATTGGACACACAAAGAATTTGTCTTGGTGTAAATACTCTCAGTATACACAAAGAAAAGGTACATTCATTAAGAATCAAGAATCATAATGTACAGCACTTAATGATAGTCATAGAGTACAATCAACAATCAAATCATACGAGGAAACAGTCAAGTGGGAGGGGATGGATGATAAGGAGTGGTGTGATTAACAGTAATAGTAGTGTACACTTTGTAAATAGCTGAAAAGTGTTGAGGGAATTATTTGTTTAGCAGAGTGATGGCTTTCAGGAAAAAAACTGTTCTTGTGTCTAGTTGTTCTGGGGTGCAGTGCTCTATAGCGTCAATTTGAGGGAAGGTGTTGAAACAGTTTATGTCCGGGATGTGAGGGGTCTGTAAATATTTTCACAGCCCTCAATTGAATGCAGGTGGGTAGTAATTGTTTTTTCTGCAGTCCTAATTATCTTCTGAAGTCTGTGTCTGTCCTGTTGGGTTGCAGAACCAAACCAGACAGTTATGGAGGTGCAGATGATAGACTCAATAATTCCTCTGTAGAACTGTATCAGCAGCTCCATGGGCAGTTTGAGCTTTCTGTGCTGTCGCAGAAACAATATTCTTTGCTGTGCTTTTTTGATGATGTTTTTGATGTTAGGTGTCCATTTTAGGTCATGTGATACAATAGAACCTAGAAATTTGAAGGTCTCTATTGTTGATACTGTGTTGTCTGGTATTGTAAGAGGTGGTAGTATGGGAGGGTTTCTTCTAACATCTACCACCATTTCTACAGTTTTGGGTTGGTATATAGGGAGAAGTGGGGAATAGCACACAGCCTTGGGGGTCCCCTGTGCTGATTGTACAGTTATCGGATGTGATTCCATCTAGCTTCACCTGCTGCTTCCTGTCTGTTAGGAAGCTTATGATCCACTTACAAGTGTGTTCAGGTACCACTAGTTGGTTTAATTTACTTAGAAGAGTGTCTGGAATGATGGTATTGAATGCTGAACTGAAGTCTACAAAGAAGACCCTTGCGTTGGTATTTGGAGATTCAAGGTGTTGTAGGATGTAATGCAGAGCCATGCTAACAGCATCATCTGTCAACCTATTTCCTTGGTATGCAAACTGCATGGGATCTAACAGCGGATCTGTGATGGTTTTCAGGTGGGACAGCACAAGCCTTTCAAAGATTTTCATAACTACAAATGTTAGAGCAACTGGTCTGTAGTCATTCAGTTCCTTGATGTGCTATTTTGGCACTGGGATGATGGTAGAACATTTGAAGCAGGAAGGAACATAGCACATCTCTAATGATCTATTGAAGATTCGGGTGAAGATGGGGGCCAATTGGTCAGCACAGACTTTTAAGCAAGAAGGAGTTATCTTGTCTGACCTTGGTCCTTTTTCTGGCTTCTGTCTGTGTAATAGATCTTGTACTTCTTTTTCTGTGATAACCAGAGGTTGTGAGCCCAATGGATTGGGGCCAGTTATAGAAGGTTTGGCTGTTGTTGGTGTGTTTGAGATGTGGGTTGTGGAGATAGGTGGCTGTAGTTTCTTTTCAAACCTGCAATAAAACACATTCAGGTCATCTGCTAGTTGTTGATTTCCTTCTGCCTGGGAAGGAAGTTTGCTGAAGCCAGTGATGTTTTTAAGAGTTTTCCACATGTTTGTTGGTTCATTTGTTGAGAATTGATTCTTTAACTTTTCAGAGTAGCTTCTTTTTGCTGCTCTGATCTCTCTTGTTAATATGTTTCTGGCCTGGTTGTATAGCATTCTGTCACCTTTTCTGTAGGCTTCCTCTTTGGAACGACATAGCTGCTTAAGTTTAGCTGTGAAGTTTTATTGTTACTGTATATTTGCAGGTTCCTTGTTGGTACACATAAGTCTTCACAGAAGCTAACATATGATGTTACAGTACCTGTGAGCTCATCTAGGTCTGCAGAGGCATCTTCAGAAACATTCAAATCAGTGCAATCAAGGCAGGCCTGGAGTTTCAGCTTTGCGTCATCCGACCAAGTCTTCACTGATTTAATTGTTGGTTTAATGGTTTTAAGTCTTTGTCTGTAGGCAGGTAAAAGGTGAATCATGCAGTGGTCAGTATCCCACAGCTGCTTGTGGTAAAGATATATAAGCATCTTTTTCTGTTGTGTAGCAGTGGTTAAAGTATTTTTGCCTCTGGTGGGACAATTTACATGCTGGAAATATTTTGGAAGCTCTTTCCTTAAATTTGCTTGATTGAAATCTCCTAAAATGATGGGAAGGTAACCTGGGTGTTTGGCTTCAGCCTCCATAATTTGATCAGCAAGAGTTTGTAATGCCTTGTTTACACAGGCTTGTGGAGGAACATACACAGCTATTAGGAGAAATTAGGAGAACTCACATGGAGAGTAAAATGGCTTGCAGTTGATGGGTAAAGACTTTAAGTTTTCATCACAAAACTTATATATTATAGTTATATCCTGAGACCAGCTGTTGTTGATATATAAACATAATCATGCATTCTAACCACTGCATTCTAACCACTGCATCGCCAGGGCTCTTAAAAGATATATAGAAACATACTGTCAGCTTGGAAAGCAATTTTTCTTTGAGGCTTCTGGGCTGCCACATTCAGTGCTTGGGAATTTGGGAGGGGGATTTCAAGAAGTGGTGGCAGATTAGCCACCACAACATTCCTTTCTCAGGAAGTCAAGGACATGTTACCCTGCATCTGGAGTGGAGTGACTGGGGATAGTCTCCAGTTGGAAGGAAGTAAGGATTGGGCCATGTGATAGATGATTGGATGTAGGAGTTGGAGTTTGGGTTTTCTTTGGGCTAGGAAAAACCCAGAATTCTCAGATTCGGATTTTCCCAGATGTGCCAATATGACATTTCTAATAAAATGGATCTTTGGGAAGATGATATTCTTAGAATCTTTTTCTTTGGAGGTTGTTACTTGCAATGTTGACACATACTTTATTTTAGCCAGGAATTTATACAACCCCAAAGACTACTATTTTAAATGGGATCAATATAGTCAACATTTCCCAAATTGAAGCTCTCCTAGCTTAGAGTGATGGGAAGTGTAGTTCAACACATTTGAAGGATGGGAGGTTGACATATAAGAGTGCAATTTACTCAAAAACAAAGATTTTCAAGCAAGATGGAAACAGCCAGTCTTGCCATATATCTATTAAAAAAGAAAAGGACTGTTAATAAGGCAGAATGCTTAATAACAATTACTGATCAGTAATTTAAATTTCCAATTCAATTATATTGTAAAAATATAAGTACATACTTACACATGAACAATATAGGTCATATCAGAGTAATAAATTGGGGGCAAACAATTGTAATTTGATTCAAATGAGGTAAATTTCCAGATTAGGCATATATTACACAGTCTTGGATAATCCATATTTCTTCTATCTTCCTTATTATTAGGCATTTGTAACTATCATTTTCACATGCCAATACAGTTAGTTCAAGCTTTCTAATATGCTTTACAATATTTTTTCTGACATATTTTATCCTGCAAATGTTTAAACATAGAAAAATGACACAATTAACAACCCAGGAAAATGAGATGCAAGTAATGCTCCAGTCTTTCCAGATGAAGACAGTTCTTTTATATGAAACAAGAATATATTAATAACTAGCATCAAGGAATTGATGATCTACTAAAGCAAAGGACTGTAAATTGGTCCAATGCATTGTGTGGAATTGTGGCTGCAGGAATTATCTGTCCAATTCCTTGACTGACAATTTAATTACAAGGATAACCAAGCTATTATGAGTTTCTTTTTAAATTAATTAAATTTATTTTGTTTCTTTACAGAATTGCTTTTTCAATTCATATGCAGTTCCATTTCAGATTTGAAGCAACTCTCTAGCTCTATTTCCTCCAAAATAGCAGATGAATCTTTTACATTGGAAGCAAGAAACTATGGGCTGTTAAGACTTCTTCCAAGATTACCCTAAAAAAAAGAAAGAAAGAAGAATATTGTTAATCAAATAAGGGTGGAAGGAGCAATAAATGATCTTTCCCAAAAGTATATAGTAAAGATCCTGAATCCATTGTTATGAAACACATTGGGATTTTGATTTAAGACCTGAAGACGACATCAGTACATGAAAGCAGCTTGCTTGCCTGTCTTCAGCAATCAACTCCTGCTTGTTGTTTGGGAATTGCAGATTAGTGACATCCATGATTCAGTATATAAGGGACTCTGCACTTATGTGATGTGAGAAAGGAGTGGATCATTTTGCATTAGTGCAGATTGTTTTACAGTAAGAAATATTTCAGTTAAAACTGAGGAATAAATCTTTAAAATAGGATATTGAATTTCTTTCATGAAGTGTTTCCAGATTGTTGACTGTTTGACAATTTTATTCACCGGAAAATAATGAAATAGTAACTCATGTTGTTCTGCTGGTTATTTCTTTTCTGTTTTTTGAAATTTTGAAAGTTGGCCTTGAATGCAATTACCCAAGTTCTAAGTCACAGTTAAACATTAATTTAACTTACCCAACCACCCTGTCTTTCAATATAGCCTCTCACTTCAGGATTTCCATTGATTGTTTCTGTGAGTATGTTTATCTGGCCCTTATTTCCATGAGTTTTCTTCATAAATTTCACAAACAATTTCACAGCAGCAGCTAGAAAAGCTCTTTCAGGCTCTAGCCCAGGAGTTTGACTGATCCAATTCCTACTGAGAGATTCTGCTACTTCTCCAAATTTCTTTATCTGTAAACAAAGAGTGAATATTTCGAATAGAAAATGCAACTATTGTAAGACAACAGGCATTTATAGCGGGGAACAGTTCTGAGTCACTTTAAAATTTAAATCAAAGATTTATTAATAGGATCAAATATCTATTTTGTTCTACTTGTACAACAAAATTGACAATCATAACACTTAAAATATTTCAATTAAATCTTAAGCCCATGTCACACTGCACCAACGGATGCAAAGAGGATATAAAACAGACAAAAAAGCTTGCCATCCATTGGAAAATGCGATGCATCCGTTGTGTACTCACTATGTACGTCTTTCATACGCTCTATCCATCAAACATCCGTCTACTGCTATTTCATCCGCTCAAAAAATTTTGAGCTGCACAAAACTTTTTGAGCGGATGAACTTTCCACTGCATATGATCTACATCCGTGACACATAAGGGCAACAAACGTTCCACATCCGTTTTCATCCGTTACATGTCCGATGTATCCTCTCACCATCCTCTGGGCATCTGCGCAACTCACATCCACTCCAGTGGAAAGAGGAAAGAGGGAGGAAGCGAAAGGTACGCGGAACGTCCACACAGTGTTAGTAGCACGGACATAGAAAGGATGAAAGTGGATGCAGCTCGGATATAAACCATTAAAATGAACAAAACGTTCATATATGGGACGTATCTCGGATATTTAGGATGTCTGGAGGATGTCTAGAGTATGTGGAAAGACACCTAGCGGAAAACTGACATTTCCTATAAAAAGGGGGAGGAAATCACCTGGATCTCACTATCAGTCCAGCAGCCCTGGTGTGCAGACGTCTTCAGCCTTGCTCTTGCTCTTCCACATCATCCATTGATCTCCACCATGGATCATCGCACACTCCTTTTGGTAGCCGCCATCATTCAACACCAGAACCAAGCCCTCTTCAGACTGTTCAACCTTTTCTATGCAAGGAGAAGAAGGAGATGTCCAAGAGCTGTCTGGGTCCGACGATGGATCAGGAGTTTGGACTCTATGACAAGCTGATGGTGGAGCTGAGGAATGAAGAAACTCGTGCATTCCAACACTTCATGAGGATGCCACCAGCCGTGTTTGACAAAGTTGTGGAGCATCTGAGATCCAGGTTGACCAAGGCAAACACCAACTTCTGTCCCAGGCTGGACCCTGGACTGAAGGTGGCACTGACTGCGCCACCTGGCCTCTGGGACCACATACAAAAACATGCAGTACTCCTGGAGGGTGCCACACAACTCCATCAGCATTGTGGTCAGAGAAGTGGTGCAGGCCATCATTGAAGAATACGTGGAGGAGCTCCTCCAGTGTCCCACCACTGAAGAAGGCTGGAAGAAAGTTGCAGAGCAGAGGTATCAGAGGTGGAACTTTCCCCACACCATTGGAGCCATAGATGGAAAGCACGTGGCCTGCAAAACTCCAGCCAACTCAGGGTCCAGTTATTTCAACTACAAGGGCTTCTTCAGCATCATCCTCTTTTCCATAGTTGATGCTGATTACAAGTTCATGTACATCGATGCTTCAGGCAACGGGTCAGCTTCAGATACCCAGATATAGAATGCCAGTGACCTCAAGGAGGGGCTAGAACGCAACCTCATCAATGGGTTTCCCAGATCCAGACCCCCTACCCAACGATACACAAGATGTGCCCTACTTCATTGTGGGTGATGATGCCTTCTCCCTCAGAACCTACCTCATGAAGCCCTACACTTCAAGATACCTCACCCGTGAAGAGAGGATCTTCAACTACAGGCTGTCCAGGGCAAGACGGGTGGTGGAGAACACCTTTGGCATCCTGGCCAACAGGTTCCAGGTACTTCTCACCACCATGCAGCATCGCCCACAGACCGTGAGGAGCATCGTGGAAGCTTGTGGCATCCTGCACAATCTCATACGCACCCGCTACCCAGTGTTGCAGAACAGGCTTGTGGACCATCAACAAGGGAATGGGGACTTGGAGCCTGGTGAATGGAGGCAAGGACGAAACCTGAAAGACACTGTGGATGTGCAAGGCCCCAACAGAGCTTCACGTGAAGGGAAGAAGCAGCAAAACCTCCTGAAACACTGGTGCAACTCCCCAGCTGGAGCAGTGGAGTGGCAAGACAGGATGATAGATGCTTAATGGATGCTTCCTTCAGCCTGTCTCATCACACTGATGAGATTGGGCCATGTATGTTGAGTGGCCCTACAATGAACAGGGCATTTAATAAAGAGTTGTGTTTATGTTGAAATGTGTTGATCAATGATTAAATTGTTATTGATAATAAAGGGCCATATGTGTGGCAGCTGGGAGGGTGGACCATACAGTCCCACTATGCTTGCACTGGAGGTTTATCTATCCCACAACTATCCTTATCCCACACCCATCCCACAGCTATCATTACCCATCCCACAGCTATCCATCCCACAGCTATCCTTACCCATCCCACAGCTATCCTTACCTATCCCGCAAGCATGCAAAGGCTTAATCCTTTTTTCAAAGTTTTCCCCAACACTTTATTAAGTAAAAAAAAAATGAACCAAGTGTGTGAAGCAAAGATAACCTTTATTCATAACAAACTGTATGACTTTATTAAAAAGCAAAATGACCCAAGTAAAGTGTCTTTAAGCAAAGATAAGGTGAACAGGTAACAACTCAGTCTCTGGCACTCTTCTCAGTCACTCTGAGGCTTGCCCATGGTCTCAGATGTAAAGGAGCCAGGGACTGTGGAGGTGGCTGTTGCTGGAGTGCTGGTCTGAGGTGCCATTGGGGTGCCTGGCCCCGAGAGTACAACAGGAGATGGTGTGTGCAGGAAGCTCTCAGAGAGCTGACTCAGTCCCATGAGGTTGAGAGGCCCTTCATCAAGTACCTGGGATGTGAGGCCCAAGACTGATGACAGATGTTCTGACAAAGGGCTTGGCTGTGGGGTGGAGGAAGGAGGAGTGTATTGGGGCTGTCTGGTCTGCAGCTGGGTCAGGTGAGACGTCTGTGGTGTCTGTGGTGTCCGAGGAACCTGGGCCTGGACTGGGAAGGGCTGCCTCTGCTGTGGGAAGTCCTGGTAGTGGTAGGCTTGGTAGGCGAAGGGCTGTTGAAATCCGTGGAAGGGCTGTGACATCGCCGGGGGTGCAGGAGCAGACCTGGAGTGGGTAGGAGCAGGTTCAACTGGGCCTGGAGGGTGGTGCAGAAGAGCTGTGATCCTCTCCTTCATCACTTGGTACTGGGCCTCGGGCATGTCCACGAGGATCTGGTTCACTTAGGTGATGAAGGGCTTGTGGTTCGAGGATGGTATGTCGAAGTGGACCAGCTGGGAGAGGAGATCTGTGTTGGCTTTGATTGTGTCCCTGATCTCCAAGAAGACAGTGTGGCTCTGTCCCTCTGGTCTGCCTCTCTGCCTGCTTTCTGTGGAGGTGGAGCTGGGGGTGGGGGTGGGTTTGTCTCTGGTGGCTGCTTTTTCTTGCTCCATCTGAGACAGGGGATCCTCCATGTCCTCCGGCATGGGGAGTGCAGCTCTCAGGGGGGTCTCTGTCATGGGGCACTCCAAAGACACCTGCCTGGACACGGTAGCTGTCTCCTGGCTGGAAGAGGAGTGGCTCTCTGTGGGCTGTCTGAGGGATAGGGTTGACAGAGGGGCTGCTCCTCGGTGGTGAATCTCACCCTCCCAGAAGCTGCACCTGGCCATGACATAAGTCTCCTGGTCGGTGAGCTTGACAGCGGCCTGCCCGGATTTCTTCAGGTGCAGCTTGCCATACCAGGTGTGCAAGTGCTTCCATCCAAGGAGTACATCTGAAGTGTATCCCAGGCTCTCCATCTTCTCTCTCCAAGCTCTCCATCTTCTCTCTCCATCTTCTCTCTCCATCCGGTAGGCATCCGGTAGGCATCCGGTAGGCATCCGCTATGCATCCTATAGGTGTCCATGATGCATCCGCATAATTCGCTATGTATCCGCTCCCTCTGCTACGTGTCCACTTAGCTATTCTCCCCCGGAAGCCCTGTGGATGTGTCATCCGCTTCCATCCGCTTTCATCCGCTAGGCTTCCTACGAACATCCGCTTTACATCCCCGCTACATCCTCCCCACGTCTGTTCCTTTCCGTTGTTTTCTGTTCTGTTTATGCAAATTTGGGGCACTTTTGAGAGCAGATAACAACGGATGGAGCTACCCCTGAAATTTTGCTCATCCGCTGTGTCCTTTTTGCATACATTTTGCATCCGTTGGCCAGTGTCACCTAGCCTTTACAATAGTCTAAGTTTCATAAACCAACCAGTCCCTTCTTAGGAAAAAGATGAAGATCAAGAGCTGCTGAAGAGACAAGCGAATATGAAATAATGATGAAAGCCTAACACAAAGCCACTGTCTCACATCATTACACTGAAAGTGAGAGAGATGCAAATGGCAGATTGTTTTAAAAAGTTTACCTTGGATCTGCTTCCGGAATCAACCTTGCCTAATAACAGTCAATCCTTACAATAACATCCATAATAGCATTTTGAGAGGGAGGGACATAATTCCAAAACCTTACTGTCTTTTTTAGACTTTCCCTGTATTGATTTTCCCTTGTTCTACTGTACCCTCTGAACCTTGATTTCTGATTACAAAATTCTCTGTTCAACTCTCTGGGTTGAGTCTTGAGTGTGTTTTTGTTTACTACTGTCAATGGAAAAGTGCCCTCCTGGTTTTGGACTCGAGTCATTGATTTATTGCTCCAGTTTTTATATTATTCCTGACTAAAGCTAATAACTAGATAATAAAAATGAAAGTACAAGGATTATGGATAAAGAAATCAGAAGTTACTACAGCATTATTTGTATTAGTGCCTAAAATAACAAAGGAATGAAAAATAGACAGTGAAAGAAGAATTGAAAGAAATAAAATAAGATGAAAGAACAAGGATATAAGTGGCAACTGCAGTGCCTTGAATCCTATAATTATTGTTTGTTATATTAATCAATTGGTCTAAATAGGTCCTACATAGCTCTAATCACCATACTCTTGAAAATGTAACACAGAATAGATGAGAAACCAGCCTAAAATAAAACTTCCAGTAAAGATTCACAACCCTAGAGGGTTGCATTGCAATTGAAAAAAGAAAATATGAGATCTCTCACATTTATTCTGGACAACTGGCTCTTGTTAGTAGATTGCAGGAGCTGAGGTTTTTGTGATTAACTTGGCTGCGAATCATGGATTCAATCTATCTGCAATATAGTCTATTGAGGGCTGCAAACTGCTGGCCAACTGGCCGGATGGGTCATGTGCATCCCAGTTCCACGAAAGGGAAAAACATTGTGAAAGGTCACATGATGTCAATATGACACGGCAAGTTTGATACCCATGGATATGGACATAAGGCTCACTGAACCTCATTTCTTCATCACTTTTGGAAATTGCTTAACTGCTTTTTAGCTATTAGGACCCTTCACAGTGATAAGTTTTAGAGTAATGACTAAGGCTCTTTCAATCCTTGATGAAAGAAGTTGAAGGACTTTTTTTTAACGAAAGAAAAAAAGGATCCCTAGAACACTGATTTTGGAAAGTAACAAGTGCACTAAGGGTTCAGATGGATTGGAAATAAGATTTCAAAATTCATTACAAGACTAATTTCCATGGGAAAGAAAGAATTTTGAATTCTTTAAGAAATGATAGGATGGTGCTTTGAAAACTGGTCACTAGAGGGAACTAGAAGGAACCAAATACGATAGTTAAAGGAGAAAAAACAGTTAAATTTGATTTACTAATACAGAATGGAGAAAAATATTTTAACATTGGCCAAATTGAAGAATATTTGTAAACAAGGGACCAGGAGTTAATTTTAAAAATCTCTGCCATTATAGAAAGGCTTTGCTTAAAATATATTACGGAAGAGGAACAAGTTTGATCAGGCAAGGCAGAAACTGATTTGCAAGGGGATTTTAAAATGATAGGATCTAAGAAAGACAGGGAAAAGATATTACTCCGGATATTTATTTGGTTGTTTATATCTCACCATTTTTACTTTTAGAAATAACTTTAAGGTGGTTGATACCTAATACTCCTTTCTCCTCCTATTTTCCCTACAGTGGGTGTCAGCAATCTGCAGCTCTGGAGCCACATGAGGCTCTTTGGGCTCTCTGCTGTGGCTCCTGGTTGGGTGATCTTACCACTGGCTGGCCCTGACCCCTCGCCCTCCCCTCCCCTCCCCATCACTCCTTGCCTGGCCTCAAAAGGTAAAACACAAAAACCAGAACTGAGAGGGAGGGTGGGAAGGAGAGAGAGAGACCAATTTCCCACAGACCACCAGGAGCCACAAAATCTGGGTAGGCGTGGCAGGGGGATCATGTGACTGGGTGGGAGTGACATTGAGTTGGCCTTGCCCACCCAGGTTTTGTGGGGAATGGGTCCACATGTTTAAGGTTGCAAACCCCTTGCCCTACAACAACCCTGTGAGATGAGTTGAGCAAAGAGAGAATGACTGGTTCAAGGTCACCCAGCTATCTTCCATGCCTATAACACAGGAGTGGAACTTACAGGCTCCTGTACCTTAACCACTAGATCAAACATGTAAGTGAAACTGTAATGTTTTAATAATTAAAGGGGATATAAAAAAACGAACCAAAAAAGCCTGAATAACTTTCCTATATGGAATTTAGAAAAGAGACTTTTGTTAACATTCTGAAGGATTTTGTGAGAAAGGACAAAGAAAAAAATGAAAAGAAATCAAGTTCTAGGACATTATTTGAAGAGATTAAAGATTAAGATTGTTAAAGTAAAAGAATGTGATTGCGGTTATATAGGTATTTTGTTAATTTTAAAAAGGCGTTAAAGATTAATAGATAAGAGGCAACTTATGGGAAGTAAAGTTCATCTACTGTATTTTGAGATAAGTTAATAGATTTCTAAAATTATTTATACCTGTTATGGAGGGGGAAGTTATTTATTTATTTATTTAACTTTTTTACTATATCATTTTTCTTTCTTTTCTATTTTTCTTTCTGTTTTGCCTTCTTTTCTACATAGGTTTTTTATTCTTTTTTTAAAAAAATTGTATTCGTTCATACCTTTTTAATTATAACATTCAATAAAAATACTATTTTTAAAATAGAGCAGAAAACATATTAAACTAGGATAGATCAAAGCAGCTAATATAAAATGCTTTGCATCTAAGAGGCTACAAACAAGTATTCTGCATAATTTACATCTACATAGATAATTTCTATAAATTAATGATGAATTTTGGCCAGAATGTTTAGGAAGGTAATTACCTTTCTTATGCTTTCCTCTGCAATAACTGCCTGTACGTGGCTTTCAATTTCTGCGTTGTACTTATCTCCTAAGGATTTCAGTGAATCGGCAATATCAACTGGATTAAAACTGCTTGCAGAACCTGTTGGTTAACAAGTCAATACAGATTTACAGGTTCTCTCCCGATACAAAAATATTCTAATTCAATTTCAATTCCATTTCAATTATAACTCTTTTGACACATCCCATATAACATTTACCTACATTTTAAATTTAGCTAAAGAGAATTTAAATTTGCTTATTTAAAAAATACAGGTAATTCTCAGGTTACAACCACTTGTTCAACACCTATTTGGAGTGATGAAAGTGCTGAATGGGGGTGAGGAGGGATTTGCAACCAGTCTGTGAAGTTGCGGTTAATGCAACTTCCTTGTAGTCCAATCCTTGTGATCATAAATTCTGACATTCCTTACTGGCTTAAGTGCCAATTCATAAGTGAAGTCAATAGGGGAGCTGGCAGGAAGCTGCAAGTTGCTACTGCTGGTTTTCCACTCTGCCTATGCTCTATAATGCCAGCCTTTGGCAACTTCCCAGTCCCCTCTGGCACCTACACCCCTTCCAATGCTTCATAGTGCCTATCCTTGACACTCCCTCACC
Organism: Laticauda colubrina; assembly: GCA_015471245.1. Taxonomy (NCBI): domain Eukaryota; kingdom Metazoa; phylum Chordata; class Lepidosauria; order Squamata; family Elapidae; genus Laticauda; species Laticauda colubrina. Next base: position 1,017,625 of record BLBF01000062.1, on the reverse strand, counting down.
CACCTATAGCTCTCAAGCAAAGTTCTCACCTGCTAACTTCCTTATCTGAGTCCCCTCTTCTCTGAATTTTAGGCAGGAGTGGGCTTCAAATTTTTTAGCAAGGGGCTCTCTGCCCTAATAACTGCCTGGGTGCACATGGTTGGGTGGGCATGGCCAACTTAACACTACTCCCATCCAGTCACATGACACCCCAGCCATGTCTGCTGAGGGTTTTGTTGCTCCTGGTGTTTTCTGTGGGAAATGGCTCTCTCTTTCTCTCCCTGTCCTCCTCGCTCCCTCTCATTTCTATTTTTCTCTCTTTTTCCACCCACTCTCCTTTTTCTTTTTTACTTTCTTTCCCCCCTCCTTGATTTCCCTCTCTCTTTCTCTTCCTCCAGCTCTCTAATTTCTCTCCTCTTCCCCTTCTCTCTCTCATTTGTTTCTCTTTTTCCTCTCTCTCATTCTCTCCCATCATTTTCCCATTTCTCTTTCTTTTTCTCCCCTTTTCTCTCCCTCATTTCTCTTTCTGTTTTTTCCTCTTCTTCTCTCATTCTTTCTTTCTCTTCTCTCTCTCATTTGCCTCCCTTTCCCCTTTCTCTCATTTTCTCCCTCCAGCTCTCTCTTATTTCTATGTCCCTCTCCCCTTTCTTTCTCTCATAGGTTTCTCTTTTTCCTTTTTCATTCTCTCCATCATTTTCCCATTTCTCTTTCTTTTTCACCCCTTTTCTCTCTCATTTCTCTTTTCTCTCCTTTTTTCTCTTTCCTTTCCTTTTTATTTTCTTTCTTTCTTTCTTTCTTTCTTTCTTTCTTTCTTTCTTTCTTTCTTTCTTTCTTTCT
>BLBF01000062.1:956687-1016799 GCA_015471245.1 Laticauda colubrina | reverse complement strand
TCTTTCTTTCTTTCTTTCTTTCTTTCTTTCTTTCTTTCTTTCTTTCTCTTCCTTCTCTCTCTCATTTGTTTCCCTGTCTTTTCCCTCTCTCTTACTCTCTCCCTCCAGGTCTCTCTCATTTCTGTGTCCCTCTCCCACTTCTCTCTCTCTCTCTCTCTCTCTCTTATTTGTTTCTCTCGTTCCTCTCTCTCATTCTCTCCATCATTTCCTCATTTCTCTCTCTCGCCTGAGATGACACGAGGGGGACCATGGCTGAGCAGTGGATTTGTGACAGGCTGCTTTTTTACGATTCTGTGTCCTTCGCAGGCACCTCAACACCAGCCACGGTCCCCTTCCTGTCGGCTCTGGAAGGAAGAACAGCTGCCGCTGCCGCCACCACTGCCAAATGCAATGAAGAAAGAGCTCTGGCTTTCCTGCGCAGCGTGGCCAGCTACTCACAGGAGCGCGCAGTGGGAGTGGGAAAAGGAGTTGCTGTTGCCACTTCCGTGATCCCAGCCTAGGAGGGTATCCTGCTTCTGTGTGCACGCTCATGCATGAAAGAGAGAGAGAGAGAGACAGGAGAGAGAGAAAAGGGGATAGTTCCCTTTTCTCTCTCTCATCTCTCTGCTTGCCCCTTGTGTGGCGGGAGGCGAAGTCTGCCTTGACTGCCAATATGGCACATAGGCAAGTACAGGGCCGCTTTGCTTCTGCACTAAAGGCCTGGTCCCACTGCACTTACGGATGCAAAGAGGATGTAAAACTTTAAAAAAAGCTTGCCATCCATTGGAAAACGCTATGCATCCATTGTATACTCATTGAATATGTGTTTCATATGCTCTATCTGTCAAGCATCCGTCCACTGCAATTTCATCCACGCAAAAAGTTTTGAGCTGCACAAAACTTTTTGAATGGATGAACTTTCCACCATGTACGATGTAAATCCGTGACATACGAGCAACTAATGTTCTATGTCCATTATCATCCGTTAAACATCCACTGTATCCTCTCTGCATCCTCTGGGCATCCTCGCAACTCACATCTGCTTCAGCTGGAAACAGAAAGAAGGAGGAAAGAAAAGGTACATGGAACGTCTATACATCTTTAGTAGCACGGAAATAGAAAGGATGCTCAGTGAACGGTTTGCATCCAATATACATCCGCGCGGCATCCCCTTTCTTTCCTTTAGGCATACGTGATGCATCCGCTTCATCCTCTATGCGTCCACTTCGCAATAATCCCCCATAACCCCTTCGGAGGTGTCATCCCCTTCCATCTGCTTTCATCCGCTAGGCTTCTGATGAACATCCGTTTAACATCCCCGCTACATACTACCCACGTCCATTCTTTTCCATTCTTTTCCGTTCTGTTTATGCAAATTTTGCCACTTTTTGGAGCGGATGACAATGGATGGAGCCACCCCCAAAATTTTGCTCATCCGCTGTATCCTTTATACATACGTTTTGCATCCATCGGCCAGTGGGACCAGGCCTTATTAGGCTCTGGGCAACCAGGCCGGGGTGGGGCCAGCCAAGGGTGGGATTTGGGGACTGACCGAGCTCCGCAGAGTTTTAGCTAGGCTAGAGGATTGCCCATGGCCCTGCTAGCCCCTAGCAGGACACCCCTGATTTTAGGCTATGAAGGGAAAACAAAAGTTTTCTGTCTCAGAGAACAAAATGAAAAGGGAAATCATCTACAGAAAGGAAGGACTAGAAAGCTCACTCCACTAATCTAGCTTAAGGCCCTGTCACACTGGCCGACGGATGCAAAATATTTGTAAAAAGGACTCAGTGGATGAGAAAAATGTTCCATCCGTTGTTATCTGCTCTCAAAAGGGGCAAAAATTTGCATAACCAGAGCGGACAACAGGGAAAGGAACAGACGGGGGGAGGACGTAGGGCGGATGGAAAGCGGATGCTCCACGGAAGCCTAGAGGATGGAAGCGGATGGGAGCGGATGGCACATCTGCAAGGCTTCCAGGGGAGTACAGAAAAGCGGACGCGGAACAGATACAGCGAATGCAGAGCGGATGAAGCGGATGCACAGCGGATGAAGTTGATGCAGAGCGGAAGCCTAGCGGAAGCCTAGCAGATACCTAGCATTCACTGCACATGCGGGGAGGATGCATTGCGTCAGCCCCGCAGATATAAAGGGAAGCAGCTCCTAAGCAGGTCACCATTCTGAGGAAAGACCTGCTTCCAGACACAGCTCTCCAGCCAGCCAGCCAGCCAGCAACCCAACAACCATGGGGAAGAAGAGAAAGCCTCAGCCATCTGCTGCCAGCCCTGGCAAGAGGGACAGGGCCACCCTCCCACCCCCTGGCCCTCACTCTGCTTCTGCTGGGGCTTCTGCAGCCCGGGCTCGCTCTTCTGGGGCTAGGGCTTCTGCTGATGCTGCTTCTGGAGGAGCTGCTTCTGCTGATGCTGCTTCTGGCGGTGGTGCTTCTGCTGGTGCTAACTCTGCTGATGCTGCTTCTGGCAGTGGTGTTTCTGCTGGTGCTTACTCTGCTGATGCTGCTTCTGGCGGTGGTGCTTCTGCTGGTGCTTACTCTGCTGGCACTGCTCCTGGTCCTGGTGCTTCTGCTGGTGCTTACTCTGCTGGTGCTGCTCCTGGTCCTGCTGGTCCTGGTGGTGGTCCTGGTCCTGCTGGTGGTCCTGGTCCTGCTGGTGGTCCTGGTCCTGCTGGTCCTGCTGGTGCTCCTGGTCCTGCTGGTGCTCCTGGTCCTGCTGGTCCTGCTGGTGCTGCTGGCGCTGCTGGTGCTTACTCTGCTGCTGCTGATCCTGGTCCTGCTGGTCCTGCTGGTGCTCCTGGTCCTGCTGGTGCTCCTGGTCCTGCTGGTCCTGCTTTTGCTGCTGCTGTTGCTGCTGCTGCTGGTGGTGGTGGTGTGGAGGAGTAGCCCCTACAACCTCAAAGCCCCTCTGATGAGGGCACATATGGTCCTGCCAAAGGGAGGAAGAGGCAGACGCAAGAACGGAAGAGGAGGCAATACAACATAGAAGAGGAATATGAGGATGAGGTGCTGGAGTGGCTGAGGGAGAACGAGTATCTATGGTGGAAGGGACACAGGCTCTATAGGGACACCAAAAGGAAGCAGGCTGCTTGGAGAGAGAAGGGGGAGAGCCTGGGCGACACTTCGGAGGTGCTCCTCGGCTGGTGGAAGCACATGCACACCTGGTACAGGAAGCTGCACCTTAAGAAATCTGGCCAGGCCGGGGTCAAGCTGACGGACAGAGAGACCTATGTGATGGCCAATTGCAGCTTCTTGGAGGGTGAGATCCGCCACCGAGGAGCAGCCCCTCTCACAACCCTCTCTCTCAGGCAGCCTGCTGAGAGCCAGTCCTCTTCTGGCCAAGAGTCAGCTCCTGTCTCCAGGCAGGTTTCTGTGGAGCGTGCCACGACGGAGACCCCCCCGACAGCTGTACTACCCGTGGCGGAGCTCGTGGAGGACCCCCTGACGCAGTGGGAGAAAGGAGACAGCACTTCCACCACAGCCCAACTCGCATCCACCACCAGTTCCACCTCCACAGAAAGGCAGAGAGGCAAACCGGAGCCACACTGTCCTGCTGGAGATAAGAGACACCATCAGGAGCAGCATAGATCTCCTCTCTCAGCTGGTACACACCGACGCCCCATCCTCCAACCGCAAGCCCTTCTTCACCTATGTCAACCAGACCCTCATGAACATGTCGGAACCCCAGTACCAGGTCGTGAAGGACAGGATCACCAATCTTCTTCACAACCCTCCAGATCCAGATGAACCTGCTCCCACCCAGTCCAGGTCTGCTCCTCCACCCCAGGTGATGTCACTGCCCTTCCAAGGCTTTCCACAGGCCCTCCCCTACCTAGGCTATGGCTACCAGGAGGTGCAGCAGCACAGGCAGCAGCCCTTCCCAGTCCAGGCACATGTACATCAGACGCCACCGGTGCCACTGATGCCACTGATGCCACCCATGCCACCGATGCCACCCACGCTACAGATGCCACCCACACCAGTCCTCACCCAGCTGCAGACCAGACAGCCCCACTACACTGCTCCTTCCTCCACCCCACAGCCAAGCCCGGCCTCAGTACATCTGTCGTCAGTATTGGGGCTGACACCCCATGTCATGGAGGAAGGGGCTCTCAACATCACGGGTCTGAGCCAGCTGTCTGAGAGCTTCCTCAACACACCGTCCCCTGTTGTCCTCTCGGGGCCAGGCACCCCAGTGGCACTTCAGACCAGCACTCCAGCAGCAGCCACCTCCACAGCACCTGGACCCTTCACCCTGAGACTGGGCATGCCTCCGAGTGAGTGGGCACTCCAAGAAGAGTGCCAGAGACTGGGTGGCTACCTGTTGACTTTAGTTTTGCTTTGGACACTTGACTTGGGTCATTTTTTGTTTTACAGCTTGTTATTAATAAAGATTATCTTTGCTTCACACACTTGCTACATTTATTTTATTAAATAAAGTCTTGGTGGAAACTTTTAGAAATGGTTTAAGCCTTTGCATGCTTGTGGGATGGGAGGGATACCTTTGGGATGGGTAATAGCTGTGGGATAGATAAACCTCCAGTGCAAGCATAGTGGAACTGTATGGTCCACCCTCCCAGCTGCCACACCTATGGCCCTTTATTATCAATAACAGTGTAAGCATTCATCCACACATTTGAACATAAACAGAACTCTTTATTAAATGCCCTGTTCATTGTAGGCCCACCCAACATACATGGCCCAATCTCATCAGTGTGATGAGACAGGCTGAAGGAAGCATCCATTAAGCATCTATCATCCTGTCTTGTCACTCCACTGCTCCATCTGGGGAGTTGCACCAGTGTCTCAGGAGGTTGCGCTGCTTCTTCCCTTCACGTGAAGCTCTGTTGGGGCCTTGCACATCCTCAGTGTCTATCAGATTTCACCCTTGCCTCCATTCCCCAGGCTCCATGTCCCCATTGCCTTGTTGGAGGTCCACGAGCCTGTTCTGCAAGACTGGGTAGCGGGTGCACATGAGATTGTGCAGGATGCAGCAAGCTTCCATGATCCTCCTCACGGTCTCTGGGCGATTCTGCATGGTGAGAAGTACCTGGAACCTGTTGGCCAGGATGCCAAAGGCGTTCTCCACCACCCGTCTTGCCCTGGACAGCCTGTAGTTGAAGATCCTCTCTTCACGGGTGAGGTGTCTTGAAGTGTAGGGCTTCATGAGGTAGGTTCTGAGGGAAAAGGCGTCATCATCAATGAAGAAGTAGGGCACATCTTGCGTGTCGTTGGGCTCTATCTGGGAAGCCCATGATGAGGTTGTGTTCCAGCCCCTCCTTGAGGTCACTGGCATTGTATACCTGGGCATCTGAAGCTGACCCGTTGCCTGAAGCATCAATGTAGATGAACTTGTAGTCAGCATTGACCATGGCGAAGAGGATGATGCTGAAGAAGCCCTTGTCATTGAAATAAGTGCACCCTGACTTGGCTGAAGCTTTGCAGGCCGCATGCTTCCCATCTATGGCTCCAATGGTGTGGGGGAAGTTCCACCTCTGATACCACTGCTCTGCAACTTTCTTCCAGCCTTCTTCAGTGGAGGGGCACTGGAGGAGATCCTCCAGGTATTCTTCGATGATGGCCTGCACCACTTCTCTGACCACAATGCTGATGGTGTTGGGTGGCACCCTCCAGCCATACTGCATGCTCCTGTAGGTGGTCCCTGAAGCCAGGTGGCACAGAGTCAGAGCCACCTTGAGCCCAGGGTCCAGTCTGGGCTGGAGGTTGGTGTTTGCCTTGGTCAACCTGGGTCTCAGCCGCTGCACAACTTTGTTAAGCATGGCTGGAGGCATCCTCATGAAGTTCTGGAAGGCACGAGTGTCTTCGTTCCTCAGCTCCACCATCAGCTTGTTGTATAGTCCATACTCTGCTCTTCTCCTGATCCATCTTCGGACCCAGACACTTCTTGGCCGCCTCCTTTTCTTCCCGTAGAACAGTTGAAAGAGCCTGTAGATGGCTTTGCACTGTTGCAGAACGATGGTGGCTACCAAAAGCACTGTGTTACGATCCATGGTGGACTGGATGCTGTGGAAAAGCAAGAGCCAGATGAAGGCTGCAGAGGTCTGCACAGCAGGGCTGCTGGACTGAAAGTGAGATCCAGGTGAGTTCATCCCCCTTTTTATAGGCAATATAGGTTTTCCATTATGTGTCCTTTTGCATCCTCTAGGCATCCTCTAGACATCCTTAATATCCGAGATAGGTCCCCTCTGCAAACGTTTTTTCCATTTTAAATGCTTTGTATGAGAGCTGCATCCGCTTTCATCCTTTCTCCGTCCGTGCTACTAATGCTTTGTGTCCATTCCGTGTCTGTTTCGCTTCCTCCCTGTGTCTGTTTTCCTCTGGAGCGGATTTGAGTTCCGCGGATGCACAGCGGATGCCTAGCGGATGTATCAGACACGTAACGGATGACAACGGATGCAGAACGGATGTTCCCCGTATGCCTAGCGGATGCAGAACGGATGCATTGGATACATTTTCCGCTCAAAAAGTTTTCAGCAGCTCAAAACTTTTTGAGCGGATGGAACCTCAGTCGACGGATGCTGGACGGATAGAGAGGATGAAAAACGGAGGCAGTGAGTACAAAACGGATGAATCGCGTTAACCAACAGATGGCAAGTGTTTCTCTCCATTTTACATCCTCTTTCCATCCGTTGGTGCAGTGTGAAATGGGCTTTACATAATTGTGAAGATAAAAGCAATGGAAGAAAGTTAACAGTTATTAACAAAGTTATAGATACATTACACAGGTCACATCTTGATATGTAATTATTGTAAACCTCAGTGTCCCACAGGATGCCCAGACTAATTTATCTGCTTCACAATTGAAACTGATTGTCTGAAACAGAATTTGGTATCCCTCACACAATAATTTCATAGGTGATTGCATAGAATAAACTGACCTATTTGGTTTTAATTTTAATTTTGGGGAAAATTATTTCATTACGACCTTATTCAGGGACTGCTTCTGTTCACTTTCATGTCTTACCCACCATGATATCTGCAAAGACCATGGACTAAATGGCTATAGAAAATACCACCATTGCCCTTTTACTTACGTGTGTTTCTATTGCAGCTATTACATGGAAGAGTAATTAGCAACAGCAATAGCATTTATACTTATATATCATTCCATAGTGCTTTATATAGTACTCTGGCCAGTTTACAATGTTAGCAACGGAGTCCCTATTTTATTGACCTTGGAAGGATGGAAGGCTGAGTCAATCTTCTTCATATATACATTTATTATGTTTTATAAATTGAAATAAAATACAAAACAGGTAAACAAAACAGAAAAAGTCAATCTTGAGCCACATCAAGTTGAACTCTGGACTCTATATTAATAATTATATATTGTATATCATTATCATATATATCTTATCTTCTACTGAATCAAGAGTTTAGCAGTTTAGGATTTTGAAAACTCAAGGACTGTTCCAAGCAACCCATCCTCTGTAGCGTACCCCAAAGAGGTACTCATCTTCTGAGAATAAACAGATCACCTCTTTTCTACCAGCAGCCTGCCTTGCATCTCATTTGTGATATCCTGATTTGGAAAAGGGACTCAGATAATTCTTTTACCAAAGACAAATAATGTTTTAATTAATCAACTGTAAATTTAAAACAGAACTATTCAATTTTAAAACTTTGTTTTGGAGTATTATTATTCCTTAAGGATGGAGTTTTTGATGTTATGAACATAGTTCAGAATTAAGAAGCAAGTTCTTGCTTCTTAAATGCAAGAATTTTTTAAAATCTTAGTTTGGAATTTTAAATATTTATTTAAATGTAACTGATGCACTAAGTTCTAAAGAAACTAGTTTTGGTCTTGAACAAGAATCAGTATGGATAGCAACCTTTTTTTTTTTTACTCGAAGCAACATCCAGCAGTTGGTCCTAATTTCAAAATTTGGGAAATACAAAGCCACCCCCTCCCTGGTCACAACTCACTTTAGAAATAAACCTTTATACCTTGTACATAGGCTTTTATTCCAGACTGGAGCTCCAGGCATCGATCAGTTACTTGTGACTTCTTTGAACAAAATTTAGTAAACAAGGCTTCCACAATTTGTTCTGTTTGTTCTTCAAATGTCACTGAGTTGTTCATCTTCAGGTATGTATTTCAAACTTTTTTTTCTAATAATTGTTTCTTCTGTTATCTAGAAGAGATTGAACATAAAAAGTCTCCAGCAACTTTCTTCATTTAGAGGTCAGAACAGGAAACACAATTTACAAAGTACAATGATTTATATTTTCCGTGATACATCTGTAGTCCCACCACCACTGTTTTAAGATATTTTCATCTGTGATAACTACAAAATATTAATTACCAGAAGCATTCAGACTATCAAATCTACCTTGTGCTTTCTCTTCTACCATTCAAGATATTCAGTTGAGTAAAAGGAAGTAGAATTTGATATGTGATATCATATGCATGGCCTTTGGACTCCAAGGCATTTTCATGTCGTTGTCACAGCAGTAATATCTTTCATTAAACAGATATTCAATTTTTGTCAACAATTCTTTCAGTTACTCTAGATGTATACTATAAATCTTCCATAAGTCCCCTTCAACTTAATCTTGACCCCTAACAACTTTATGGATCCATCTACCGATCTGTAGGCTTTATTGATAACAATGTGAAACTGATCTGCTAATGCCTCCCCACCCCCAAATTTGTATCTTAAGGACAATCCTTGTTGTTCCTGTTTCTTGATACTAACCCATCCAACTTCTAATGGGAAGTTCTCCTGCATTGCCTTTAGAGATCAGCTAAGCTTGGCTCAGCACTGTTATCTACTTGAACTTCTAGACATAGTTTTTATTTAAATGTATTGCCTGTCTGAATGAGTGAATATATTGTGCTTATCACAGCTGAGAAATATTATAATCCTTAGATGTTAACATAACCAGGAAACAGAACCCTTCACACTCTTAAGACCCTGTCACACTGCCCAACGGATGCAAAACAGACACAACGGACGAGCAAAATGTTCCATCCGTTGTGATCCGCTCTCAGAAGGGGCAAAAATTTGCATAACCAGAGCAGATAACACGGGCGGGGGGAGGACGCAGAGCGGATGGAAAGCGGATGCGGAACGGAAGCCCAGCGGATGGAAGCGGATGGGAGCAGATGGCACATCCGCTAGGCTTCCGGGGGACCTCAGCAAAGCGGACGCGGAACATATACAGCAGATGCAGAGTGGATGCACAGCGGATGAAGCGGATGCACAGCGGAAGCCTAAAGGATGCCGAGCGTTAATTGCGCATGCGGGGAGGATGCATTGCGTAAGCCCTGCGGATATAAAGGGAAGCAGCTCGGAAGCAGGTCACCATTCAGAGAAAGACCTGCTGCTGGACGGATTGAAAGCCTTCCCTGCCCTGCCTGCATGCCTGCCTGCAAGCCTTGCTGCCAGCCTTGCTGCCAGCCTCCCTGCCAGCCTCCCTGCCAGCCTTGCTGTCTGCCTGCCTGCCAGCCTTGCTGCCAGCCTCCCTGCCAGCCTTCCTGCCAGCCTTGGTGCCAGCCTTTCTGCCAGCCTTCCTGCCTGCCTGCCTTGGTGCCTGCCTCCCTGCCAGCCTTCCTGCTAGCCTTGGTTCCTGCCAGCCTCCCTCCCAGCCAGCAACCCCACAACCATGTGGAAGCACAGCAAGCCTCAGCCATCTGCTGCCAGCCCTTGCAAGAGGAACAGGGCTACCATCCCACCCCCTGGCCCTCACTCTGGTTCTGCTGGGGCTTCTGCAGCACGGGCTCGCTCTTCTGGGGCTGGGGCTTCTGCTGCTTCTGCTTCTGGAGGAGCTGATGACAAGCACTCCAGCACCAGCCACCTCCACAGCACCTGGACCCTTCACCCCTGAGACTGAGCGACCAAGAGGAGTGCCAGAGACTCATTTTTGTCTTATAGCTTGTTGTTAATAAAATCTATTTTTGATTCACACACTTCCTTCATTTCTTTTTTTTAATAAAGACTTGGTGGAAACTTTTAGAAATGGTTTAAGCCTTTGCATGCTTGTGGGATGAGTTAAGATAGCTGTGGGATGGGCAGGGATACCTGTGGGATGGGCAGCTCTACCTTTGGTATAGGTAATAGCTGTGGGATAGATAAACCTCCAGTGCAAGCATAGTGGGACTGTATGGTCCACCCTCCCAGGTGCCACAACTATGGCCCTTTATTATCAATAACAATACAACAAATCATCCACACATGTCAACATAAACACAACTCTTTATTAAATGCCCTGTTCATTGTAGGGCCACTCAACATACATGGCCCAATCTCATCAGTGTGATGAGACAGGCTGAAGGAAGCAACCATTAAGCATCTATCATCCTGTCTTGCCACTCCACTGCTCCAGCTGGGGAGTTGCACCAGTGTTTCAGAAGGTTGCACTGCTTCTTCCCTTCACGTGAGGCTCTGTTGGGGCCTTGCACATCCTCAGCGTCTATCAGGTTTCGCCCTTGCCTCCATTCCCCGGCTCAATGTCCCCATTGCCTTGTTGGCGGTCCACAAGCCTGTTCTGCAAGACTGGGTAGCGGGTGCGCATGAGATTGTGCAGGATGCAGCAAGCTTCCACGATGCTCCTCGCGGTCTCTAGGCGATGCTGCATGGTGGTGAGAAGTACCTGGAACCTGTTGGCCAGGATGCCAAAGGCATTCTCCACCACCCGTCTTGCCCTGGACAGCCTGTAGTTGAATACCTCACTCTTCACGGGTGAGGTATTTGGAGGTGTAGGGCTTCATGAGGTAGGTTGTGAGGGAGAAGGCGTCATCCCCCATGATGAAGTAGGGCGCATCTTGTGTGTCGTTGGGCAGGGGTTCTGGATCTGGGAAGCCCACGATGAGGTTGCCCTCCAGCTCCTCCTTGAGGTGACTGGCGTTGTATACCTGGGTATCTGAAGATGAGCCGCTGCCTGAAGCATCGATGTACATGTAGTCAGCATCGACCATGGTGAGGAGGAGGATGCTGAAGAAGCCCTTGTAGTTGAAATAAGTGGACCCCGACTTGGCTGGCGCTTTGCAGGCCACGTGCTTGCCATCGATGGCTCCAACGGTGTGTGGGAAGTTCCCCCTCTGATACCACTGCTCTGCAACTTTCTTCCATCCTTCTTCAGTGGAGGGGCAATGGAGGAGCTCCTCCAGGTATTCTTCGATGATGGCCTGCACCACTTCTCTGACCACAATGCTGATGGTGTTGGGTGGCACCCTCCAGTCGTACTGCATGCTCCTGTAGGTGGTCCCTGAGGCCAGGTGGCGCAGAGTGAATGCCACCTTGAGCCCAGGTTCCAGGCTGGGCCGGAAGTTGGTGTTTGTCTTGGTCAACCTGGGTGTCAGGCGCTGCACAAGTTCGTCAAACATGGCTGAAGGCATCCTCATGAAGTTCTGGAATGCCCGAGTGTCTTCGCTCCTGAGCTCCACCATCAGCTTGTTGTACAGTCCGTCCTCTGCTCTTCTGGCGGACCATCTTCGTACCCAGATGCTTCTTGGCCTCCCCTTTTTCTTCCTGTAGTAGAGTTCACAGAGCCTGTAGATGGCTTCGCGCTGTTGCAGAAGGATGGTGGCTGCCAAAAGGACTGTGTTACGATCCACGGTGGACATGACTGGATGCTGTGGAAGAGGAAGAGGGAGATGAAAGCTGCAGAGGTCTGCACCGCAGGGCTGCTGTTCTGAAAGTGGGATCCAGACGAGTTGCTCCCCCTTTTTATAGGTAGTATAGGTGTCCCTTTGCATCCTCTAGGCATCCTCTAGGCATCCTCTAGGCATCCTGTAGACATCCTTAATATCTGAGATAGGTCCCCTCTGCGAACGTTTTTTTTGTTTTAAACGCTTTGTTTCCGTGCTGCATCCATTCTGCATCTGTTCTGCATCCGTTCTGCATCCATTCCGCTTCCTCCCTGCATCCGAGCGGATGCGAGTTGCGCGGATGCGCAGCGGATGCCTAGTGGATATAGCGGATGCGTAACAGATGCGTAGCGGATGCTTAGCGGATGCATAAAGGACGAATTGGATACATTTTCCGTGCAAAAGTTTTGGGCAGCTCAAAACTTTCTGAGTGGATGAAATGTCAATAGACGGATGTTGGATGGATAGAGAGGAAGCAAAATGGAGGCAGTGAGTACATCGCGTTAACCAACGGATGGCAAGCTTTTTTGTCCGTTTTACATCCTTTTTTAAAATGGGACCAGTAAGAGGTGGTATTTGCTGGTTCTCAAACTACTCAAAATTTCCACTACCGGTTCTCCAGAACTGATCAGAATGGACGCGTTGGATACATTTTCCGCTCAAAAAGTTTTGAGCAGCTCAAAACTTTTTGAGCGGATGAAATGTCAGTAGACGGATGCTGGATGGATAAAGAGGAGGAAAAACGAATGCAGTGAGTAGAAAACGGAAGCATAGCGTTAACCAATGGATGGCAAGTGTTTTTCTCCATTTTACATCCTCTTTCCATCCGTTGGTGCAGTGTGACATGGACTTTACAAGGAATAACCATCAAGGTTTTTAAAAGTAAAATGAATGTGTACAAAGTTGGGTTAATTCAACCAAGGTTAAAATCTGTATGATTCTTTTTTGTTTTCTCCAGAAGCTTTTAATTGATTATTCTTGATTTAGGACTGAATGATGAAGCTTTAAATATTTGCTAATAGGTAAGATATGGGAATAAGGTGTTGCATTTTTAAAGAAAGTGATAATTAATTTGTGGGATATCATTTCAAAGGATTAAAAATTAATATGTTTCCGAAGAGTCATTTAAAAGCTATTCATAGATATCAAATAAAATATGAAAAGTTTTTTTCCTTTGTATCTTTAGAGAAAATGACAACATACTGTTCAAAGTGAATGAAAAAAGTATGAAATTATTTTATTTTAAATTAAAATGTGTATGTTATTTCTGATGTCTTAATCAACTGCTGCTGCATAAGATCTTATCTTTTATCTATTAACAAATAATATTCATCATTCAGAGTCTTTATTATTTAGAGGATGAGATTTGCAATGAAGAGATTTTTGACTATATTAGAGAAGGTATTAAGTTGCTGAAAACAGTTGTACTTGTGATGGAAAGTCATTTTTTCTATACTTTTCTTTTTTAATTTTTATATTTTCCCTTTTTCTTTCCCACTGTTTTTTTCTTTTCCTCTCTTCATTTTTCACATTTCTTTATACATTTCCCTAGTTTTGTACTGATTTATTTTTGAATAGTTAATAATGTTCACCCTTCTCCAGGCAACAGACTGCTTTCTCCAAAGTCCTCTTTTACACCCCAGCTTTCTAACTTCACAATAGAGTACCAAAACTTTTAGTACAATTAAACTGCAAATGAAATAGGCTCCTGCACATGTTTATTTTCAAGGAGAGCAGCTCTGCTATACCAGTGAGAAAAGCCTTTTTCCTGCCTGCAAAGAAGCAGCAGCTGTGTTCCTCATGCTCCAGAAGAAACATAATGACATCTAATGACAATAGAGCTTTTCTCCCTTTCTTAAACTTTGGAACTAATTTGCCAAACTAATGTTGTCAAAAAAGGCTTCAAAGAGCCTAATTAATCCTTTCAATGGGATGTGATTCTCAGCCACAAGGAAACAGGGATAGCCAGCTTTTTCTTTCTAAGGCTTTGCTCTGAATTAAAACATGCACATGAGATTTAGAAAACACTGTACAACTCTCAATAAGGCAGATGTCAGCTTTGGAATCATTATTAAAAGCTGCCACATAACTGCGGAAATATGGAGGGGGATTATATTGTTTGAGTAGCTTTCAGTAGACAAAATAAATGCTTTAGTAATTAAAGGTCATTATGAACGGCGCAGGGGAGAATTGGAACTGAAGGGGGATTGGTTCATGTAATGTATAATGGGGGGGGGAAAGGGGAAGGTTGCAGGTTGGGTCATTGTGGGAAGTGGGGGGAAAACTTAGTTTCAGAATTCCACAGATGTGCCAAGTTCTATTCTAATAAAAGTACTTTGAGATTATGTTTGTCTTGGAGTTACTGGCTGGAATGGATAATCTTTGGAATGCTGACAGCAGAATGTTTAATACCAGTTACTGCTAAGTAATTTAAATTTCCAATTCAATTATACCATATAACTATATGTAGATACTACACATGATACGACTACACATATGACCAATATAGGTCATATCCGAATAGTACAGTGAGGAGAAACCATTGTCATTTGGTTCAAATGAGATAAATTTCCAGATAAGGCATATATTATACAGTCTTGAACTTTAATAACCCATATTTCTTCTATCTTTCTTATTCTTAGGTATTTGTAACTATCTTCTTCACATACCAATATGGTTATTTAAAGCTTTCTAATATCCTTTACAATTTTTTTCTGACATATATTATCCTGCAAATATTTGTATATAAAGAAGTGACACCAACAAACAACCCAGGAAATTAAGATGCAAGTAAGGCTCCAGTCTTCCCAAATATAGACATGTCCTTTGTATGAAACAGGAATATATTAATAACTAGGACCAAGGAACTGATGATCTACTAAAGCAAGGGACTGTAAATTGGTGCAATGTATTATGTGAAATTGTGGCTGCAGGAGTTATCTATCCAATTCCTTGACTGACAATTTAATTACAAGGATAACCAAGCTATTATGAGTTTCTTTTTAAATTAATTAAATTTATTTTGTTTCTTTACAGAATTGCCTTTTCAATTCATTTGCAGTTCCATTTCAGATTTGAAGCAAGAAACTATGGACTGTTTAGACCTCTTCCAAGATTACCCTAAAAAAAAATAAAAAAAATTGCTAATCAAATAAGGGTGGAAGGAGCAATAAATGATCTTTCTCAAAAGTATATAGTAAAGATCCTGAATCCATTGTTGTGAAACACATTGGGATTTTGATTTAAGACCTGAAGATGACATCAGTAGATGCCACTGCATTTGCCTCCATACTTTATGCTCAATACTTATGCACAAGATAAGGATATGGTCCCATCTATTAAATATGAAAGCAGCTTGCCTGCCTGTCTTCAGCAATCAACTCTTTCTGCTTGTTGTTTGGGAATTGCAAATTAGTGACATGATTCAGTATATAAGGGACTCTGCACTTATGTGCATGTGAGAAAGGAGTGGATCATTTTGCATTAGTGCAGATTGTTTTACAGTAAGAAATATTTCAGTTAAAACTGAGGAATAAATCTTTAAGATAGGACATTGAATTTCTTTCATGTAGTGTTTCCAGATTGTTGACTGTTCGACAATTTTATTCACCGGAAAATAATGAAATAGTAATTCATGTTGTTCTGCTGGTTATTTCTATTCTGTTTTCTGAGCTTTTGAAAGTTGGCCTTGAATGCAATTACCCAAGTGCTAAGTCACAGTTAAACATTAATTTAACTTACCCAACCACCTTGTCTTTCAATATAGCCTCTCACTTCAGGATTTCTGTGAATTTATCTGGCCCTTATCTCTATGAGTTTTCTTTATAAGTTTCTCAAACAACTTCACAGCAACAGCTAGAAAAGCTCTTTCAGACTCTAGCCCAGGAGTTTGACTGATCCAATTCCTGCTGAGAGATTCTGTTACTTTTCCAAATTTCTTTATCCGTAAACATAGAGTGAATATTTTTTTAATAAAATGCAACTACTGTAAGACAACATGAATTTATGGTGGGGAACAGCTTGGTTCACCTTAAAATTTGTATCAAACATTTATTAATAGAATCAAAGATCTGTTTTGTTCAACTTATGCAACAAAATAGATGGTCGTAACACTTAAAATATTTCAATTAAAGCTTAGAATAGTCTAAGTTTCATGAACCAACCAGTTACTTCTTGGTAAAAAAGATGAAGATCAAGAGCTGCTGAAGAGACAAGCAAATATTACAGATTACAGATTAACAGAGTTGGAAGGGACCTTGTAGGTCATCTAGTCCAACCCCCCAACCAAGCAGGAGACCCTACACCATTTCTGACAAATGGCAGTCCAATCTCTTCTTAAAAATCTTCATGAAGGATGAAGTAATGAAGCTCCTCTTCATTATATTAAATAATAAATCATCATTATATTAAATTGTGATGTCAAAGCTTGACATGAGATCTTGATACAATCATCTGCCTCTCTTCAATTCTATACTGAATCATTTGAATCATTTGACTTTCTTACCTTGGTTTTGATACTATTCCTGACTAAAGCTAATCATTAGATAATAAAAATGAAACTACAAGGATTATGGATAAAGAAATCAGAGGATACACAGCATTATTTTTATTGGTGCCTAAAATAACAAAGGAATGAAAAATAGTGAAAGAAGAATTGAAAGAAATAAAATATGATGAAAGAACAGGGATATAAGTGGCAACTGCAGTGCCTTGAATCCTATAATTATTGTTTGTTATATTAATCTGTTGGTCTAAATAGACCCCACAGAGCTCTAATCACTGTACTGCTCTTGAAAATGTAACAGAATAGATGCAAAACCAGCATAAAGTAAAACTTCCTGTAAATATTCACAACCCTAGAGGAGCTCGAACAGAACTGCAATGGAGATTGGTGGTCAGAGGGTGAATTCTGGCTAATGAAATCTCTCTGGAAAAAAAAAAAGCTTCAATCTAGTTGCAATATAGTCTATTTAGGAGTGTCAAACTGGTGGCCCCCAGGCCAGATGTGTCGCATGCAGGCCATGCCCACCCCAGTTCTGTGAAGGAGAAAAACATCATGAAATGTCATATGGCAACATGACGAATGAGTTTGACACCTGTGAAAATGGACATATGGCTCACTGAATCTCAATTCTTAATCACTTTTGGAAATTGCTTAACTGCTTTTTATCTATTAGGACCCTTCACAGTGATAAGTTTTAGAGCAATGACAAAGGCTCTTTCAATCTTTGAAATTGATTATAAGACTCATTTCCATGGGAAAGAAAGAATTTTGAATTCTTTAAGAAACGATAGGATGATGTTTTGAAAATTGGACACTAGAGGGAACTAGAAGGAACTAAAGATTAAAGGAGAACAGTTAAATTTGACCTACTAATACAGAATGGAGCAAAATACTTTAACTGGATGGATTGAGGAATATTTGTGAACAATGGGCCAGGAGTTCATTTTAAAAATATCTGCCATTATAGAAAGACTTTGTTTAAAAGATATTATGGAAAACAAACAAATTTTATCAGGCAAGGCTGAGGCTGGTTTGCAAGGGGATTTAAAAATGACATGCTATAAGAAAGATATGGGAAAAGTTGCTACACTGGATATTTAGGGTTTTTTTCCTTTATATCTTACCTTTTAATAGTGAATTTTTGTAGAAAGCAAACATAGGATTAGTCAAAAAGGACTCATGTCTATACACCAATGCAGAGAGTATGAGAAATAAACAAGGTAAATTACAAATTATAAAAGGCCAGATATGATATTGTTGCCATTATGGAAACTTGGTGAGGTAAAACCCACAAATAGAATATACAGGTAGAGGGATTTAAATTATTTGAAAGAAACAGACCAAATAGGTGGAGGAGGTGGACTTGCACTATATATAAGAAATAATTACATCTCTATACAACAATTATGAAAACTGACATGAATGCATTTGGGGGGAAATGACATTGCCATAGGTGTATATGGCACCCAACCAAATAGAATACAGGCCACCCAATCAAATAGAAGAAATAGATGAACTTTTTGCTAATCAGTTAACTGACAGGCATATAGGAAGCACATCATAATAGTAATGGGGGACTTTAACTACTCTGACATCAACTGGGAGACAAACTGCACCAAGTGGAAGATCAAACAGGTTCCTGACAAATTTAGCTGACAACTTTGTCTCCCAAAAAGTAGAGAAAGGAACTGGGAGATCAGTCATATTGGACTTAATTCTCACTAACAGAGGTGAAATGATAGAAGGTGTTGAAGCTACAGGGTGAGTAATCATGCAATATTGGAATTCAACATTATGCAAGTACATGCAATAGAACAAAGCCAAACTAGAGCCTTGGACTTTAAAAGAGCCAATTTTAATAAACTTAGAGCTTGGGAAAGATTCTATGGATGAGAATCCTCAAGGGGAAAACAACTCAAGAAGCTTGGGAAACTTTGAAAAGTGATATTATAAAAGACCAGTCTAGCACAATTCCACAGGGGAAAAAATAACAGTTCTCAAAAGAAATCAGCATGGTACATAAAAGAACTCTCTGATAAATTGAAAGATGAAAAGGATAAGCATAAAAAGTGGAAAGAAGATATAACTAAGGCAAAATATCTGCAAATAACCAGAACCTACAATGATGAAGTGGGGAAAGCTAATGCTCAAAATGAACTAAGGCTTGCAACAAAAGTAAAAATAACAACAACAACAACAACAACAACAACAACAACAACAACAACAAAAAGAAGCTTCTTTCAACATGTACAAAACAAGAAAAAAAGTTAAGGAAATGATTGGTCCATTAATGGGAAAAAGTGGCAAGCAATTGAGAAAAGACAGAACTTAACTTATTTTTTGCATCTGTCTTTAACTCATTTTTTTTACTTTAACTCATTTCCTGCTTAACTCATTTTTTGCATCTGTCTTTACTTAAAAAGAAAAAAGTCCAACCAATCAAAAACAGTACCATAAAAAAGATTAGGAATACAAATTAAAGTAGGCAAGAAAATGGTAAGTGAGTACCTGTCCACCCTAGATGAGTTCAGATTACCAGGACCAGATGGATTACATTCTAAGGTTCTGGAGGAATTGGCAGACGTGATCTCAGAACCACTGAACTAAATCTGTCAAAGATCCTGGAGCACCGGGGAACTACTAGAGGACTAGAAAAGAACTGATGTAGTTCTCATCTTCAAAAAAAAAAAAAAAGAACAGATTCAGGAAACTAAAGACTGACCTCAATACCTGGGAAGATTCTGGAAAAGATGATCAAGCAATGAATCTGTGAACAGCTAGAGACAAACAAAGTCATAACCAAAGGCCAACATGGGTTTGTCAAAAACAGATCATACCAGAGAAATCTTATTGCATTCTTTGATAAAGTAACAAAATTAGTGGACTACTTGATAAGATAGAAAAATGTGGGTTAAACAGCATTACCACCAGATGGATTCGTAATTGGCTGACCAACTACATTCAGTGTGTAGTCCTCTATGGAACTGCATTTATATGGAGGGAAATGTGCAGTGGGGTACCTCAAGGCTCAGTTTTAGGCCCAGTATTCTTCAACATTTTCATCAATGATTTGGATGAGGGGATAGATGGAGAACTCATTAAATTTGCAGATGACACCAAGCTGGCAGGAATAGAAGAATCTTGACATACTTGAACACTGGGCGCTTTCTAACAAAATGAAAATCAATGGTGAAGAAAAAAATAAGGTTCTACATTTAGGCAAGAAAAAACAAATGCAAAGGTATCATATGGTAGTAGTAGTAGTAACTGAGAGGAATCTTGGAGTACTAGTGGACAATCATTCAAATATGATTCAGCAGTATGATGCAGCTGCTAAAAAAAGCCAACATAATTCTAAGCTGCATAAACAGAGGGACAGAATCAAGATCACATGAAGTGTTAATACCACTTTATAATGCTTTGGTAAGGTAGCACTTGGAGTACTGCATCCAGTTTTGGTTTCCATGATATAAAAAAGATGTTGAGATACTACAAAGAGTGCAGAGAAGAGCAACGAAGATGATTAGGGGACCGAAGGCTAAAACATATAAAAAACGGTTGCTGGAACTGGGTATGACTAGTCTGATGAAAAGAAGGAGTAGGAGTGACATGATATCAGTGTTCCAACATCTCAAGGATTGCCACAAAGAGGTAGCTCTCCAAAGCACCTGAGGGCAGGACAAGAAATGATGTAAACCAATCAAGGAGAGATGTAATCGAGAACTAAGGAGAAATTTCCTGACAGAACAACTAATCAGTGCAACAACTTGCCTCCTGGAGTTGTGAATGCTCCAACATTGGAATTTTTAAAGAGATTGAACAACTATTTATCTGAAATGGTGTGAGCAGGGGGGTGGAATAAAAGACTTCCAAAATCTCCTCCAAGTTCCAACTCTGTTGTTCTGTTAAGATTCTGTTTTTACTTTTATAAATAACTCAAGGTGGTTGATACATAAGACTCTTTTCCTCCTGTTTTCCCTACAACAACAACCCTGTGAATTGAGTTGGGCTGAGAGAGAATGACTGGCTCAAGGTTACCCAGCTGTCTTCCATGCCTATAACACAGGAGTGGAATTCACAGCCTCCTGCACCTTAACCACTAGATCAAACATACAGGTGAAACTGTGATATCTTAATAATTAAGAGGGATATACAAACAACAAACCAAAAGAGTGACTTGGGTATATATATCCCTATATGAAATTTACAAAAGAGACGTTTTTTAAGTTTTGAAGGATTTTGTGAGAAGGGATAGAGGGAAAAAAATGAAAATAAATCAAGTTCTAGGACATTATTTGAAGGGATTAAATATTAAGATTGTTAAAGTAAAAGGAAGGGATATAAAGTTATTTTATGTGATTAAGGTTATATACTGTTGGTATGTTGTTAATTCTGCTAATAATAAGGCTTTAATTTTTTTTTTATAGATAAGAGATGACATATAGGAAGAACAGATCATTTGTTATAGTTAAGAGAAGGTAATGAGTTACTAAAATTGTTTATACTTGGAATATAGAATATAAAAGGGGAAACTATTTCTTTATCTTTTTACTTTTTTACTATATTGTTTTACTTTCTATTTTCCCTCCTTTCTAAACTGTTTTTTAAAAAACAGCATAAAACACATCAAACTAGGACAGTCCAAAGTCACCAATATAAAATGTTTTGCATCTACGAGGCAGCAAAAAAGTATTCTGGAAAAATGTACATCTACATAGATAATTTCTATTAGATAATGGTACATTAAAACTAATGCATTTGGTCCAGAATGCTTAGGAAGGTAATTACCTTTGTTATGCTTTCTTCTGCAATAACTGTGTTAAGCCTGGGTTCCCCAACCAGGGTTAGGTAGACAAGCTAAACAGAATGTGCAGCGTTAGTCAGATAGGCACACAGATAAATGAGTGAGCTAAGCTTGTATGTTTATTAACATACAGTAAAAAATAACAGATACGCTTGTGCTATCAAGAATATATTTTATTCCAGTATAAGTTTATGGCATAGTCAAATAACAGTCCAATATTCATTTACCATGTAGTCAGTCCATTCAGGGGTATTCATTTAGCAAAGTCCATGTAGAATATCCTATGTCAGTTCACTTACAAAATCAGTCCTTTGTTGTCTCTCCCGTTCGACCAATGCAGTCTTGCTTCCAAGCAGTAATCAGGGATCATCAAAGCCAGAGAGAGTGAGCAAGCCGTAGTCTTGCTACTTTTATATTGTTTTCTTAACCACTCCTTTAATTGCTATTTCACAGTTAAAGCTGCAGATGCTTTAATATACACTAACTATGATTCATAGTTATTATTTCACCTAAACCAGTTAGGGTGAACAATGTTATCCCTAACATTCTCCCCTTTTAGGTTACATAATAACTATGAATCATTTACATCTTTAGAAAATATTTTTCGCAACTTTCTTTAAACTTAGTTGCTCCTTGAGCTTTTGTAAATTGGTCTGCAATGTTTTCTTCTGACATGCAGTATACCAATTTAATTAATCCATTTTTCACTGATTCTCTTACATTCAAATATCTTAAGTCAGTATGTTTTGATCTAGTTTTTACAGCAATACTAGTAGCTAACTTTATAGCTGCTTGGTTATCCTCATACACCATAATGGAATCTTTCACAGTTATACCCATGTCCAACAACAACTGTTTGTAGAAAATCAAGTCAGTGCATAATAATGACAGACATGAAAATTCAGCTTCCATCGTAGATAAGCTAATATGCTGTTGTCTGATTGACCTCCATCCTATTAGTGTCTTACCAAATAATATAGCCATCCCAGATGTTGATTTTCTAGTGTTTATATCAGTTGCAAAACTTGCATCTGCATAAGCACTAAGACTCAAATCACCCTTTGGTTCTATATATAATGCATGGTTTATTGTTCCTTTAAGATAGCTCAATATTCTTTTAAAAAATTTCCAATGACATTCTTTTGGATCTGAATTAAAACGTGCCAGCTGATTTACACTATAAGCAATATCTGGCCTTGACCAATTGCTTATATATGATAAGCTACCAATCAAAGATTGATATATGGACTTATCAAATTTGGGACTTTGATCATTAGTTTGGCAAACTTCCTGACTCATTGGAGTCTTTGCCGGTTTACAAAGTTCCATCTTATGAGTTTTAATTAATTGGCAAATTTTATCTTCTTGAGATATCTTAAAACCATTATTTGTTTTATTTATTGTCAATCCTAGATACCTTTTAATTTCACCTAAATGCTTTATTTTTATCTTTTTGGCTAATAATGATATAATCTCATTAGCTTCATTATTAGTTTTAGTTATTAAAGCAATATCATCTGTAAATAATAACAATAATGACACCGTTCCATTATTTTCTCTTTTAAATACACACGGATCTGCTAAACCAGATTTAAAACCTATATTGTTTAACTCTTTCACAATATATTGGTTCCACTCACACCCAGATTGTTTCAACTCGTAAAGACTCTTTTTGAGTTTCCAACAATCATCACTATTTACTTTATTGTCATTTATACCAATTGGCTTTCTTAAATATATAGTGTGCTGCAATGGTGCATGTAGATAAGCAGTTTCTACATCCAAATGGTTAATGACATAGTTTTTCTTAGCTGCCCACACTAGTGCTGCTCTTAAAGATGTAGCTTTAAGGCTTGGTGCAAACACCTCATCATAATCAGATGCAGTTTGATTAAATCCTTGAGCTACTAATCTAGCTTTATGGGTAACAGTCCCATCATTTCCAGTTTTCATTTTAAATATCCATTTGCACCCAATGGATTTTTCTCCTGGAGGTAATTTGGCATCTTCATACACTTTCATTACCTTTAATGAATTTAGTTCTTTTTCCATTGCCTTTTGCCAATTCTCCTGATCCTTAGCAGGATACATCCTAAGTTCATCTACACTAGTTGGAACTTTAGTTACTTGGCAAACTATACTTGCTTGATACCTATCAGGTGGTCTAGTTACACGTGTAGTACGTCTAGGTATTATAGGACTTACAGGTGGACTTTCCTCTATTAATTGTTCTTGATCATGTAACTCTTCCTGATCAACTATTTCCTCTTGTTCTGGTCCTATTTGCTCTTTGTGGACTTCTTCTTTAATTGGACTCTTCTTATAGCTAATCTCATCTTTCTGTCTTTTGTAGGGTTCAATAATTACTTCATTATTTAAATCTTGCTCTAATCTATTCCATCCTACATGTTCTAGGAATTTAGCACTAGCACTGGTGTAAACTCTAGATGTACCTGGTTCCCAGAATCTATAAGATCTATGATTAGATGTGTATCCTACAAAAATCAATCTTTTAGCTCTATGCTGTCCTTTGTGTCTAAGTTGTGTAGGGATATGCACCCATGCTGGTGCTCCAAATGTGTGCATGTAACTTAAATCAGGTTTTGTACCATGCCACAGTGTGAATGGTAATTCACCTGTTATTGAATTAACAACATTATTTAATATATGATTACCACACATTATTGCTTCTCCCCATAAATTGTCAGGTAATCCTGAATCAGACATCATATTTCGTGCCATTGATTGTAATGTTTGGCCTCTTCTCTCTATAAAGGCATTATGTTGTGGCCTATATGGTGCAGACATTTTATGTTGAATACCTAACAGTCTTAGTCTGTTTTTAAATTTATGATTTGTAAATTCTGTACCATTATCTGTGATGAGAGTTACTAATTTCTTTTTAGTTTTTCTTTCTGAGAATTTTAACCAATTAAATAGATTTTGATATGTTTCAGTTTTGCTCTTCATTAAATAGCAAAACCCATATCTAGAATAGTGGTCCATTATACTTAGTATGTGCGAGCTCCTCCTACACTTGGTTTTTTCGGACCTATTAAATCAGCAAATACTACTTCTAAAGGCTCTTTAGTCGTAAATCCATCAACTCTATTAGCCGGTATGACCCTGCTCTTATTTTGATTACAGGCATTACATTGCAAATACTTATTACAAGATTTCAAACTTATTCCCTTAGACAATTCAACAGTTTTCTTAAGCATTTTAAAATTTAAATGCCCTAGCCTTCGATGTAACAAGTGAATACATTCGTCATGAGGTTTCTTATTTTCATAAATTGTGTTAGCCACCTTTAAACCATCATCATTTAACACATATAATCCACCTCTTAAAGATGCAGTAATTTTCTTATCTTCTTTTTCAATTATGCAGTTATCTCCCCTAAATGTAACTACATATCCTAGTTTAACCAACATTCTAACTGAAATTAAATTAAACTTAAGTTGTGGTACATATAACATTTTTACATTCTCTTTTATAAAAGAACAATATGCTATACCTTCACCTTTAGCTTTCAGTTTCCAGCCATTGGCTAACGATATCTGCTGTTTACTCTGGGACATTTTACTAAAATTTTTGTTATCATTTGTTATACAATGGGATGCTCCACTGTCAACCACCCATAAATTATTTTTTACAGCTCCGTTAGTATACATGGCTAACTCTAAATTTTTATGTAGTCTTTGATGATTTTTAGTATTCTGGCCAGCGTTCTGGCGCTTTGCCTTTTTACAAAATCTTGCCAAATGTCCTTTTCCTCCACAATTAAAACACTTTTTAATTGCGTATGCAGTAGGAGATTCATTATCTTCTTTTTGAGGTTGCTCCCTCCTTAATTCATCTCTTTCATGCCTTCTTCTGGCCTCTTCAATCAATCTGCCAGTTATATCAGTTAAAGTTAAATTGTCCTTTGGCAAAATTTCAAGTGAAGTTACGTAGTTATCATAACTTTCATCAAGGGAAGATAGAATTATAAAAACTTGATGTTGTTCTGAGAATATAAGCTCTTTCTCGTGTAATTCTTGGAAAATGCTTTGCATAGTTTTTAAATGACTCTGCATATCACCATTTGTTTGGAGATGTGTCCTGAAAAGCTTCCGTGTTAGATTTATGTGAGCACCAATATTATCTCGAACATAAATTCTCTTCAGTTTCTGCCAACACCCAAAAGTCGTTTTCTCTCCGTGGATATAAACAAGCTGTTGATCAGTTAAGGTTAACGCAATTATGCAAATGGCTTGTTGATTTTTATGCTTAAATTCTTCTATCTTTAGTCTGTCTTCCTCATCCTCTGGATCCCATTCTTCTACGTTTGGTGGATTTTCAATTATGTTCCACAGACCTTCTCTTCGTAGAAGTAGACTACATTTTGTAGACCATGATACATAGTTTGTTCCATCCAGCTTGGATATAAGGGACAAACTTTGTAGATTGACTTGTGCCATGTTTTCTTGTATGGATATAAAAATGTAATTAATAAAACACAGCTGTCTGTTTACTGTAATGTATAACAACACAAACTCTCACTTTTTACATAAATCTGTTTAACCTAGTTAAATTGACTTCGCAGCGTCTGGGCCCATAACCAGTGTTAAGCCTGGGTTCCCCAACCAGGGTTAGGTAGACAAGCTAAACAGAATGTGCAGCGTTAGTCAGATAGGCACACAGATAAATGAGTGAGCTAAGCTTGTATGTTTATTAACATACAGTAAAAATAACAGATACACTTGTGCTATCAAGAATATATTTTATTCCAGTATAAGTTTATGGCATAGTCAAATAACAGTCCAATATTCATTTACCATGTAGTCAGTCCATTCAGGGGTATTCATTTAGCAAAGTCCATGTAGAATATCCTATGTCAGTTCACTTACAAAATCAGTCCTTTGTTGTCTCTCCCGTTCGAGCAATGCAGTCTTGATTCCAAGCAGTAATCAGGGATCATCAAAGCCAGAGAGAGTGAGCAAGCCGTAGTCTTGCTACTTTTATATTGTTTTCTTAACCACTCCTTTAATTGCTATTTCACAGTTAAAGCTGCAGACGCTTTAATATACACTAACTATGATTCATAGTTATTATTTCACCTAAACCAGTTAGGGTGAACAATGTTATCCCTAACAAACTGCCTGCACATGGCCATCCAACTCTGCTTTGTACTGATCTCTTATGGATCTCAGTAATATGGCAATATCAATTGGATCAAAACTGCTTGTAGAATCAACTGTCGGTTAACAGAAAGCCAATGCAAATTTACAGTTTCAGACTCATAAAAATATTCTAATTGGTCTTCTTTTCCATTTCAATTCTAATTGTTTTGATATGTCCCATTTAACATTTATCTACATGATAAATTTAGCGAAAGATAATTTAAATATGCTTGTTTAAGAAATACATAAAATTTGTAAACTTAATAAAGTTAGAATCATTATTCTGTAACTATTCAGTTAGGAAAGGGCGAAGCAGAGGGGGGAAGCAAAACCAGTCTGTGAAGTTGTGGTTAATGCAGCATCCCTGCAGTCATGTGATGACCATTTTGAGACTGGCATCTCATAAGCAATGTCAGTGGGGCAGCCAGCAGGAAGTTGCAAGTTGCTCCTTCTGCTTTTCCACATGCCCATGCTCTATTTTGCCTGCCTTTGGCACCTTCCGTATCCCCCCTATGGCACCCACATCCTCCAATGCTCCATTAGCACTTGCTTGTGACATTACCTGCCCACTCATAGGTCTCAAGTACAGTTCTCACCTGCCGGCCCACTTGTCTGGGCCCTGTGTCTTATCAGTTCTGGGTCTACGAAGAGAAAACAAAGTTTTCTATCTCAGAACAAGGAACTGAAAGGGGGAATCATCTAGAGAAAGGCAGAGGGAGAAAGGTACCTATGAAGCTCACTTAGCTTGCACAATTGTGAAGATAAAAGAAGAGGAGGCAGTGATAGATACATTGCACAGGGGACATCTTGGTATTGTGAGACATTTTATATCCAAATATATTTTATTCTTTATATTGTTTCCATTTTTGCCTTAAATATATTAACAGCCTGAGAATCAGTATCTCCAAATTAATCAAATTAGCAAACTTCTTCAAACTTGAAATAAGTCATCGAGACCTAATCCACATATCAAAAGGTCTGCAAACACAGAGTTAATTAAATTAAGTCTCCCAATAGAACTATATATTCACAAGAATACACACACACACACACACACACACACACACACACACACACCCCTCTCACCATGTAGACACTTTCCCACCCCAGGCAAGCAAACTGGTTTGCTTTTAGGAATACATATTTCTATTTTCCTCATAGCTGTCTGGATCTCATTTTTACTTACCCTTGTACATTCGAGTTGGAACCCAAAAATATTCTTCTGACAATATGTAATGGTTGTAAACAAGGGTGGGATTCTACTGGTTCTCATCTATTTGCTAGAATCTATTGTTAACTTTCTAAGGAGTTCGGAGAACTGGTTGTTAGAAGAAATCTCTTGGTTTTTTTCCACTTTATAGGGATAATCCTGTAATGAAGACAGGAAACATTCTGGTGTTGTTTCTCACCTAATCTTTATTGCCCTGCTTACAGAAATGCCTCTCCATTTCTCTGTTAACCCTTATTACAATCTTGACAGTATGCCTAGACTTCCTGAGTCCTGAGCTTCTCTGGAGTTTTTTTTCTTTGCTGGTACTTCACTTTCTTAAAGGGGAAGGTTGTTTTAAGCTTTTTATATTGCTATTGGGAGGAAATAGTTCTCCTGTTGGAGTTCTTCCAGCTGGGATGCAATTATCAGCACTTTGAAGAAATAATTGAATAACACAGCAGAGCTGCCAGAAAGAAGCTTTTAATGACAAGGAACCAAGATGAGTGACATTCAGCAAGGCTTCTTGGCTAGCTAGAAAGACTGACATTCAAACATGAGTTTACATACCCTTTCTGAGTTTTGGTCTAAAACTGGCTTTTGGTGAAGTTTAATTCTGTGCTTGGTAATATTTAATCCTGTGTTTATTGATGGGATAATTTTTCCTATTCAGCTTTGTTTGGAAGAAAAAAGGTGAATCTCTGTTCCTGAAAAGAAACTGGGTTAAGAAATCTAGCTAGTTCCTATGTCTATTTGTTCAAGTAATTGGTTCAACAAGCAACATCTACTGTTGTGATTTACTTATTTGTATTGTGTTTGAATTTTTTCCTGCCTCATGGTTTTTTTTTCTATCGGGTGGTGGGGGGAAATGTCTTCCTTTACTGCTTTAGTGGTTCCTGGTACTATTCTTTTGGGTTGTACTTCCAAGAGGCAGGATGCAAGCTTGGCACTGATCTTTTTACTGCCTTTCTGGGTGAGGCATGTGATCTTTTCTTAAATCTGGATGATTTCCTTAGGATATCTTGTGAGGTGAGTGAGACCAGCTTTAAGTGGTGCAAATGAATTTAAGGATTGCTTCTCCTGTGTGTGCTCTTTCTGAAGAGTTTAAATGACCTCTCTGCTAAAAGGTTTCACTTTATGAGCAAGAGTTGGCTATTGATAGTTATCATTGCATTTTAACTATTTTAATTCCTCAAGGTGCTCTGGCACCCTGCCTGATTTGTAACTCCGGCTTGCAGGTATTTTTAATCTAATGATTGGTATTTAGGGCAGATTTTTCTACAGGTAATCCTTGACTTACAACAGCTCATTTAGTGACCATTCAAAGTTACAATGGCACTGAAAAAAGTGACTTATGACCATTTTTCACACTTATGACATTGCAGCATCCCCATATTCACGAGAGGCCAGGCGAGCAGAAGCGCCCCTTGATATGAGTGATGTCGAGTTGGCCATGCCCAGCCAGTCACATGACCACCCAGCTACACCTACCTAGCTGGTCATTCGGGCAGAGAACCAGTTGTTAAATTATTTGAATCCCACCCCTGGTTGTAAACCTCAAAATGGTACACAGCAGGATCAAACTAAATTATTTTGTTTCAGAACTGATGTGTCTGAGACAGAATCTGAAGTCACTCACACAATGATTTCACAAGTGATTGCATAGAATAAACTGATCCATCTGGTTTCAGTTTCAATTTGGAGACCAATTTCTTTGTTTGTCAGGGTTTCAGTTAACCAACTCTAAACCTCCCTTGGGTTTTCCCCTAGTTAAAAGTAAAGTTTTCTTTCTACTGCCCATGCAGTCCATCACGTGGTCCAATCAGGTTGCAATCCAAGGGTCAGTTGGTCTCAGATCCCACATCCTTGCACCTGGTGGGAAGTCCTTGGTTCTCAGAGGAAAAATTTTTATTTTGGCAACAATCCCCCAGCTATCTCTATCTCCCCCTTTCCGTTCCAACAGCTCCACTCATCTCCACTATGACAACCCTGAAGGTGCCAGGGGAAAATGGCTTCAGGGCTGACATTGTTATTATTAGATTTAGGGACTGTTTTTCTACTTGCCCACGCTATATAGTGCCTGCCTGTGGGTCCTTCCCTGACTCCCATGGTACCCACTCAACTTCCAATGCTCCACATGTTCCTGTGACATTCCTTCTCCCATCTATAGATCTCAAGTACAGTTCTTACCAGCTGGCACACTTGTCCAGGTCCTGTATTTTGTCAGTTCTAGGTCTGTGAAGAGAAAACAAAGTTTTCTATCTCAGAAGACAAAGAATTATAAAGGCGAAAGTTACCTATGAAGCTCACTCAGCCAGCCTAGCTTGCATAATTGTAAAGATAAAAGAAGTGGGAGAAAGTTAATGGATGTTATCGTAGTAATAGATATATTGTACAGGGGAAACGTGGTATGTAATGGTTGTAAACCTCAAAATAGCTCAGACTAAATTATTTTGCTTCATAATTGATGTGCCTGAAACAGAATTTGTCATCCCTCACACAATGATTTCGCAAGTGATTGCATAGAATAAAGTTTTAGTTTTAATTTGGAGGCCAATTCTTATGTTACTATTAGAGCTGGGTCAGTGGTCGGATTCAAAAAATTTTACTACCAGTTCTGTGGGCGTGGCTTGGTGGGCATGGCAGGGGAAGGATACTGCAAAATCCCCATTCCCTTCCCACTCCACTAACTTGCTTTCCAGCCCCATTCTCCTGTCCAGGGCAACCAAAGAAGACCCAGTTATCAATTGGGACAGGAGGCAGAGAATAAATGGGAGTGGGACCAGTAAGAGGTGGTATTTGCTGGTTCTCAAACTACTCAAAATTTCCGCTACCGGTTCTCCAGAACTGGTCAGAACCTGCTGAATACCACCTCTTATCTGGGGACTGCTTCTGCTCGCTTTCATGTCTTATGTCAGTGGCCATGATATTAGATCATTGATCAAATGGCTATCAAAAATGCCACCATTGCACTATTTCCTAAGTGTATTCTTATTTGCATCCATTATAAAGAAAAGTATTCATGTATATTGCATGTTTCCTGCTACTGAATCAGGAGTCTGACAATTCAGGATTTTGAAAACTCGAGGACTAACTTTGTTGTAGGGCCTGCCTATATCTTAAAAACTGCCTCCTTAAAGTCCCATCCTCAACCATCTCAATTTAATGTTTTAAATATGTACTTGGATATAAATCCCACTTTCCTGTGCAGCACATCCCATGGTCATGCTAGCTAATGAGGCAAACATAGTCTTGCTGAAAATAGTAGCTCTTGCAGGAGAATTAACAATGTCCTGAAAATTTAGTACACATTAGATTAACTAATGTTTTAATTAATAGGCAGTAGATTTAAGCAAAACTATTCAGTTTTCAAATTTTATTGAATTTTAAACTTTTGTTTAAATGTAACTGATCAATTCGAGGGCAAATGGTTAAAATCCCTTAGTTTCCACTAGCATCTTTGAACTACATCAGGGGTGTCAAATTCAATTACATTGAGGGCTGCATCAGGGTTGTGTTTGACATTGGAAGGCTGGGGGGGCATGGAGGGGAGCCGGGGTGTGTGACCATGGTGGGCATGACACAGGATTGGGACTGTCATGGGTGTGGCCAAGTGCTAAGGCCACGTGCTTCCCTGAGACCGTCACTCATACTCATTATAATCTTCCTTCCTTCCTTCCTTTTCTTTCTTCTTCATTCCCCTTTCTTCTTCCTTCCCTTTTTTCCTTATTTTTCCTTCCTTGGTCTCTTCCCATCTTTCCTTCTTTTTCTTTTTCTTCATCTTTCCTCTTTCCCTTTCTCCTTTCCTGTTCATTTCTTGCATGCTCAAATGCAAAAGAGGTAACATTTCTCCTTTTGTTTTTATTTTTTTTTTCCTGCCAGAGCACGGGGGGGAACCACATGTGGCTTCTGCACCCCATTTTTACCCTGGACAGCCTCATGAAGCCTTCTGCCAGCAAAAATAAAGCCCGAGGGGACCACACACAATCCCCCTGAGCTCCATTTTTACTGGCAGAGGGCTGCAGGAGGCCCTCATGGCCAAAAATGGGAGGGCTGCACGTGGGCTCCTCCCCCCCAAGCCCCATTTTTGCTAGCAGAAGCACTGCAGGAAATAGCACATTTGCAATTTCCAGGCCAGCTATGTGGGCCAGATCTGGCTTGTGGGACTTGAGTTTGATACCCTTTCACTACAACAAATAGAAACTAACAAAAAATATTATGGTAACAAACTTATTTTTTTTCTCCAAGTTAGATGCAGCTCCTGGTCCTGACTTCAAAATTTGGGAAATATGAAGCCACCCACCCACCCACACTCATTGCAAATTTTCTTCCAAAAAATCGTTATTACCTTCAATTACAATCATTTTTCTAGACTGGAGAAGATATTGCTTCCTTGAGTAAACAGTAGTAAATAATACTTCTACCATTTCTTTTGTTTGTTCTTCAAACATAATTTAATTGTTCATGTTCAGATATATATTTCAAACAGAAGTTTCTGTCTTTATTTTTCCAAGAGTAATTTCTTCTGTTGTCTAGAAGAGATCAAACATTAACAGCCTCCAGCAGCTTCCTTCATTTACATGTCAGAATATATATAACATTCAGCAAATGCTTCTCACAACAGGAAACATAATTTACAAAGTAAAATTATATAAGTTTCCTGTTAAACCTTGGTAGCCACACTATAGCCATTTTAATATATTGCCAACTATTATAAATAAGAAACATTAATTCCCATAAATCGATATCAAGTCTCCCAATGCTTTCTCTTCTATTATTCAAGACTCAGTTGCCTAAAAGGAAGTAGAATTTGACATCTGATATTGTATGCATAACCTTTGGACTCCAAATCATTTCCAAGTGGCTATAATAGCAGAAATATGTCTCATTAAGCAACTACAACATGTTTCTATTTTTTCAACAATTCTTTCAGTTACTCTAGATGCATACTGTAAATCTCATGTTTGTAACTTTATAATATTTCACAATATTTTGCTCCCATTGAAGAAAAGTTGGATTTTCCAAGTATAAAGTCCCCTTCAATGTTATCTTGACCCTTAACAGCTTTAGGTATCCATCCATTTAGGCTTTATTGGCTTGCTACTGCTTTTTTTCAAATTTGTATAAAGGTAGTTCTGTTATTTCTTGACACTACTCCATCTAACTTCTAACAGTTTTACCCTGTGTTGTTTTTAAAGATTGGCTAAGCTTGGCTCTGCACTGCCTTCTGACTGAACTTCTAAATATTTGTTATTATACATTTAATTTTTTTGGCTGTCTAGTTCCAGTGAACTTATGGATATAGCAATAGCACTGAGACTTAATATACCACTTCACAGTGCTTTACAGCCTGCTCTGAATGGTTTACAGAGTCAGCATATTGCTCCCAACAATCTGGATCCTCATTTTACGAACTTTGGAAGGGTGGAAGGCTGAGTCAACCTTGAGCCAGTGAGACCTGAACTGCTGGCAGCCAGCGGTCAGCAGGAGTAGCCTGCAGTACTGCAATCTAACTACTGTGCCATGGTGTGCTTATAGCAGCTGAGAAATATTATAATTCATAGATGTTACCATAACCAGGAAACAAGGCCCTTCACATTCTCAGGACCCAGGGTTATAAACAGGCCTTCAATGCCTTCTGAGCATTGTCTTCTGAGAGGTATTTCCAGGGAAGCAATGGTGGAACTGAAAACAATTTTAATGGAGCTATTAGCCATGGTGGAAAGTGGAACCACTCCCCCACATATCCATGTTGGTTTCGAGAGAGCTTTATTTTGTCTTTTGCCTAGTGGTTCTGTTTCAGGTTTCAGCTCACCCACATTACATTAGGACAACAATTGGCTTGAGACCAAGTAAATAACAAGGAAATGAATGTATGGCATAATGGTCTCAAAAATAAAGGCTTTGCCTGGGTAGTTTCGAAAGAGAAACCAAAATCCAACCTGAGGTTTGGAGCCTCCAATTAGGTTTGTCAGCCAGTCAAATGGTCAGAGTTCAAGGTTTACAAGTAGAATTCACAGGAACAGCCAGGACAGGAGTTCAGAGTGTTGCTTCCAAACAAAGCCAGGCACGAACAAGAGCCCAGACCAACGTTCCCTCTAATTTTCTATGTGTCTGAGCAAACACATCAACTCCTTGAGTGGTCCCTTGGACCACTGTGAGCAACATCAGACGTGTGCACTGTGGTCAGGCCAGTATCGCATCCATCCAAGTAGCACGATTTATTAAAAGAATCAAATTACAGCATTTATATTTCCATTAGAATTCTTTTAATTAAGTGCTTTACCAAGCTTACAATGAAAAGGACAACATACTTGTTAACCTATGTACTATGATAACACTATTTGAAGTATAAATGTTTTTTAACTACAGCAAAACATAAATTGCCAACCAAGCCAACTATAAACTCAATTTTCATTGTGAAGCTCTGACTTGTATTACGAGTTTGAAATGTCAGTGTGTGAAGCTCTTTCTGGGTGAGAGCCTGAGAGGGTCCTACTGTGTGGTCTGGTAGAGAATTCTGCTGTCCATTGGTTGAGAGAGAGTCCTACTGTGGTCTGGAAGAGGGTTCTGCAGTCCATCCATTGGGGGAGAGAGAGTCCTCCTACTGTGATCTGGAAGAGAATCCTGCTGTCCACTGGGAGAGAGAGTCCTCCTAATGTGATGTAGAAGAAAATCCTGCTGTCCACTGGGAGAGAGGGTCCTCCTACTGTGATCTGGAAGAGAATCCTGCTGTCCACTGGGAGAGAGAGTCCTCCTACTGTGATGTGGAAGAGAATCCTGCTGTCCACTGGGAGAGAGGGTCCTCCTACTGTGATGTGGAAGAGAATCCTGCTGTCCACTGGGAGAGAGGGTCCTGTGGTCTGGGAGACAGTCCTGTAACTCTTTGTCTGCAAAATAAAGTATACAATGACACAATTGTTAGCTACTACTCAGAAACTACAGTATTTAATGATCAACATCCATAAATGAAAATTCTAAATAAATGAGACTAGATGAGCACAAATCTGATTGAAAAATTAATATTCACCTTAACATTCCCGTCTGTTTTTCTCATCTCTCCAGTGTTTGTACACGTCCAGGTTGATGGCCTCATCTGCTTGCAGCTTTGACTTTATGTGCATCAGCTGATCCTAATGTGCCACTCCAAGATGATTTCTGGATGCTGTTTTGATACGATTCATTAAACTAAAGCCTCTTTCACAATCTGCACTGGATGCTTGAAATGTAGCACAAATATCCACCAGCTGAGAGATGTTTTTTAGCTCCTCACATTTTAGTATTGCAGCCACCATATCTGAGAATGTGCCTTGACCCTTGAGATTGACCCTTGTTTAAGTTTTTGCCTCATTATGTACTTGAATTCAACATATGCACTGTTAATGACCTCTACAGAATGTGGGTGATGAAGAATGGCCTCATACTTTTTTGCCAGTGTGGCAACATCTGCTGTTCCATAGTCAAAACTGATGTCTGAGCTCAATGCTTCAATGTCAAATGCAGACCACTCCTTTAATTCATTCCTCTGGAAAACGAGCATCCTAGTGATCACAGAGCTTACCAATAATATGAGTAATCTCACTGGTGTTTCTGCCATCAGCAGATGAGGCCCTCATTGCCTCTTTGACATGGTCACTCCACTGAACATCCTTTTCATCTGTCAAGTATTGGGAACGCAACTTCTCAATCTTTGCTTTTGCAAAGCAGTGCCCTTCCATCACAGTCAGGTTGCGTCTTTGAAAAGAAAGACAGAAGTGTGCTAGCTCATCCAAAACATCTCCCAGAGCAATGAGAGTAACCTTTAACTTTGAATCAGTCAGCTTTTTGTAACAGTAATTTGCCACTGCATCTCTGTCATCACTGGATTCTTTCTTGCAGTATTCTTCCAGCACAGAGTAGTTTCTAAGAACAGCATTCATAGCTTGATGCCGCAACAGCCATCGCACTTCGTTCAGAGGCCTAAATGACAATGTATCTTCATCCATAATTTTTGTGAGGTCTTCAAGTTTTCCCCTCTTTACAGTGGATCTTGAAAAAATGGAATAAACTGTTCTAAGAAGAGTCTTCTCTCGTGTCGCTACACTTTTCCCAGCCACTGTAGAACACTGTTGGTGTAGGTTGGTGTAGCGTGGTAGAAGGATTCGCAGGTAAACAGATACCTGACAGGGGCCGCGACGTGAACGCTCCTTCTATGGCCCCCTCTAAGAAGAGTTTCCACATCACGCATCAACGTACATCTTTCCACGCATCATCAATGCCCAAGTCCTCTCTATGGGCCACACAGTGTTGTTCAGTTAGGTGTGATATTTGCCACTTTAATAAAGCTATGTTTAAAATAAACTCTTTTGTGTTTTCCGAGCATTACTGAGGCACCATCGGAGGTCAGCATCACCATTCTCTGCAGGTCCAGTTCATGCTTGGTGTAAAACTGAATTATTGCTTGCACAATATCCTTAGCAGTGCAGGCTGACAGCTGAATGATGCCACCAAACACAGTTTTATGGTTAATGTTATTTTCCTCCCTGTATTTAAAATACAGGATCAGCATTTTGTGCACTGTTATGTCTGTGCTCTCATCTACGATGAGGGTGTGCCAAGGTGTATTTTTAACACTACACACCATCTCATTCTGCACCTTGTGATTTATTGAATTCAAAAATTCAAAGGCGTAATTTTTGCTACGCCAGCTTTCTGGTATACTCACATACTTTGCCATGTGACTGTGAATTTGTTAAACAGCATAGATGCATTCCTGTTGATGGCTAGCAGAATATTGTCAATGAGAACTTTAACTTGCTCTGGGTTGGATTTCTTTACGAGTGATAGCTCGTTCCTCTTCTCTTGGTCTTTAGCGCTTTTCCCCAACAAGGTACTGATCCCCATTTCCATCTTACATCTGCATACAATTTCAACCACTTTCAAATGACTTTTGTGCTGAATGTGATGCTTGAGGTAGTCCAGCTTCCATTCTGTCCACACTTTTCCTTCCGAAAACTTGCTTGCTACTTTGGCTTCACAACATGTTTTGCAGAGCAGACCTTTCTCCCTCGAAAAAATAAAAATATCACCCAGTTTCACACTTTTTTCTTCTGTTTGCACAAACTCAGACAGCCATTCCACCTTAAAAGAACAGCATTTCTTTTTAACTTTGGCTTCATGAGGGGATGTGTCGATACCTGTTCATTTCGCCATTGTTATATAAAGGTTTAAACAAAAGCAGCCTACACGTGTCTTCTTCTCTTTAGTCACCATTTGGCTAGCTAAAAACATGGCAGGCGGCACATAATGACGTCATTGTCAATCACATCGATTTGGTGCGTCAGTACGTATGTGAATCGCTTCATTGGCTGGAGCAACCAGTCACCCCTCACTCACTCATTGAATCACATTCCAAAATAGCACAGCCACAGACTGAATAGTTATATATGTTTTTATTTATTTTTTATTTATTTATTTATTTTATTTTCACTTCAGGTGGGATTTCTATTTTTTGTGCGCAGTGCAAAATGTCTGTGCGTGGAGACCGTAACACCAGTGCGCAATTGCGCACGCGCGCAGCTTAGAGGGAATGTTGGCCCAGACTAAACTTCCAGGCAATGGCCAATTTGTCCATCAAACACATAACCAGCTGCTCAAACATGGTCCAAAACATGAACACAAAGCATCCCAGCAACTTAAATTAAATCCACCTAGCTCACAAATTTTAGTGTCTCAGAAACAGAAACAAATGGCCATGACCCACATGTTGCTTTCAGCAATGTCTCCCTCTGCCTGCCATGCTAAATAGCTGCCGGTGCAGCCCAGAAATCTGACTGCCTCTCTGCCCTGCATACTCTGGGATCTACCACAGCAGGCAGCTCCTTTCCCTCTTCCTCATTGGCCTGCAAGCTCTCCCCAGCTGAGGCCTGTTCTGCTGGCAGTTCAGGGTCAGTAATTCATGAAGTGCCAGGAATGAAGTCCCTTGAAACCTCTGAGGAAGAGGAGTCGTCCACAGGACATATCACACTGCCTCAGCTCCTGCCCACTTAGCAGTTTGAAAGTAGGCAAATGCAAGTAGATAAATCAACTTTGGTGGAAAGGTAAGAGCATTATGTATGCCTCAGTATATAGTCATGCTAGCCACATGGACTATGCTGGCTCCCTCAGCCAAGAAATTAAATGGAGATGAGCACTGGGCCCGAGTCAGACATGACTGGGCATGGAAACCTTTACCTTTTTAAAAAATACAGTGAATGATTTCCTTCCACCTATACTTAAAAAAGCTTTATGTAAGTTTAAAACATGAAAACATTTTTTTTTATTTTGGAAAAAAACAGCAATTTTGGAAATCTTTTAAATGGTCTAAGGGGTCAGATTGACTAAAAATATGATTTTAAAACATAAAAACACTTGCTACAGTTTTTTTAAAATATTACTAAAATATATAAATAGTATGAGTTTAAGAAATCTCTTTCTGGGAAAATGTTCTAGATGAAAAAAAGCAGGTATGGGGAGAGCCTGGTTACTAGAAACAATCAGAAATATTTTAATTAAAGGGGAAGCGCCCACTAGTACAGAATGGAAAAAAGTATTTTAATTCTAAAAGAATTCAATAATATTTGGCAACAACATACCGAGATCTGTTTCGAATGTCTGATACAATAAAAATGGACTTCAATAAAAAAATTAAAGGGGGATATAACTGTAAATCATGCTATGGATTTCAAAATTGATAGGATACAAAAATGATACTAAGACATACAGAACCCCCAAATAAACAAACTAATTTAATTAATTAAAAAGGACATATACAAAACAAAATAAGCCTGATTTGAATATGTAGATTTTAACTCAGAAAAGTGACTTGGACAATTTTCTTACTTTGGATTTATAAAAGAAACATACTTATGAAGAAATTCCTGAGGAAAAAAATCAAGAAAGAAAATCAATAAGCTTTGGGTTCATTACTTACAAGGAAGAAGCCTTTTTAAAATAAAATGAATGTTGGCTTATTCAACCAAGTTAAAATGTATGTGATTCTTTATTTTTTCCAGAAACTGTTAATGAATGATGGGGCTTTAAAGATTTGTTTATAGATAAGATATAGGAATGAGGATTCTCACATGAGATTTGGGAAATGTGCAATCGTGGCATAATTCCAGTTTGCCACGGGTTTTATTTTGACATCAGTTTCTCAGCTTGAAGAGTGGAAAGTATGGGACTCCAAACTTAAAGAATGCAAATAAATGTACACCTAAGGAGAGAAATGTAGCTTAATTCTTGAATAATACAGTTCTTTTCTTGAATGCATGAAATTTTTTCTGAAGAATTATTGAACTGACAAAAGCAGCATGCAGTGTCCTCTTCCAATACAAGTACTAATGAAAAAAAGAAGGAAAAAGAGGGCAGCTTATCCAAAAATACTGTTTTTCCCAGCACAGAACATAATTTTTATCTGGGTTGAGAAAAAAATAGATGCAACATTTTCTCCTTCTACAGTCATTTTTTTTTCCAGAGCAGAAGAACCAATTCCTGCACAGAAAAATAAAGGCAGGCTGCAAATTTACTTGAGTTGCAGAAATAGTAAAATTACTTTGAAAGTGACAAAATTTTCCTGAGACAAGAGAAAAACATACACCTTTTTAAACCTCCCATTTTTAGGTCAAAGGTATTCTACTTTATTTTCTTTTTCTTCAGTATTAGTATGGGTTTTTCAAATACAATGTACGTTAAACTAGCTATCTGAATATTCAACTATTCTAATTTTTTTCCTATGTATAGTAAGAGATTTTACAAAGCTAAAGCAAACATACAGACTGATTGTTGAATAAACCTAGAAAAAATCCATGTAAGAGCAAACCACTTCAGATTCATGTTTCCTTCCACTGAACTGTCCTCTGAACTAATACCCTTCCTTTTATAGGAACAGCTGGAAAACATGGCTTTCAAGGAGGCTTTTGGGGGTAAGATCATACCAGCACTGAATGATAGAAGAATTTTTTTATTTCAATTTTATCTGGAATGGTTACTATTAACTTTAACCCTAGTTGTAGTGCACTATAAGCTGCATTTTTTTTTGGAAATGAAATAGCATCTAAATGATTTTATACACCTTGATACTCCATTCACTTAGCATCTAAGTGAAGCACCTGCACTGCAGTTGGTAAGACCACTGCCAACAAAAGCACTGGCAGCGCTTTGCCAAAGTGTACAGAAACTGGTCAACAGCCAAAAGAATGGGATTTATCCCAATACCAAAGAAAGGTGATACAAAACACTATTCCAATCACTGAACCATAGCCTTGATACCACATGTGAATAACGTTTTCTTGAATCCAACTGCCAACAAGAAACTGCCTGATGTAGAAGCATGATTTCGGAAAGGAAGAGGAATGTGTCCAATCCTACATTGGATAATGGAAAAAGCACAGGAATACCAAAAAGCACAATGTATGTGCTTTATTGACTATACAAATGCCTTTGATTGTGTTAACCATAATAAGCTCTGGAACTGCCTCAAACAACACATCACATCCAGCTCATTCACTCTGATCAGGCAGCCATTGTAAGAATGGAGAGACAAAATGGCTCAGAATTGAAAAAGGCACACAAGGTTCCATCCTGTCATCCATACTATTCAACATGTACACAGACATAGTTATGGAAAATGCACATTTGGAGGAATCTGCCATTGGGGTT
This sequence comes from Laticauda colubrina, assembly GCA_015471245.1. Lineage (NCBI taxonomy): Eukaryota > Metazoa > Chordata > Lepidosauria > Squamata > Elapidae > Laticauda > Laticauda colubrina. The sequence continues at coordinate 976,841 of BLBF01000062.1, read as the reverse complement.
AAAATCAGTAGTAGGAGTATCAACCTCTAATATGCAGATGATACATTACTCGTGAAAGAGAAAGAGGATTTGGAGTGGTTAATCATGAGAGTCAAAGATAAGAAATGAGAACACATGGGCCAGTGAGTAATGTATAATGTATTTGTTTCCCTAGTTTTTTCTTTTATTACAATATCAAATTTGCCCACCCAATGAAACTATTTTAGATGCATACAAAATATTGATTACCATTATGAGTTGGAGAACAATGGAAAGGGATTGTGCTCCTTTGTGTATGAGTGACATGAATATTTTATTGTTGTTTTTACTGATTTTATTATGAGCCTCCTAAGATTGTTCTAGTTAAAACAGGTGGCCATATGAGTTTAATAAGCAAATAAAATTGAAATTAAGCAGAAATGAAATTATAATTGCTATTTTTAATTTGCAATTTACTCATATATTCATATTGTGGCAAAGAATTTGTGCTTGGTTTAGGAAAAGCTGTATAAAACTGTTTTTTCCATACATGGCTGTCAGAAGGGAACATTGCTAAGTGACACACAAATGCTCCTTTAATTTACCATCACCCTGAAATCTCATCTCTCCCATTTTAATTTTGTAGATAAATGCAAAGTTCCCTTTGTTTGTCCATAGATATATTCTTCATATTTGGCCTTTTGAGGGTGGTTGGTTTCTCTGCATATTTTTCTAAACACAGAGTTTTCATTTGCAGTAAAAGGTATGCTGTAGAAAGCCTTTACAGACAATCTGTAAGACCTATAGCTTCATCTAAAGAATACAATGAATAAACCATATACAAAATCGCTGTCTCTTCCTGGTTATGACCAATCCCATAAATTTGAAAAAAATCAGGATTTCAGGCCTGCCACTGTCTCCAGAACTGTCTTCAAGAGTGACACAAATGCCTTTAGGGCTTCTAGATTGTTTTCAGTCTGCTTCACTAACATCTGCATCTCTGCACTTCCTGTCTCCAACAGCAGCTCAGTTAGGAAAAGACAGCCTGTACCATCCTGTGCCCCTAAGTAGACTTTCCATGCCTGTGAACCAGGCTTGCTCATTGCAATAGTTTGAATATGGACCATCTGCAGGGCAGTCTGCAAAGTCTCTGGCTGCACGGATTCCTGCCAAGGAATGGCCTGCTGGCAGCCAACAGCCAGGTTTAGCCATGTCCTCTCAAACTGCTCTGCAGTCAGACATAGACTAGATATTAAGATAAGGCTACTGGAACTGGCATTAATAGCAGGGTCCTTCTCCTTCTTTTCCAACATCAGCGGCACTGAAAAAGAAAGAAAGTTTACTTATTATTCATAACATACATTTGTGTACCATCAAATCATCTGACTCAGAGGTTTGCAGCAATAACATCTATTAAAACACAACACAAAACTCACCCTTCTAAGCCTCTGTATAAAATGCATCATACATTAAAATCAAAATCAAGAGCCAACTTATAATAATAAAAGCAACCCAGATCCACCATTAGTTTCCAAAGATTATCTGAATAAATTAATGTTGATAACTTTGCAAATACCCAGTACTTCAGGAGGTTGGTTATTTCATACTGTTAGGGGCATGAATGAAACATATTATGAGAACATAAGCAGTGCCTCTTGGATTGAATCCTTGCCCCATCTAATCTGACAATATGTTCTCACAGTGGCCAACCAACTGCATAAGGAAGACCACTAGTCTCCCAGTAGATGTCTATATTCTTTCTCTGGGCCCACATTCTTATTTCTTATGTAAGAAGGGGAGTCTTAAGTGTATCTATAGGTAGGCCTTGACTTCCAACCACAATGCAGGCTGAAATTTCCATCATGAATGATTGCAGTCCTAAATTAAGCTTTTACAACATTTTTTTACAATGGTCATTAAGTAAATAACATGGTTGTTAAACAAAATCTGTTTCTCTAATATATGTTATTTGGTGGAAATCTAAAAAAATGATTGTAAATCTTGATCATGTGACTGCAGGATGCTGTTACTGGTTGTAAATGCAAGCTGGTTGCCAAGCATTTGAATTGTGATCATGTGACTGTGGGAATATGATGGTACACTGAATTCCTAAAAACCATAAGGGTATCTAGTCCAAGAAGGACTGTAATTACCACAACAGCCATGGCTGAATAAAAGCCATGGCCTTGACCTGCTGCTCTAATGTAGGTGAACCTGTATTATGCTAAAACGTATGAAGAACAGTTGCAGGAACTGGATATGTCTAGTCTAATGAAAAGAAGGATTTGGGGAGACATGATAGCAGTGTTCCAAAGCAGGACAAGGGCAGGACAAGAAGCAACGGGAGGAAATCAGTCAAGGAGAGAAGCAACTTAGAACTAAGGAGAAATTTCCTGATAGTTAGAACAATTAATCAGTGGAACAACTTGCCTCCAGAAGTTGTGAATGCTCCAACGCTGGAAGTTTTAAAAAAGATGTTGGATAACTGTTTGTCTGAAGTGGTGCTTAGGCACGGGGTAGGACTAGAAAACCTCCAAGGTCCTTTCCAACTATTCTATTCTATTCTATTCTATTCTATTCTATTCTATTCTATTCTATTCTATTCTATTCTATTCTATTCTATTCTATTCCATTCCATTCCATTCCATTCCATTCCATTCCATTCCATTCCATTCCATTCCTAATTCAAGGACCAGTCCCTCCAGAAGAAAGGCAATTTTGCAGAAAATCAACCATGAACTGACATCTAGCTAGATTGTTTGCATAAGAACAGTAGCTCTCTCTTGTTGGGACTTGGAGTCTATTTGGCAAATCCAGTCCTTCACAACTTCCAGAAACTGAAAAAGGACTTCTAGTGTATCTCTTGAAGTAACAATGTACAGCTGAACAATATCATCATATGATGATGTCTCACCTCAAACTAAAAGATGAATCTGTTTCATATAGTTGTTAAATAATACAGAAGAGAGAAAGCCAAGTTCTGTGGAACTTTACAGCAGATAAATTACTATTAATAGTATAAGCTGTTAATAGTAATACTGTACGGGTGTATGCTGTTATTATCATGAACATGCACATTACAACGATAACAATCTTACTATCACCTACTTAAGTGGAGAATAACTTGTCAATCAAATACCTAAAAGTAATTTTTTTCAGTGAATACTCTGGCTATCATTAGGAAAAGTGAATGCATGAAGAGTAGGAAAGTAATTAAAATCTACCTATGTCTCTCACCTTTGCCTTCTCTTTTGGAATCATCTGTGCTGGAGTCTGCGTAGTGGAGATCAACTACTCGACTAGATGTCATAGCTGCCCATTGCTTTTTGCCATAGATGGGCACCAAGGAATTAAAGTCAGGAACCCATTCGTTAATGGAACTTTCAGTCTGTTCTTCTAAAAGCCGGAGAGAGCGATCTGATGTTGGGCTGCACAGAATTCCTTTTGTTTCTTCCACACCAGCTTGTAATAGACGATAGTAAAATAATGCACGGTCCCGAACTGCCATGTCTTTTTCCTCCTCTGGATCAGATGCAAACATTTGGCAGCAACAACAACAAAAATAATACTTCACTTCAATGATGCCATTCCAAGAGGTCTTTCCCAATCCTTCCCACTCTCCCTTAGAACCTGTTAAAAGACAGGCCTCTCAAACTCATGGGCTACAGGCCGGATGTGTCACACGTTGGCCATGCCCATGCCCGGTTTAGCAAAGGGGGGGAAAAGTCCCGATACATCAGGTGACGCTGCCATGAAAATATGAATTTGACACCCTTGTGTTAAGATATCAGAACACTAGCAGTAGAGACAGAATAGAAAAATACTTGTGACAAAATAGTTTGAGATTTGGTTAAAATATCTAAATACTCTGTGTGTGTGTATGCTTTTCATCAGTAACTATAACTGTCATCTTCCATTTAATTCACAATACAGAGATCTGCATAGAGGTAACAGACTTACCAATGCAATAATAAAGTAATCGACCCAGGGTATCCTGACATTCAGCGGGACGTGCGATGAAGAGCCGGGCCACAGCCGTCAGTAGTTCCAGCTTGACCACTGAGAATGGTTCTGATTTTATGTTCTCCACAAAATCTTCTAATATATAAGGGGCATTGGGAACTCTTTCTCCATGTATACCCAGAAGCCAGATTAATGCTCGCTTTCCCTAAAACATTAAAACATTTGGCATTCAGTACTGTTGAGAACACCTCACATACCAAACCTGCATGTTAAGGATATTGTAGGTAGTCACTGACTTACAACAGTTTTTTTAGTGACCGTTCAAAGTTACAATGGCACTGAAAAAAATGACCTATGACCGTTTTTCGGTTACAATTTTTCAAGCATCCCCATGATCATGTGATTAAAATATAGGTGTTTGGAAAAAAAGATCTAGAATCAAGAAGATAGGAGGGTTGGCATAACGGTGATTAGAAACAGAAAATATTGTATAAATGTACATAAAACATGTACTGTACTTTATGCCATAATATGTATGACAAACAGGATTGTCAGGACAAATTCACCATGTCCAATGTTTTTAATAATGTATTCAATAAAACTTTTGTAAAAAAAAAATTAAAGATGCTTGGCAACTGGTTTATATTTATGGCAATTGTTGTGTTCCATGGTCATGTGATCAACTTTTGCAACTTTTTGACAAGCAAAGTAAATAGGGAAAGCCAGATTCACTTAACAACCAGGTTACTAACTTATCAACTGCAGTAATTCACTTAACAATTGGTAAGGAAGGTTGTAAAATGCGGCAAAACTCACTTAACAAATGTCTTACTAAACCACAGAAATTTTGGGCTCAGTTGTGGTTGTAAGGCGAGGGCTACCTGTATTTGAACAAACAGAAACAGGAAAGACACTGAAATAAATTATGGGGCTGATGCACCATCTACCTGCTTCATAATTAAAATCTTAGGATCTGTACCAATTTAATTTGAAGATGCAACATTATAAAACACCACCTATACTTGGTCATGTGAATTAAAACTCTAGGAATTTTAGTCGTCATAATCTTGAATTATTCAAGGATTAGAATATAAACCATAGAATAACAGGATTGCAAGGGACCTCAGAAGTCTTCGATCTAAACCCCTGGTCGAACAGGAGACTCCATAGGCAACCATTTGTCCAAAATGTATGGAGTCTCCTGAAAATCTGCAGTATTGGAGCAGCCACAACTTCTGGAGGCAAGTTGTTCCACTGATTAACTGTTCTCATTGTTAAGAATTTTTTTCTAAATTTTGGGTTGGATCTCTTTAATAATGTTCCACCTACATCATTATTATGGTTTCATTTTATTTTGTCAGATTGTGCCAATACTAGCAAAGATTTTAGTTACAGCCGAATATCCAATGCTACTAATTTTACATTTCGATGATTAACAATTGATAACAAATGATTTAACTTCTTTGCTTTTGGGAAGGCAATGCATAACTAAAAGCAAGGTTAGCTTATTCAAAATTATGTGCGGCAAATGAAAAAGTAGAGGAATTCTTAATGGTATAATAAAATAGATTAGAATAGAAATAAGAGGGAAAAAGGTAAAATTCTTGTCCAGACATAATCATAAATTATTTTATGATTGTTTATACTAACAACTAATTTATATATAATAAATAAATACTTTTACTTTCAGCCTAAATTTTAGATTTCATCAACAAAATAGAGGAGAGGCAGATACAATTATAAAATGCATTATATTAGAGCTGGAAGCTGCTTTACCAGAAATGAAGGTTTCATAAAGAACTCTAGATTATAAGATGCATGTTTTCCTTCTGGAATTGAACTCAAGTGTTTTGAGCAGTGCTAGGATTCAAATTTTTTATTACCAGTTCTGTGGGCGTGGCTTGGTGGGCAAGGCAGGGAAAGGATACTATAAAATCTCCAGTTAGAGATAGTATTTGCCGGTTCTCTGAAGTACTCAAAATTTCCACTACCAGTTCTCCAGAACTGGTCAGAACCTGCTGAATACCACTTCTGGTTTTGAGTCATCTGTATTATAAAAAGCATTATCCATTACCTCACTGTCCTGGATGATCTCTTCACAGCCAGACAAAGGCTGGGCCACACACTCTATACACTGTGGACACAACCACACTAGATCTCGGAATACCTGTACTACCGCTGTAGGGAAATAGATAACAATATAGTTATAACATTTTTTGGTCAAAAATATAACATTTTAACGCCATCAAAACCCTAGTGGAGTAAGCTTCAAATTAAGGAATGGGTTTTTTGCAGCTAATAAAATTAAAATGCAATAAAATCCTAGCAAAATGTATTTCACTATTTACTTAAAATACAATAAAACGCTAGACCTGCCTTGGAAGGAAAACCCATGAGTAGGGTGCTGCCACTAAAAAGGCTATATCTGATTCCCTGACCATTACCTAAGGCAAAACAGTGATTGAGGAGATGGCATAGCTGATAGAGAGGAACATGCACAAGGAAAAAGGACTCCAGATATTCTAAGTTATATGAAGTTCTATGGAGAATTATAAGTGATGCTAAAATCCTGAATTGCTTTCAGAGTTGAAATGGAAGCCCATGGAATTTTAAAGCAAGTAGCACAGGGAAAAAATGGCAGGATACATCTCTGGAGCACCGCTAGTTAAGAACACCTTTCTAGGCAGCCTGACAGAAAATAAATAGCCAGAATCTAATCTGGATGGGACATACGATCTGGGAACAGATCTGCTCTCTCCCAAAATGGACAGCTAGATATGTAAAACACTCTTAGCACGGAGTAATCACCTGGTCATCCAGGAACTGTGACAAATTGAGGAGACTCCCAAAGATGCAAATTCTTCTAGAATATATTGTTTTTCCCATTTGGAAAGTCTATATTTATGGAGCAACATTTCTATCTTCTATTGATTAACTTTTTCTTACCAATTCACAGTTGTGTGTGTGTGTGTGGGGGGGAATGGAGTTAAAGTGAGAAAAGTTACTTTAAAAAATCTTAAAGCACCAGTGATTTAAAAATGAATACCTGGTATATTAGCATCCCACATGATTTGATGCAGTGTCTCAAGCAAGGAATGAAAGATTTATGTCAATTAAACATAGCAGTAACTATGGGACTGTGCTTTTCAGATTTAAAGACAAAAAAAGATGACTTGGAATAGCTATCAATGTCATTGCCACACCTGCTGAACTTCCTTAATTAAGAAAGTGATAACAGTGTTCCACACCCACTGGAAAGGATCGTGACACCTGGTCCTCAATGCAAATTGTTTATTTTCTTGACCTCTATGTGAGGCAGGAAAATAGGCAGTTTTTTCAAGGAGGTACCATGTATTTACCTCCAGTCAATTGGAAGCAACTTTTACATTTCTTCTAAATTTAGAACAGGGGTCTCCAAACTTGGCAATTTTTAAGATTTGTGGACTTCAACTCCTAGAATTCCTCAGCTAGTCATGCTGGCTGGGCAATTCTGGGAGTTGAAGTCCACAAGTCTTAAAAGTTGCCAAGTTTGGAGACTCCTGATTGAGAAGAAACTATGTTGCATCTGACCAAAGACGATAAATCTTGCAACAGTGTAAATCAAGTGTGAACTAGAAAGTCCAAAATAATACCTGAAGTTATATGTTCTTGCTTTAGCTCAAGGAGTTCTGTTAGAATCTTCACACATTGTTCTGAGTAGGTTCTTGCAATGTTTCCTAAAAAAAAAAAAAAAAATTCCACACATATGACCCAAAGTTTTCAGGATTGCTTAATAATTCCTTAACCTGGAAGAGTTATCCAGCAACACACAGATATTTCTAATAGAAGTTCACAGTACAGAAGTGTAATCTAATCTCATGCAAAATAGGATAAAATGGAACAGTTTGGGAAACAGTAATATTATACATTATTATAGATGAGACAATTCTGGGCAGGCTACTGGACTATTTGGAAGAGAACATGAATACTTTTCATAAGTAATAATACAGCAGATTGATAATCAACAAACTGATTATATTATATTAATTATATTGTATTATATTATATTATGTTATGTTGTGTTATGTTATGTTATATTATATTATATTAATTCAATATAACTGAATTAAATGAATTTCTCACTGAGACATTAGGTTTAATCCCACCTTTAATTTTTACAATTCAATGTAGCACTATGCATTCCTCCAGTTGCATCCTCCTATTTTCCCACAACAATCCTGTGAGCTGGATTTAGCCCGTTTCCCTGCCTAACAGAAGACTAGAACTATGGTTTATCTGTTTCTAGTTCAGGACCTTAATCACTACATCAAACTACAATGTTAAGCAATAAGGTAAACAATATTAGGTGATAAGGCAAACAACATGCACCTTTATGCATTTTGTGACTATAGCAATAGCTCTCTTAAGATTTCTTAAATTTTGGAGTCATTTGATATGAAATAGACTAAGGCTGCTACACTCTTAAAATGCAGCAGAATTTATTTTTGAGGAAAATTATTGGTTGTTATGAGCGTAGTAACCTGTGTTTTCAGAAATATCTTAGATGGCAGGGATCATAGCAAATATGTTCAAAGGACTGGGCTAACTATGAATTGCTTCTTTTTCAAGTTTGACCATACTTTGCTTCTTTCTTTAAAGCATATTTTTTGTTCTGGAGAAGGCTGTCCTACCCACATCTGTAAAGATTGTCATCGTCTTTTCTATCCAAAAGAAACACTAGCAAATGCAGAATTTGCAACATAATTGCAGGGAAGAGAAGCGTTGTGTTCTATATTTTTTACAGACATTACAACTTTGGTATATATTTTCTGCCTGCTAGATGTCTTTCATTAGAATCCGAGCAATCCACTTACCTATGGCAAATATTGCTGCTTGGGCAAGCTCTGCTGACACATCAGTGCAGTAGTCTCTCAGTTCCTCCAAAATATGCTGAACATTTTCATCATTCACCAATTTGCACAGCACCTCCATTTTCTGACACTTGATATAATGTGGTTCTGAGTAAGAACAGAAGAACTTCTTATACTGACTACTGAAATGGCCAGGAAGGCTGTCTATTATCTGGCGCACGTGACACAAAGCAGTGAAACAGAGTTCTCTACTCCCAGATGTGCACGCTGTTAGGAGTGGACCTTTAACTCTTACAAGCACATCTGCCTGGACATGTGGGAAGTCTCTAGCCAGCACCAAGAAGAGTTTTGTGGCAGTCATCACGACACTGGAACTACTGTTTTTAAGGTAACCATCGAGTAAATTCAGGATATCGAAAAGCTCTTCTTCACAGCGGGGTTTGTATCGCAGCAGAAAGGTCAACACCTCACTCTGTCCCCACTGATCTAGATCTGGCATCCTGTAAAGAGGAGAAAACAAACACAAACAGTAATGCAGTGAAACTATAGCTTCATTCTCCTAATCTGCAGGCCACTTTTTCCATTATTTCATCAGTATTAAACTTAAATATATGAATCAGTAAAATGAAATGGAGAGATATGATCAAATATTACTAAACTATATGCTTAGTCTCCAAATATTTCAAAATTTTAAAGAATAATACAAATATACTGTATATTTGAATGACAGTTCATGTCCCCTAAGCATAAAAGCTGGCAGCATGAATGTGGGCCAGTTAGTCTTCTTCAATCCAACCCACCACACAGGCTTGTTATTGTGGGAAGATAGGAGGCAGGAATACGAAGTGCATTAACCTTCTCAAATAGATACATAGATTTTTGTCATCTATTTGATTGTGTCCAATAGATATAATTTAAAAATGGGATAAAATGTATTAATAACAATATCATATCTGCTATGTATGTCCCTATAAATCAGATGAGCAATCATATATTATCTATGAGCACTGGGTTTACAAGGTGATCAATTATTTTATTTAAACTGTATATAATCACAAAGGATCTTTTATATTAATACTCAAATGCTTTAAAGTCAGAACTAGGAAAAAATTCTGCAGAACAAGTAATTATTTCAGCTGCCACCATGTAAAAATGAAATACTTTGGAAGATGTTACATCACATTATCTGAAGGTCTTTCCAACTTAAGCATTTCCTGCTGAGAAAAGTTGCCTTCCTGTCAGTAGGTTATTTCTGTTCAAGCAGCTCTCTACTATTTAGCTGTTCTGTCAATCTCTTGAAATAAGACTTCACTATTCTTGTATTCTCCCACAAAAGTATTTTTGATTAATCCATGGTATATTTTAATTAAATGTTTGTTTTTATTTTTTATTATTATTGTTAGCTGTAATGATTGCCTTTTTGGGCAGAAAGGTAGATTATAATTGCAATAAATTAAAACAAAAAATACTAGCATTAATTAGAAAAGCATATGGCTTTCACAATTCAAAACATAAAAGACAGCGGAGAACGATAGCTCTAATTTACTCAAGAATTTTAGAGGAGAATGTACCTGTTAAGAAGATGGTGGGCAATGGGTTTGTTGATGACAACTCCTCCTTCATGTGCCAGAATTTCCTCAAGAGCCCTCAGACAATTTACCACCACGATAGGATCCTGATCCCGAAGCAAACTATATAATTCATTAACTAGTGCACCATCTGCAGAAAGCATGTCAGAAACGAAGTCAGAAATATTTCTTTTCATCTGCAATAAAATGCTGCTTTTAACAGGATGTACACAAACATAAACAATCATTATTTAATGAAAAGAATCCGAATGTTCCTCACTCTGTTGTTGTTTAAAAGAGCTGGGTCTTCAACTACGTTTTTGATGAGGAAGAATGAGACCCCCCACTTCACTGAGTGCCCTCTTTTATCTTTATTTTCTTGATTTTATTGTAAGTTTATTTGATTGTTGTAAGAAACCCAGAATTTCAATCAAGTTTATAAATAATAAATATAAGTGCCGAGAAGAATTTCTAGGAAATAATTACGGGGCAAGATAGAAAGAACTGCATCCAGCAGAATGTGTTTTCTGTGAAGGGGAGATCATCACACACTACACAAAAGTAGAACTGTTACAACATTCATGACTAACTTTCTAATGACTAACCTTAGCCCTAACTCTAACTTATTCTAATATGAATTGAGAGGTGGAATTGAAAAGAGAATGGAAAAAAATGTTTATTTACCCACTTCATAGTCTCCTTGGAGTTTCTGCATCTTTGCACATCCAAGAACAGCTACTCTCCTTACGTAAGAAGCTTTGTCCCGTAGACCATTCAGGATGGGCTGCTGAATATATTCTTGTATGCCAGGCATCCTAGGAACATTGTAGGCTATCAATTAGACTTGAATTTATCAATCTACAAATTCTCTTAAAACATTTTTATAAGTTGATGCCTTCAATCTTTCTAATAAAATATTATTAAATAGTTGTATTATATTCCATAGGTCTAATAGCAAAATAGCAGTCTGCATGCTATAATTCAAGGGAAATTCAGAGTTGGCTAGCAAAACAGAAAGCTCTTCAAACATGTCCCAGATCTAGGAGGAAAGTGCTGTTTGTAGTGATGTATTATTGATAGAGAGTTAGATTCAAGAAAAAAGAACTGAAAGCTCATAGTTCAGGTTATGAGTTATTGACCAATAACCCCTGTATTTGAGTGTATTACATAAAATACCCTTTTCTCATATATGATGTCTGTGAAGGTTAGAGTAAGCAGTACATTTTCTTACCTCAGACTGCACATGCTGCGCAGGGCCAAACCCCTAACCATAGGGTTGGGGTCTGAACAGTCTTTGCAAAGAGTATTGATAGCTAAAAGTGCTAGATCAGGCTTCAGGGGAGCATATGTACACATATACAAGTACACTAGCTTCTTCTGAACAATGTCTATGGTAGCACTAGCTTTAACCATTTCCATAAAAACACTAGACACATCTACACCTTGGGTCATATGCCTGCAAGAAAAAGAAAAGTAAAATGTAGATACAGCAGTGGTGATCTCATATTAATCTACCTAAAAACCCAAAATAATGCATAATTTTGTAATTATAGTCAATGCATAAATCATAACAAGTTGTCACCCAGACTGCGTATATACCTATGTGAATACATTCTAAATTTTATTTGTTGCAGTAGGTTAACTGCAAACATAATCAAATTAAGTCCCATACCACAAAACCTAAATTCTTCACATGGAGATTTTCTGCTTACTTTTGACTACAAATTACATACTTGGCATACTTTATTTCTCCATGATTCTCCACTTTCCAAAGTGTCAGAAAATATGAATCAAGAAATATGAAATATATATGTGTCAATTTATATACATGCTTAAGCCTAGCTATCCAACACCAGGACAAATAAGAACATTTCAACAGTTCTCTTGGAAAGCATTTATTAGCTACAGTTTTGATAGAAGAATGAAAGGAGAAGAGAATTCACGATTAAACTATTGTACATCGATAAGACAATGTTTACATAATATTTTGTACACTTTGAAATATATGGATAACAAAATAATAAAATTTGACAAACCAGAAGGAAACTTAAATAGGATTTTCAATTAAGCAGAGAAAGTTTCAATGCCCTGAATATTTCTTTGACCTATTTAAGGATAGCAGAAAGGTTTTTTGAAGTAACATTTGGAAAAATGAAAATTATATATAAATTTTCATCTACAGATTAAACAATTAAATTATTTTATTTATAATTGGCTAAGATTCACAGCACAAGTGCTTTGCACGCTAATATTTTGCACTCTTGAAAACTAAGTTAACTTACTGATACGTACCAGAATTTTCTCAAAAGGATTGCAAAATGAAATTGAAGAAATATGATAACAGAACAATATTGTCCATGGTTTTCTTATATACAATTAACAGAAAGATTTAAAGTGGATATAAATACATTATGGTTTTGAACAAAGTAAAACTGAGTTTGAAATAGAATTATGAACCAATGTTGAATACACTGCTCAAAAAAATAAAGGGAACACAAAAATAAGACATCCTAGATCTGAATGAATGAAATATTCTTATTAAATACTTTGTTCATTACATAGTTGAATGTGCTGACAACAAAATCACACAAAAATTATCAATGGAAATCAAATTTAGCAACCCATGGAGGTCTAGATTTGGAGTTACACTCAAAATTAAAGTGGAAAAAAATACTACAAGCTGATCCAACTTTGATGTAATGTCCTTAAAACAAGTCAAAATGAGGCTCAGTAGTGTGTGTGGCCTCCACATGCCTGTATGACCTCCCTACAACGCCTGGACATGCTCCTGATGAGGTGGAGGATGGTCCCCTGAGGGATCTCCTCCCACACCTGGACTAAAGTAGCCCCCAACTTTTGGACAGTCTGTGATGCAATGTGTCATTGGTGGATGGAGCAAGACATGATGTCCCAGATGTGCACAATTGGATTCAGGTCTGGGGAACGGGCAGTCCATAGCATCAATGCCTTCATCTTGCAGGAACTGCTGACACACTCCAGGCACATGAGGTCCAGCACTGTCTTGCATTAGGAAGAGCCAGGGCCAACCGCACCAGCATATGGTCTCACAGGGGGTCTGAGGATCTCATCTCGGTACCTAATAGCAATCAGGCTACCTCTGGCGAGCACATGGAGAGCTGTGCAGCCCCCTAAAGAAATACCATCCCGCACCATTACTGACCTACTGCCAAACCAGTCATGCTGGAGGATGTTGCAAGCAGCAGAACATTCTCCACGGTGTCTCCAGACGCTGTCACGTTGTCACATGTGCTCAATGTGAACCTGCTTTCATCTGTGAAGAGCACAGGGTGCCAGTGGTGAATTTGCCAATCTTGGTGTTCTCTGGCAAATGCCAAACGTCCTGCACGGTGTTCGGCTGTAAGCACAACCTCCACCTGCGGACGTCGGGCCTTCATACCACCCTCATGGAATCTGTTTCTAACCATTTGAGCAGCCACATGCACATTTGTGGCCCGCTGGAAGTCATTTTGCAGGGCTCTGGCAGTGCTCCTCCTGTCCCACCTTGCACAAAGGTGGAGGTAGCGGTCCTGATGCTGGGTTGTTGCCCTCCTACGGCATCCTACACGTCTCCTGATGTACTGGCCTGTCTCCTGGTAGTGCCTCCATGCTCTGGAGACTACGCTGACAGACACAGCAAACCTTCTTGCCATAGCTCGCATTGATGTGTCATCCTAGATGAGCTGCACTACTTGAGCCACTTGTGTGGGTTGTAGACTCCCTCTTATGCTACCGCTGGAGTGAAAGCACCGCCAGCATTCAAAAGTGACCAAACCATCAGCCAGAAAGCATAGGAACTGAGAAGTGGTCTGTGGTCCCCATCTGCAGAACCACTCCTTTTTTGGGGATGTCTTGCTAACTGCCTATGCTTTCCACCTGTTGTCTATTCCATTTGCACAACAGCATGTGAAATTGATTGTCAATCAGTGTTGCTACCTAAGTGGACAGTTTGATTTCACAGAAGTGTGATTGACTTGGAGTTACATTGTGTTGTTTCAGTGTTCCCTTTATTTTTTTGAGCAGTGTATATTATTACTAAAATGTATAAATTTCATACATTTGCATTATTTATTTTTTAACTTTCCTGACAGTTAATTTTGTTACAATATTATATAAATAACTATCTAAAACAATTTTTGTATGTATCAATTTAAAAAACTTCCTGCATTTGCAAAGACCAATTATAATTGACAGAATATAAGAAAACTGTAGTATAACTGTAGCATCTCAGCACAGACCTGATCACTCGTTGGATAACATTCCGATAGCGAAGATGGTCAGTTTGCACATGAGGGTTGGACAGGGCTCTCTTCAGCTCCTTCACTGTATCCTCTGAACCAAGGTAGGGCATTGTTGAGATTCTAAACCCTTTGGCAGTATTGATTGTTGAACAATCTAGGATAGCAGTCACAAAGGGTAGATACAGTCACAGGAAGAAAACTGAGCATATCATTTGTATTCCATTCTGCCTCTTTCAATTTCTTGTCATTATCTTTAATGCTTTTCTCAGAACAGAGATTTTTTTATTAATTTGTAACCTGCCTTTGTTATGTTTACAAATAATTCATTGTGGTTAATGTATCCAATACACTTTCCTTCTCTGATTTTCCCATAAGAACAACCACTGTATGAGGTTGATTGAGCTGAGAGTGTGTGACTGGCCCAAAGTCACCTAGTTGGGTGACTTAGCCATTTCATGACTCAGATGGAACTATGTAATAAAAAAAAACCCTCACTACCTACTGCTTCCTAATCTGGCTGCTTAACCATTAGACCAAACTGGCTCTCACTGTGACAGCAACAAGCATGGTATTTTAGCAAACAACAAGCTGACAAATCTCTGTTCCAAGGAGCTTACAGCAACTAAAATACAGTAAATATAAGAGATGTAATAGAAAGGTAAGAAAACAATAAGACAAGAATAGCAGCATGTATCAAATAACCAATTACACTTGGTTTCTCAAAGAGTAGCTACATTACACTTTATTGTACTGTAAAAACAAAGATATAAACAAAACTAAACTAACAAATTGTCACTTTTTGACAAATCACTTTTTATCAGATGAATACTCTGAGAAAGAAGTATTAAATCCCTAGGTAGATGATACTTCACAGGTAGTTCTCAACTTACATTTATTGACTGTTCAAAGTTACAACAGCACACTGAAAAAAAAGTGGTTTACAACCAGTTCTTGCACTTAGGACTCTAGCAGCATCCCCACAGTCGTGTGAACAATATTTGGGCCCTTGACAACATGTACTGTAAGCTGTTAAATTCTAAGAACACTTCAAGAATAGGTAGGTGGGTAGGAACAAAGGTAGGCAGGAAGAAAGGAAGGGACACCTAAAAAATTAAACTTATATGCCAAGACAAAGATCAAATTGCTTTGGTCTGACAGAGAACAAAAACTAAAGCATTACAACTTCTATAATCAGGCAGCTAGAGAATAAATGGAGTGAATGCACTCGAAAGTCCAATTTTGCAATTTAGCTCCGTCTTCGAAGGGAAGTAAGTTCTCGGAAACGCAGAGCTCCAAGTGGAGGAAAACACGCATGAAAAGCTTTTAAAAGCAGATATACAATTTTTCGTTGCTCGAATTAAATGACAACCGGCAATAAAATGCCGGACAATTTATTTATTTGGCAGTCACATAAAAATTTACATTACCCTCATCGTGAAACATTTCCGGGGCCTTTTAGCTTAATATCCCGGTGCACTAAGGGAGGAGGATCAGAAAGCAGAAGAAACTTTTGATATGCTGCAGGATCTTAATGGTCAATAATAGCCTGAAGTATCGTTATATGAATTATTATTAATCTACTGCGGAGTACACGGGAAGGTTGTCCCGAACAGCCGCAGCTTCCTTTTTTTGCCGCCCCCCGTAAAAGAAGACATCCGCTCCATTTTCTTCGCAATGCAAAAGACTCCTGGTTTACTCCCATGACAAACACCACGCAGGCTTTGCTGCTACCTTTTGCTTGAGGAAGGAAAGGTCGCCCTAGTTACAATTCCGCAAAAATCCTGGATTTTTCTACTGTTTTCTTATTTACTGTCCCTATAACAGTCTTCTCAGAAAAAAAAGAGGCTTTCAAGGATCCTGGAAGTTTTGTCTACTAACCATGGAATTATATCGCCACCTCAATTTTTGCACGCCTATTGGCGGAGTAGCTTTAAAATGTGTGGACTTCAACTGAGGAATTCTGGGACTTGAAGTCCACACATCTTAAAGCTACCGAGAAACACCAGTCGAGGATTCACGACGGGAACCGTCACATTATGATTATATAGCGCATGAGCTTCCCGGCAGGTCGATAATGGGCATGCGCTTAGCGTCTTGGTTTGCTTTCTCAAGCCAGCGGCCTAGCCATTTTTTTTCCTTTTCCCGAAGAGTGCCGCGCATGCTCGTTTGACCCAACATCTTATGGATGAGCAGTTGTTTGGATTCTTCCATTCTTTGGCGGGAAAAGCTAGTACGACATGTGAAATATATTTTGAAAAGCGACAGTACAGAAAAAGCTCTTTAATTCCCCCGATTGGGACGTTCCCCGAGTTTTGCATCTGGGAAAAGGAGAACCATCCATTTCTGCTGCCTTCTCTTTCCTGTGCTACAAGTCTACGGCAGATCACGGTAAGTTTCCACGCTGCTCTCTGCAAAATGATTTCCGGGAGGGACGGCGGTGGATTGAGCTCCCGAACAAACGTTTCTTTACAATGCTCGCCGAGTCATGAAATCGCAGTTGTAAAGTGCCGGACCGGGGGAGCCGCAAACGTTTTCTGCTCTGGACCGCCTTCTCCTAAATATCCCGAACTGGAATGCTAAAATGGCGTAAGGTTTCGCTTTCACCCGACATTTAGGCCATTTTTCATTAAAAAGAACAACTTGGGGATCTCCTGGATGGTCATCTCAAATACTCCTAATAATTCACAGAAGAAGAATGCAATAGGGAGAGAGTCGGGTTTAGTTTAGATTGAGTGCTAGGTGATGGTGGTTCCGGTTCCATTTTTGGCCCGAAGCCAGCTAGGTGACCTTGGACCAGTCACCCTCTCTAGCCCTAGGAAGGAGACAAGGGTAAATAAACCACTTCTGAAGATCCTTGTCAAGAAAACTGCAGAACTATTTCAGACAGTTGTCTGGAGTTAACTCTGACTTGAGGGCATATTCACACAAAAATGCTGTAGAGTTATTACATTGCATTCCGGTAATAATCCTTAAATAGTTGGAGAGTTTACAATGTGCATCTGGAATAAGTGAGGGAACATCTGATGTGTATTGCACAGATACAGCCCTTGCGTCAATCTGTGAATGTGTCATGAAACACAGTAATTGAAATCTTAAGTGCTAATTAGTAAGACAGCATATTGTACTATATTGCTACATTACCTTAAGCTAAATAAAGTTCTTACTGCCAATGGATATCGTTTTGAATATCAGTATTCCCACATATCCCCTTTTTTAATAAGTGTGTTTGGAATTTTACTGATGCAAGAGTTCATCTTAACTTTTTTGATTTTTTTTTTAAATATTCAAAATTATTCATTGTTTTTATAGGAGCTGGAATGATGAATGGGACTCTGATTGCAGGGACACCCATTGCGGTAGATTTTTGGAATATCAGGAAAGCTAGACAGGCTCGCTTGTTCTTTCTTTCTCATATGCACAGTGACCACACTGTGGGGCTTTCTAGCACCTGGAACCAACCTGTTTATTGTTCGCCTGTTACAGGTCAAATTCTACATCTCAAGCTGAAGGTACTTAAGTATATATAATTGTTATAATGTTTCTCTTAGCTTTTGTTCTCCTGGTGTTGCTGAAATACACAAAACTTTCTAGCGTTCATGATGCTGGAAAATGTAGTTCAGCATCATTTAGAATGCTGTTCATTTTCTTATCTTTTCGACAAAGTCTCACATTGATTCTGCTATGTCTTTGTTTGGATTCTAGGTAGCTAAGCAATGGATCCATCCTTTGGAAGTGGGAAATAGCCATGTTGTGGCTTTGGATGATATTGGCAGAGAGACCATGACAGTGACCTTGATAGATGCTAACCATTGCCCTGGATCTGTTATGTTCCTTTTTGAAGGGTACTTTGGTGTCATCCTCTACACAGGTATGAACTTCCTTGTTTTTGAGAAAGAGGTGAAGTACATTTTAGATTACAACTATGACTGTTCTTCCAGTAGAAGGGAATATATGTTGCTGAGTTATGAGACCCTTGTTGCCCTCAAGCTCGGCTGTTTACTTGTACCGCAGCTTGCCCCTGCTAGTGTCAGTGGAGCTGTGGTTTTCTTCTTGATAGTTCCAAGGACTCTACATGATTTTCCCTTCTAGCATAAGTTTGTCTGAATCATGACAATCGTGTTCTCAGCTGCTTTTTTGTTTTTTTCTCTTTGATGCTACCTGTAAAAGCAAGCTTTAAAAGTATGGCCTCTGATTTCTCTAACAGCAGAACCATATGGTATAATGTGTGAGGTTCAGGCCTGGATGTCGAAGAAATTTTAAACCCAATTTGTATCAATATACATTCTGTAAACTAGTAAAGTATTTTACCGGTAATTTCTCTGTAAACTAGTAAAGTATTTTACCAATAATTTTGCAAGACTCAATGAAATATGAATTTCACATTGAAAAACGTTTTAGAAAATTTACAGCATTGCTTCCTTCTACTGTGTTTCTCATATAATAAGGCCGGGTCTTATTTTTTTTTGAGCCCCGAAAAAATGTCTAGGCCATCTTTTTGGGGGTGGCTTAATTCCTCCACCTTGCATCTTCGGGTGGGCAGGTGGCGATGGCTTGGATGTTGAAGTGGTGGGGCACTTCGTATCGGGGTCAATGCAGGCAGCACCATATCCGGGTGTGCAACAAAAGTATTTCCTAATGGCAAGCCCTCCCACCATTCCCCTCCATTTCTCATGTTTTAATATAGGCCTTAATTTGGGGGGAGGGGCTTAATTTCATTTCATGCCTATAAAACATGCTGGCACTTCCTATTGGGGGAGGCTGTATTGTTGGAGAAACAGGGTAGAGTAACTAAGATATTTATTCTTAATTAATTTAGGCTTTTGCTTCCTAGGAACATTTTCCTCTGACAATCCCATTACATCTTTGTCTTACCAGGTGATTTTCGTTACACTCCTAACATGCAGCAAGATCCAGTTCTAAGGAACTCAAAGCTTATCAATTTCCTCTATTTGGATAACACTAACTGTTGTCCTGAAATGATCTTACCATCCCAGGAACAGGCCACTGAGCAAATTAAAAAGTTGATCAGGGACCATCCTGATCATCAAGTGAAGATTGGTGAGAAGATCTATTTTTTCAACCGAATTGAATGGAAAGAAGTTATGGAACTTGTTCTCTGACAGGAGAATCCTTATATTTAAGTGTGAAAATTGAGCTTATCTATGTGGAAGATGACTGAACTCCATAAAATATGAATGAATACATATATACATATATGTGCTGTTCAGCTTTGTTCGGATATTTTCCCACGTCATTGTAGTTTTGCTTTTAAAGTTGTAGCAACGTTTCGGCAGAATCTCATCTGGCTTCTGTATTGTGTTTGTCTGAGAGTCAGACTTTCACAGCCGTTTCAGTTTTAAATTTGGAGCTAGCCTACGCTGTGCCAGAATGGTTTTTTTCTTCATCCTGATTGGTTGGGAGTCTTGGTCTGTGTTTATTGGTCTTGGAGTTTGCTGTGTTCTGCTTGGTTGGTGTTTCTAATATCTTCTGTCTGTTTTGTGGCTTTTTTTGTGTCTTGATTGGCTGGCAACATTGTGTTCCTATATTGGAGGCTTT